>MU105802.1:158027-424804 GCA_012274485.2 Sinapis alba | reverse complement strand
AGCTTGTGACTTTCATGTGTCAATTACTACAGAAGCAAAGCAAGCAGGAAGGTGCATGACATGTGACTTGATAAGTAAACAAGCAGGCTGGTGCAAGGCATAAGATGGGTCAGCACTTTATGAAGCTTGTCGATATTTCCAAACAGTTTTGAATAAATATTTCTCGTCCTTTGGTTCTTGTCTTGCTTTCAGATATACTCGTCCAGCTTGAACATAACTCGACCATAATAATTAAATTTCAACCAGATCTATCAAGGGAAGGTCTTTCGACCACACGACAGTCTCGTCGAGATATTAATTCACCGGGTCAATTTTATTTTAATTCTGATTGAACAACTCCAAACTGGTTGAGCAGAATTTTTCTTGACCAAAAAAATCATTGGTTCGTGAGGGTTATTACAGGTTTAGTGGTGTCGACAACAGGGTATGCAGTCTTTGGATTCTCCAAAACTAGGTAAACATGATTGACTGTCTCCACGACAAGGGGGTTCAAGGTTATCATTTTAGAATATTTGGTAAACCAGGTTTGCTGTCTTGACTCTAGGGGTGCATGATATTGGTTTTTAAAGATTATCTATCCAGATTTACATGTTTCCACCACCAGAGGACTGCTGCTTGAGAGTATTATCATTTTAGAATATTTGGTAAACCAGGTTTGCTGTTTTAAGTCCAGGGGGCACAAGGTATTGGTTTTCCAAGATTGTGGATCCAAGTTTACATGTTTCCACCCCTGGAGGACTTCTACTTGGGAGTATTAGTTAACCTTTTCTTAGGTGTACATATATAGTAACATTTTAATATAAATAGTGTCGACTTACCTGGTATTCTTGTGAAACATATGACTGCACTATGCAATATAAAGTCAGTGAGTGTTTAATAATACCTTCGACTGCATCAGCATCTGACTCAGCTACCGCATCCACTATATATCCACAAGGACCAGTGTTTCCTGATTTAGTTGTCCACAACACAATTAAACTTTTTCGATAATTGTATTCAACACTGTTGTTAGGTATACACACTCATCTGTCAGGGCGTACTGATGCAACCCTGATAAACAAAAAATGCAAAGACATGAAGGTTTGGTTTAGATTTAATGGAACATAAGCTGTTGCACAACCAATGAGAGCTCATATTAACCTTAGTGGGGTCATGAAGTTTTAGACAGAGAGAAGCTAGTGGTTTGGTTGTTGGACGTGTTGGATTTTAAAATTGGTATTTGGGGCTTGTGTATGATTAGAATAAAGAGCAATAAAAGTGAAGAAGAATCCTTGAAAGAAAGTTAGAACAACAAGCTGCAACTACCATTGCATCAACCACTTTCATTTACTCCATTGTCTCAACAACCATTTAGCTATTTATTTCCTTTTATGTTTTATGTTTTCTATGTTGTTCATGCATCAAGTTTTTCTTTTCTATTTAAGTATTTTGAGTTGTATCAAAAACCTCAATCGTCATTTTTAATCAAAACTCTTTCCTTTCTTTGGTGATTCAATTGTTCTTTGGACAACTTGATTGTGAGGTGTGTGAACCCAAAATAATGAACAAACTCTCAAGTTGACTGGTGTGTCAAATCCAGAATGAGAGAGAGGTGAAACTGAGGTCATTCTGCAACTTTAGTGTGTCATATCAGTCCATCTATCAGGTCGGAGGAAGCTAGTTTAGCTGGCCGACACTCAATGCTTTCCAAACAACAATCAAACCACAAGAAACCATCCACCTTTCAACATCCCTAGTCAATCTGACTTAAATCAGAGTGACAAATCACTGGGAAGATTGCATCAAGGTGTATCAAAGAAACTTTCTAAAGATCGACCAGTTATGGGTTTTATTTCTCAATCCCTAATCTATCTAAAGTCTATAACCTTCTCGGATTTCAATTCATATTTCTATTTTGGGTTTTATGTTCTATTCAACTCTTCTATGTCTATTTGTCTGCATGTGAGCCAAAACTGTATCAAAGGAAAGAAAAAATCAGAAAAAAAAAATCTAGGAGAAATCGGACTAGGTTTTGGTAAATCACTTTCCCCAAAAATCTTGCAGTTGTTCTATCTTTTCTTCTTTTATTGGGGTTTTGGATTTCCGTAGATTCATTTGATTGAGTTGTTTATAGAACCTTTCAAAATCACCATCACCAAAACACTGAGTGAACATGGTTACTGTGAGAGAGAGTTTTTGTCTTATCTAATTTGTTTTGCATGAACCATATCAAGAAAGAATATGAGAAAATTGTATGGATCAGACAGAAGGAGACGTTCTGAAAGGAGCACACATCATGATCAATTCAATTATTCAACAAAAAGCTTGCTGGAACAAAGACAAAATTTGTTAAAAAAAGAAATTTTGGTTTTAAATCATTCTGATTTTGTGTAGAGAAAAGAACAACTAGAGAGGCGGGAGAAACAATTAGGAGGAGCATAGAACATCCTAGACAGGTCAAACAAGAGACATGAGCTTGACATGGTCGTGATTACTCAAGAAAGTCTCAGTCACATAAGGCACAAATGAATATGTGCACAATCAACAATTCCAAGATGACTTAAAGGGAATTGTGCAACAAGTGTTCAAGGATTTTGCAACAGACAAGAAAGTGAGCCCCGCTACACGAACATCTTTAGAAGTTTATGAACCAACATGTTCTGAGATGAAACCAACTAGTGAAGAGACAAGAGCAATGTAAAATCAAAACTCGTAGTTCAGATTTTTGTAATGATGAATTTTCTCTTTGTCTTGGCTAAAAGAAAATAGATGAGGAAGAGCTCATGGAGGTTGAGGATGAACTTGATAACCACACCGATGAGGAAGAAGAAGTCTCAGGTTTCTTACCATGGTTGAAAGACCAAGGAGAAACAAAACTGATGAAAAGGTTTAAATGCTCTTTTCTGTCTTTTCAATCTGATCTTATGCTTGAACATTCACATAATTGTGATGAACTGACCATTTTTTAACCGGAGCAGCTGAGTAGTCTTGATTAATTTTTCATGTATTAGAAGAACACTCACCATAGACAAAACCAAAGAGTTCAACACAAGGAGAACTGTTGGAACATTAGAACATCTTGCAGTCAAAAATAATTCCTAAGTACTTGTCTTATGACTTAAAAAAATAATGTAAAGAGCTTAGCTTCATTAGTTCAGTGCCTAAATTTTTTGTTATGGTCATATTCTAATGATATAAAAAAATGGTTTTGACAAAATGAAAGAATTATGTGTTTTAAATTTTGTTTTTGATATCATGATTAATTCTTTTAAAGTACATGAACAAGAACACTACCTGATCAAAAAGATTTTCAAGATGGTAGTAACCATTTTTCAGGTCATGTTTTGAGTCTTGGAGAATTTATAAGACATAAAAAAAACTTTGATCGCCACAAAAAGATATTAGAGTTTGTTTTAAAACAATTCACTTTCTTTTTCAGAAAGCCTTGTGATTCCTTTGCTAGTTTTAAAGCTAATGGTTTTGTTATGAGCATGAACTCGTCACTGATGATTTGCTTGCATTTATATGTGCCTTGAACGAACCTAGGAAGTTTCAGGAACCAAAATTTCATAGAACTAATATTACGTTTAAATTTGAGAAGTTTGAAAACGTTTCTAAGTAAGAACTTAATAGTTTGTGTTCTGAATCTGATAAAGTTGTGAATGTTTTGAAGTTGTTCTTTATGAACTATGTTGTTTTGAACCTTGATGACATTCTAGTCTATAATACCTTCTTTGATATGCATAATGAATATCTGAAATGTGTGCAAGATGTTCTAAGGAAGGAAGTCTTGGTCTTTGATATGAACAAGAACACGTCTTGCATATATAACACTGGATATCTAGGCTTTGTCTTGAGTGTCTAGGATCAACATGTTCAATCTCAAAGAGGAACAAGAAAGGAGATCGATCATACAGATTTGGAGCAAGATTTACCTAAAGAAATAGCCTTCAAATAACCTTCAACAATCCAAGGAAGTTCTATTCCAAAATCTTACTTTGATGGTGTTTTCTTGTTCATTCTCTCCGTACCTAAATTGTTACCTTTTGATGTAGGAGACTTGGATTTGAGGACAAATCCTCTTAAAGAAGAAGCGGATGATGAAATTCTGATCAGCAGCAAATACAAAAACATGAAGACTTGGTTATGATCAAATGAAATATAAGTTGTTGCATAATCAATGAGAGCTTGTATTAGGCTCATTCATGAAATTTTAGACAGAGAAAAGCTATTAGTTTGGTTGTTCCACGTGTTAGGATCTTAAAATTGGAATTTAGGCTTGTGCTTGATCAGAATAAAAAGCAAGAAAAGTGAAGAAGCCTTGGGTGAAAATTAGAACAAGAAGTTGTAACTACCATTGCCTAAAACACCTTCTTTTACTCCATTTTCTGAACCACCATCGATAACTAGTTACTTCCTTGTATTTTTAATATTTTCTATGATGTTCATGCATCAAGTTTATTTTTTCTATTTAAGTATTTTCGAGTTGGATCAAAAACCTCAATCGTCATTTTTAATCAAAATTTTTTCCTTTCTTTGGTAATTCAATTGTTTTTTGAATAACTTGATTGTGAGGTGTGTGAATCCAAAATAATCAACTAAATCTGAAGTTAACTGGTGTCTCAAATTCAGAACGAGAGAGAGGTGAAATTGAGGCTATTGTGCAACCTCAGTGTGCCCTATCAATCCATCTGTTAGGTCGGAGGAAGCTAATTAGCTGTCCGAAACTCCATCCTTTCCAGACAACCACCAAACTCCAAGAAATCATCGACCATAGTCGATCCAACCAGAATCGGATTGAATAATCATTGGAAAGTTAGCATGACATACACCATTAAAAATATATGGTTAAGCATAATAAGAGAGACTTTCTCCTCTTCAATATCAGCATCATAACTCATGATGTTCTATAATTAATAGAATGTATAGCTCGCAGGTGAGATTGACAGGATAGATTAGCGATGGAAATTTATGAAACTTTTCTGCATCAGACGCACTCATTTTTATATAGCAAAAGTACATTATTCTTGGATTTCGTGATGTAGTCATATACAATCAAAATAGTTAAGGAAAACATATTTATCTTTTTGCCAGATATATGATATCGTGTCTCACACTCTTCAAATCATGGGATAAATCTCTTATCACACTGAATAATATTAGTTATAAAATACTCTAAAATAAGGTAAATATTACATTCATGTTTACAAAGATATAATTATGTCACCTCGTAACCAACACAGTATGTATCGAAACCAGTTTGATGTGGAGATCAAATGTGTTGTCCTCTTCAACTTGAAGTGCATATTTTTATTTCTTCTTCTTGGACCTTGTATGTTTGAGAAACTAGTATGAGGTTCTTTCTTGCCTCGTTCATTGTTTGAGGCTATGGTAATGATTTTAGTTTCTTCCATTGTCTTGTGTTTGTGTCTGGGTAGGTTGCTATCATGGTTTTCTTCAAAATATGTAAAGATGTCATTTTGGAGTTTTTTCCACTATTTACGAACCAGAGCTTTAAATCATCATGCGTATACTGATCTTTTTGTGTAGTAATCTTGGCTTTACTATGTACACCAAAGTCGTCGTTAAGCGGTACTGCGGATTTTCAAGTATGCGGATAAAGAATGCGTTGAGGACATTTTTCAAGGAAGTCAGCTGGTTTTTGTATATTATGCATGCCACGAGCTTCTTAGATTGAGGGTTGGCATGAAGGCGTTTGTTTACAGTTTTCTTTCCTTCTTCTATTGATGGTATTGGCGCAATAGACCTGTCTCCACCAGAAAAATCTGAAGCGATCAATTCTGGCTCCTTATGCATCATCTCAACCAAATGAGAAACTATGCCATCTTCAGTCTAATCCATCTAAGGTTGGCATCCAGCATTATCAACAACATTACATTTACTGAAATCTAGTAAGAGAAATTAAGGGTGTACACCATTGTTTAACTTTTTAATTGAAAACTTTGTGAACACTAACGAGTTGAAAAATAAGGATAATAGCAAGGGACAAGGGACTTTATTGTTGAATTTGCTTCGACGTTAATATTTCTAGTAGATGCAGAAGTGTAATAGTAGATTTGCAAACCAATGGATCTTCTAAAAATATCACTGTCCTTTAAGGCTCTAGAATTTTGGCACGAAGTAAAGGTTGCTTCTAATGCTTATATTGCAAAGAATCTTAACAAATTTAGGGGGTAGCTTCAGATAGTTGTTCTTGCAAGCAACCAAACCGTTAACGAGTGCAATTAGCGCTAAATGTAAACTCTTACATTGTGGTAGATATGTGTTTTGTAACATTTCCAGTACATCATGAACTTTTATCTCAGCAATACAAGTGTCAAATATATAATCCATAAAATGGTAGATGTCTCAATTTTATTGTCGTTGTTTGCTTCAGCAAACACATCATAGTTTAACCCGATTATGTTATGGTATTCATCAGAGAAAACCAAAAAGGATTGTCTTCAAATAGGAACCACATATCATATCAACACTACAAGAAAAACTCTGATTAACTACGACATTTTACGAGGAAAATGCTGACTCGTAAATCTATGTCGATTATACGAGTACTTTATGTGGAAATACAAATTCAATGTAGTTTCGTCCTAAAATAACGTCTCTTTTTATTTGTCGTAAAATAAAAGTAATTTGATGTGGACTTTACGTGGAAAAAATATTTCATCGTAAAGTCGACGTTATTTAGCTTGTATATTATGACAAAATATTTTACATCTGTTTAGCGAGGAAATTTTGATCTACCTAATTATTAGTTGTAAACGTGAATTTCATCGGGTTTACCAACTATGTTTCCTCGTAATTTCGTAGCAATATCTCACCTCCCAAGTTCAAAAATTTTCTATAAATATATGATTTATCATTTAAATGAAACACATCAAAAAACAAGCAGAAGAAACAAAGCAAAGCAAAACAAATGTCTAGTGATGGGAATATTTTTGAGTTGCGGAGTTGGATGTATATGCACAAAGATGCTAACGGGAGAGTGACAAAAAATTTCTCGAGGGGATGAAGACATTTATGCATCAAGCAGATTCTACACAGCTCATGCAAGATAGCGGTAAGATGTTATGTCCTTGTCGGAAATGCAACAATACAAAATTTGCCCCTCGTGAAAATTTATGGAAGCATTTTGTAAATAGAGGTTTCATGCCATATTACTATATTTGGTTTCAACATAGAGAAAGTTATAATTATGGGAATGAAGCTAGTAGTAGTAATTACAATTTTCAGAATGAACCGGTTGATCATTTGCATAATAAAAATAGTTGCCATCAGGAGGAGGAGATGGTAGATTATGATAGGGTTCATGAAATGGTAGTTGATGCATTTGTAGCTAATGAGGTTGAAGAACCTAACATAGATGTAAAATTTTTTTAAGAAATGTTAGATGTTGCGAATCAGCAAATCTACAGTGGTTGTAGAGAAGGTTTCTCTAAAATGTTAGATGCATCATCTTCTTCAGCTCTCAGTTTTTCGGTTCCGGATATGGTCCCTGGCTCTCAGTCTTCTCAGAAAGTCTCCCAGTCACCTCCTTTTGCTGCACCACCGCCGGTTACTCCGTTTGCTGCACCACCGGTGCATCCTGATCATGTTCCAGAGGAGGTGCCTCCTTCTCCTGCGGCCGGGATTCATCACGATTTTCTGGTGCCGCCGAGTGCTCCTTATGCTATGTACACCGTCGAGGACCTTCTCGCTCAGCCAGGCAAAGAAGGTTTACCAGTCTTAGACCCTGACCGACTGAAAAAGGTTTTGGTACGTAATATTTTAAAAAGCTTTTAATTTTAATTTATAAAAACATCACATAATTTATACTTTTAATTTGTTTTCTCCAGGTTTGGGGTTAATGGTTGTGTCGCTCAGAGCGTATCCGACACAATCAAAGATTACTTCTCCCAGCCACATCCAAACTGGAAATTGATGCCGGACCACATCAGTAAGATGTGGTTCAAATGTTTTGCAGTAAGTTACTATTAATTATATATGCTTTAATTTTTTAATATTAATACTTTTATTTGTAACTAATTATATTAATTTGATTTTTTCTGGTACACCAAAAATGGAATTGGTTCAGAAAGATCAACGAGGTGATGAAGAAGGCATTTATCGCGAAGGTAAAGGTTCAATTGACCGACATGGTCTCGAACTGGAAGGATGATTGGGTGGTGAAGGTTATGAGCACGGGAAACCCTCTGAGATCACAAAGGATATGTGGGATGACCTCATCCTTTATTGGAACACCCCATCGGCGATTAGAGTCATCAACAGTTGCTCCGCTTCCCGTCTGACCATAGATGAGCATGGTAACTTTCCGATGCTTCACTCATCAGGTCAAACACCCCATGCCGGTGTCCGTCTAAAGATGATAAGTATTTCAATTAACTTTTTTGTTATTTTTTAATAATTCTAACTTTCATATATATTTTTAGGCCAAAGAGACGGGAACACTACCGTCTCGTGAGCAAATCTACAACAACGAGGTTGCTCGGATTGAAGAGCGCCAGACCCAGCTGACTCAGCAATCTCCCGATGGAATACCCGTTACATTATTCACACCTAAAGTGGATAAGATTTACGAGGAGGTTCAAATTTTTATTATTATTTATTATTATTATTATTATTTATTTAATTTCATATTTTATCACTAAAATTAGTCTTTTTTACAGGTGGTCCCTAAGAAAAAGAGATGTACGTTGAGAATTGGTTCCATTAACGATGCCCCAAGAGGGCGATGCAAGCTCAAGTGAATTCACTCAAAAGTTTTTTCGACGTTGTAGTGGCTGGAAATCCGCTATTGGAGAATATGTTGCAGGCGAGACGGGCGGGACTTGGGATTCCACATCCACGCTCCGCAGAGGAGGAGGCAGACCTCGAGAGAAGGAGCCATGACTTTTTCTCGGAGTTCCCCAACCCCTAGTTTTTTTTCTTCTTTTTATTGTATTATAAAATTGAAACTTAAATATTTATAAAATATTTTTGGATTTTTCTATTATTTAAATTTTTAATAATTTTAATATTTTTTTCAATTCATATAATTTTATTTTTAAAATATAGAAAAACGTTTACGACTACTTAACGAGGAAATAGGACGAGTAGTTTACGTGGAAGCTGACGTAAGTTCCACGTAAAATTAACTTTGAATTTACTATGAAAGACACGCCCCTTCCTCGTTAAAATAAGTGTACTTCACAATGATTTATATCGTCTACTTTACGATGAATAATATCATCGTTAACTTATGTGTACTTTACGAGGAAATAGGACAAGTAGTTCACGTGGAAGCTGACGTAAGTTCCACGTAAAATTAACTTTGAATTTACTATGAAAGACACGCCACTTCCTCGTTAAAATAAGTGTACTTCACGATGATTTATATCGTCTACTTTACGATGAGTAATTTTCCTTGTTACTTTATGACGACTAGGCGAGAAAATATGCGTAACGAGAAACGTTTAACGATGAAATGTTTTTCGTGGTTATTTCCTCGTAAAGGAAAATTTACGAGGAAATAATTATATTTTTGGTCATCGTTATGTATATGTTTTCTTGTAGTGCAAGGGCTATTTTACTTTTTTTTTGTGGTACCCACCGGTTCCAAGTCGGTTTGGATATAGAATTTGAAACCCTAAATAGTATATTTAATTTATTTATTATTTTTAAAAAAATTAAAATTGTCTATAGATTAATAATATGAAAGTATTTACAACAAAGTTGAAGTACCCTAGTGGTATTGTGTGTGTTACTTTGCCATTCCAAACCGGGTTCGACTCCTAGTAGGTATAATTCTCTATTTTTAAACACATAATTCAAGTTAAATGGGTACCCAATTGGTTTCAGGAAAAATGAAACAGAACCTAACCGGTCATTTCGGCTCGTATCCGGTTCAATATTTGGTTTCGGTTAAAAAGTCGCATGCCTATTTATTATTCTTGATTCATAAAAAAACTTTCTTGTGTTTATTAATCGATGGAAAGTTAGGAAACCATGAGTAAGAAAACTTTGGATTAATAGTTGAGAAATAAACCAAATTGAGGGTTGTGGAAGCACCATGCTCTAGTGGTCAAGGTTTAAAACCTTATATAACCAGTTTGGGTTTGGTTCCCAAGAAAATACAATTTTCAGACTATAGATGAAAGCTTATCGAAAGTGCTAGAGTACTGCATAAAGAGCCGTTCGTCATGGTCTTGTGTTGTAAAAAAAACATGTCCATTGAGGATGTCGTACATATAGAAATGTCCGTCAATCCGAGTGTTACAGGAAGAGATGCATCGAGAAGTCTTGTTTATTAAAGTTTTTCATGAATACCTCATATGTTATATGTAGTTGATAATCATATGTAATGAAGTATGTGACAAAAAACGTATTTACAAAAATTTCATTACTTTTTAATGCCACATAAGCAAAAAACCAGCGCCACATTGGAAATCGCTAACGTGTTTTAATGAACTCAACTGTAAAGCGCTACAGCGATATTGACGACTAAGTTATGGTTACGTTGCGGCTGAATTAAATAATGCGGCTGATTTATGAGATATGGGCTGACCTAGGAACATAAGTCAGTCATTAGTGACGGCTGATTTACAAAAATCGGGCTGAACTATGAGATAACGGCTGACTTCCGAACATAAGTTATGGCTGATATATACATCGGCGGGAGGATTTATCGGAAATTAGTTATTGTTAAGACACGGCTGAGTTTTGTTTCTCTGGCTGAGTTAATGATCAGTAGTTGGTTGACTTATTAAATTTACGGCTGACTTATGGGAGGTAGTTACAGCAGAGTTACGTTTTATCAGCTGTAATAGTATGTATTAACAGTAAACTCAGCCTAATTACGGCTGACTTTTTATCAAAAGATTAATTACTAGAATATCATTCATTTGACAGTTGATTTATTTGACGATATGAGTGACTGATATATCGTGTTTTTCGCACCATTTTGCATACGTTTTCATTTGGTTTTCAATTCTAATTCGAGTATGTATAGTCTTCTGAATCATTGCAGGTCCGAAGTAGGTAGAAGAGTAAGAGAGGATGCATGAAGAAAAGATTGTCTTTTGGAGTGTTCTTGCACAGAACAATCAGGAGGAGCAGTCTAAAGATTGTTCTCACGCAGAACAGCCGAGTGATTGTTCCCGACAAATAAAGAAACCTCCAAGATATTTCGGGATTTTTGCGTTAGCTTCCCTGCTTTCTCTCTACCTAAAGGCGCCTCCTTATAAAAGAGCGTCTCCTATCTATTTTATGAGTACATGATAGGACCTGATATTTACCACTATTGTGCCATGATATCAGCCCTATTTAGAGTCTATTATATGTGTTTGGAGTATGTTTTAGAGTATTTTCAGGTTCAGGTACGTTCTGGAGAACTTTGATGATTTTGGAGCTTTTAGAGATGCAGAACTGCGCAGATGCATCAGCTGTTTAGCTATGGATGGAGACATTCCCACGGTGAGATTGAGCTGATATTTTGAAAAAGATAGATCTTTGAGTTAGCTTTCGAATGCCACCGGTTTGAGGGCTATCTAACGATTAGATCTAAAGTTATGACCGATTTATTGAAGAGTGGTATGTCTGCCTCGCGAGAGGAAACTGTCGAGAAGATGAATGAGTGTCGATCGACGACACAGTCTTGGTGTCGATCAACGGTGATCCCAGAAGATAGGCCCGACATGTTTTATGGCCGACTTAAGCACAAAAACCATCACAAATTATCAGAATTCCCTTGGACGACTTAAAACCTTATTTATATGTTTTCTAAGCCATTATTGACGGCTATGCAATAACTTACCAAGCTTTCTTTTATCAATTTTTCTAGGGTTAGGAGAGATGGGAGGAACTCCTTCAGAGTCATCGTGGAACTCCTTTGGTTCTTTATATTATATTTATTCTATTCATCTATGATTTCTGTGACAAAGATCATGATGAGTAGATCTCTTGTTAGGCTTAGGGTTTATTAATGGTATTGATAGATTAGCCAAACAATAGAATTGCTAGGTTGATTATTATATCTATCAATAGAATTGTGTTTATTGCTTGTGTTCTAGAGTAGCTAACTAGAACCATGATCATAGGATAGTTAGGCGCAAGCAAGAGCATGGTCTACTACCATAATTAATCTTGTTGAGCTAGGTTGCTAGAAACAAACGAGAGTTGATTTAGTTAATTTAGTGAACTTGATAGACCATCGATCGACGCAGGATCATTGCCATCTATCGACGGTCATTATGTGTAAACAAGCGAGAGCTTAGACATCGAACTAGTTCTATGATTAATACCCTTAGCTTCTATCCTCTATAATCCACTTGCCTGAAACCCTAGATCTAGCTATTATTATTATTGTTTACTTACCAACCAATCAATTATTTGATATAGTTTATTCACTGCTTATTAATTTATTTGCCTAGCTTAATCGCGACTATATTGTGTTTATTGTGCGTCCACGCTCCCTGTGGATTCGATCTCTAAATACTACAATTTGACCTCTCTTGGCAAGAGTAGTTCATAGGATTAATTTGATAGAGTTTTTCAATGAAATACATAAAAACCCTCCTGTTAGTACACTAGTTTTTGCAAGAGACCTAGACTTATTTTTGGTGATTTGCAACTTGTAAGGGAGAAGGCTTCATCTCTCTTCTAGAGAAGATCATCATGAACCCTTTGCTTCCTACTCTTTTTCTTAATGCAGTATTATTCAGAATTTATTTTTTCGATGTCTTGCATCATGATCGAGTAGTCGGCTAGCTTGTCTAGGGTTTTAGGGTGTAGATAACAAGAGCTAAACATAGATAAGCAATTTCGCTTATTCTTCATTCATATTATCCTTACTGCTTGCATTGAATTGATCACTTAATATTAGATCTTAAGTTTAATCGACTCACTAACCGTGTAGGAGAGAACTTGACATGTATTAAATGAGCTTAGCATCCCTAATCAGCGAAAGTTGATATTAGGGTGTTAAGTGAACTCATCGGACTTGATCTCTGAAGCTTGCTATCGCATTCTGTCCCAAACGAAAGTTTAGGTGACAGGGTCGATCTGCAAAGAGGAACATCGCCACGACAGTGGGCTGTCCCAACTGAGTGATCCGAGTTCTATATGGTTTTCCATTGCGCTTGAATAATTGTCTGGCTCCATTTCAACACCCGATGAAATACCCTAGGCTGGATTCTTGTTTAAATTGAATACAACTTCTAGTTATGTGTTTTCTACGTCACTGCTGAAACCAAAACACTCATTGATTCTTAGCTAAACATTAAACTCATAAGAGTAAAGTGTAAACTGGTCTTCTAGATTGAACCTCAAATATTACAATTACAACTGTTAAATTTGACAGTATCAAAGATTCATTTTTAGTATCACTGACTTAATATTTTTCAGCCTAACTACGGCTGATTTATTAGCGAAAGATTAATTACTGAAATATAATTCATGTTGCGGCTGATCTACGATGTATTTGATGGCTGGCTTATTTTAAGTTGTGTTATGTGTTCATTTGACGGCTGAGTTATTGATTTTCCATGTCATCAGTCCAATTTTCCGTGTCAGGAACTCTTATTTGCCATGTCACTACCAACTTTACAATAGTCAAATTAGGTTTAATATTAAGACGCCGTGTCTTGTTCTTCATCTTCTTCATCTATCTTTTTCATTATTGTTCTTTTCATTCATCTTTATGTGAGATCTTATGGATTAGGTAATTATTGTTTCCAGTAACTGGGTTAAGAAAAACATATATGTATTCAACGCCGACAGTAGAGGGTATAGAATTATGCATATAGATGAGAAAACAACACATGAGAAACTCGTAAAGTCGGTATTCGATGATTACGGATTGAACGAGTCGAGCCATCAGATTCAGCTGAGCAACATGTTCTTGAATAAAGCATTGAAAACAATAGTGCATGATACTCCACCAGTTTACGTCTCGAATACTCGACAATTGATAGGTTTTTTAAGCCTAAGAAAAATTGAACAGCTACGTCTCTATGTGGAGATTACAAAGAAAAGAGAAAGCAAAATTACTCGGAATGAGGGAGCAAGAGAGAAGAGTAAAAGGTTATTCAGTTTTGGCTCAGAAGTTGAATCTAGATACAAAAATTATGATGGTTTCAGTTTGGAGGAGAAACGCAACGACAAAGACAGTTATTGCTCTAGTAAAATGGAAGGAGAAAGAGACGAAGTAGGCGGGGAAGATGAAGTAAACAAAGAAAAAGAAGTAGGCATAGAAGATGAAGTAGGCAAAGAAGACAAAGAAGATGATGAATTTGAAAGTCAATTTGATATGTTTGATGACTCGGATGTTGCGTCATCTGAAGATGATAATCTCAGCTCATACGGTGAGTCTCCACAACAAGACGAAGATTGACCGACACTACCTCCTAAAAATAGATCTCATAACTTATCGATTAGCGGATCTAAAGGGAATTTGAGGGTTCTAAGGTTAGAGATGTCTTCGCTAAACCTTGTAGTAGGGCAACAATACGAGAGTAAAGCCGATTTGGAGAGATGGCTAAAACTTCTTACGGTGAGGGATCGATTTGATTCTTATGTAGACGTATCCAACTCGGATAAACTCATTGTTTATGTTCGTATTTCCTATTCGGATCATACATTTTTTGTAGCTGATCGTTCTAATCGATTTCGATAAGCAACACCAGATATTTTAGGAGAGTTGTACATGGACTTTCTCGGTGATGTTAGTCCGTTCGTTCAACCTAGGAGTGTCGGAATAGCTATCAATAAGCAGTTTGGTGTAAAGGTAATTATTTTGATGAGGCTGAGTTATATAAATGTTAGGGTTGAGTTATTTTTACTTTATGGCTGAGTTTTTTTAACTTAATGGCTGGTGATATATAATTTTGGCTGAGATATACAAACGACATGGCTGAGTTATACAAACGACATGGCTGAGTTATATAGATATAACGGCTGAGTTATACAAACAACATGACTAAGTTATATAGATATAACGGCTGAGTTATTCAAAAGATACGGCTGAATTATATAGACATAACATCTGAGTTATTTAAAAGATATGGTTGAGTTATAAAAACATAGCGGTTGAGTTATTTAAAACATACGGCTGAGTTATATAGACATAAAAGCTGAGTTATTTAAATGATAGAGCTGATTTATTTGTATTGTTTTCCATGTGGACAGATGGATTATTGAAAATCACATAGGACACTGAAATTTGCAAGGAAAATCGATGAGGGAACACATGAGAGTGGGTTTGAAGACTTGCCTTCTTACATATACATGCTAAGAAAAGAAAATCCGGGTACATTTACGTGTCTACAAATTGACAAGTTTGAAAGATTCATATATGTGTTCCTTGCGTTTGGTGCGAGCATAAATGGGTTTTGTTTCATGTGTAAAGTTGTCATTGTGGATAATACGTTTCTAAATGGTAAATACAAAGGGACGCTTCTCACATCACTTTCCCAGGATAGTAACTTTCAGATTTTCTCAATAGCTTTCGGTGTGGTTGACACTGAAAATGATGATTTGTGGCACTGGTTATTTATGCAGCTAAAAGTTTTGATTCATGACGATGAAGGTCTTGCAATAATCTTGGATAGGCATAACTCGGTAAGGAAAGCAATTAGGAATGTGTATCCGTTGGCTTCTCATGGAATTTGCACTTATCATTTATATAAGAACATTTTGGGTCGCTACAAAGGAAAAGATGTATTTTTTTGGTGAAAAAGGTGGCGAGATGTTTCAGATTGGCGGACTTTACTATGATTTTCAAGGAGATTGAAGCGACTAATCTTGAACTACATGGCTACCTTCAAATAGCTGATGTCCAACTGTGGGCGTGTGTCCATTTCTCGGGCAAAAAGGTACAGTTTGACTACAGTCATAGCGGAATCAATGAAAAGAGTACTGTCAAGTGATAGAGGTCTTAACGTTGTTCAACTATTAGAATTGATATGTGTTATGATGACCAGATGGTTTGAAGAACAAAGAGAGGAAGTTAGATCGCAGTTAACTACACTTTCGCGTGATGCTGGGAAACTACTACTTGTAAGTCAGCCGTAACAGTTCATAAGTCAACCTATATAGTTCCATAAGTTAGCCTTTATGGTTCCATACATCAGCCTTAATATATTTATTCTTTATATATAATAGTGTCGTGTTATTGCCGCTAGACTGATGAACGTACAAAGGATTGATGCTCATCACACTGAAGTTACATATGGATCTTTTGGATCGTTTTTCCATGTTGTGAACTTAGAAGAAAAAAAATCACATGCTGGCGTTTAGAACACGAGGAATTGTCATAGGTGCATGCAATTGCAACTGTCGAGTACAAGAATGTTTGTTGTATATCTCTATGCAGTCCTTACTATAACAACGCCAATTTGGTAAATTAATACACTGAGTCGATCATACCAGTTGATTCAGCACTCGGAGTTCCAGATAATGTGGCTAACTGATGCAACCCTGACTGAATCAGTTGCTGATTCGGCTCTAGACGAGCTAGATGGAGCTGACAATGCCCAGGGAGCTGGAAAGAAGCTGGAGATGATTGTGAATGATGATATTGGCATGATGAATCAGGCTGGAAGGGAAGAAATTCAGCCCAATTTTTTTGTTGCATCAGATGGCCTTTTTCAGCCCCAAAGGAGATCAAATACACAAGTTAAGGATCCAATATATCTTGCTGATGGGCAAGCCATGAAAATGAAGTCAAGAAATCAGCCAAATAATTAATATTGATTTTTCAAGACAAATTTAATTTTAATTAAATTGTTCTTATTTTTCTACTATTTTAGGACTTTTTCATTTCCTTCTTTTCTACTTAAACTCTCTTTTGTTTCAGAAATATTATTCACCTTTTTTTATCAAAAACTCTCTCTAAAATCTATGAATCCTTTGTTCATCCTTGAACATAGATTGCTAGAAGTTCATTCTCTGCAAGCAACCTGTCTTTGATCAAAATCAGAGTTCATTCTCTTGATCTAGACAATTCTACACAAGATTTGATCATTCCATAGATCATCTCTGAAGATCATCCATTCAAACCATCCATCATCATCTGAAATCAACCCCTTTCTATCTCAAACCATCAGATCTTCCTTCAAAAGCATCAGGGACAAAGAGGATCTCATCATAAGGGATTCATCAAGTGGTATCAGAGCAGATTTGAAGGCTCTTGATTTGGGTTTAAATCTGAAACTCTCAAAAATCTGGGTTTGATTCTCAAGCTTTTGATTTCTTCTCTTTGTTTTGGGGAATCTGCAATTTTCTCATAAAATTTTTATCTTTCTATTTGTGTATCTGCAAGAGGGCCAACCAGATTTAAAAAAGAAAAAAAAAGAATTTTGAAAAGTTGAAGAGAAATCCAACTTGGCTGAAGAGAAATCCAGCCCTGGTGGTAATGCCTCTTGCAAACAAAATTTTTGCAATCTTTCTATCTCTTTCTTCAGTTTTCGGGTTGAAGAATTGATCTCTCAAAGCTTGATCTTTGTTTGTTGCTGAGTTATTGGATTCACAAAGAAGTTTCACAGAAAAATCAGAGAGAAACA
Source organism: Sinapis alba (assembly GCA_012274485.2). Lineage (NCBI taxonomy): Eukaryota > Viridiplantae > Streptophyta > Magnoliopsida > Brassicales > Brassicaceae > Sinapis > Sinapis alba. The sequence goes on along the minus strand of MU105802.1, from coordinate 407,270 downwards.
CTTGAGAGAAGTGAGGTTTCAACTATTTGTTATTGTGCTAATTTTGTTGTTAAGTTTCTTAATAGGAATCCATGTCTGGAGGAAGCAATGCCAGAAGGAGACGTCCTGAAAAGGAGTTAGATTACAACATGTTTGACTCTGCTACAAAAGCAGCCTTGGAAAGAAGAGAAAAGTCTATGAGAAAAAGAGATTCATATGATATTGATGAGTCTGGTTATGAGCAGGAAAGGATACAATCTAGGAGGTCACAGGAAAGGCTTAACAGGAGGAGCACACATCATGATCAACTCAGTTTTTCCACAAAGAGTTTGCTGGAAAAAAAGACAGAATTTGATAAGAAAAGAAAAATTGGTTTTTATCCATTCTGATTTTGTACAGGAAAAGGCACGCCCTGGGAGGCAAGAGGAACCAAATAGGAGGAGCAGAGAGCATCCTAGACATGTCAGAGAAGAGAAAGGTGCTTGCTATGGTCGTGATCCCATAAAGAAGTCTCAGAAACAACAAGCAGAACTTGATTATTTGCACAGCCAGCTATTTCAAGATGATTTCAAAAGGATTGCACAACAAGTAATCAAGGAGTTTGAAAAAGACCAGCATGTGAGACCATCCACACGACCTTCCTCAAAGGTTCCTGACCCAATGAGTTCCAGCAAGCAGGAGCAGATCATCCAAGAGCTGAAAACAGAGCCATCTAAGGTAAGTAAAGAATTTGAGACAGAAAATGAGTTTTCTCCTTTCTCTCCTCAATTTGAGCTTGTTATCAATAGAACCTGTAATGAACTAACTTGTTTTGAACCGTTGCAACCAAGTATCCTTGTTTCAGTGCCTCAGGGCTCAGCAGAACATTCACCAGAAACAGAACATAAGAGTTTAATAGAAAGTGAAGTGTTAGAGCAACATATAAGCTTGGAACCAGAAACAACTCATGCACATTTGTCTCCTAACTCACAAGAGCACTGTAAGGAACTTGATAAGATTATTTCAGTGCCTGAAATGTTTGTTAAGGTTAGTTCTCAAGATGTAAAACACTTTGTTCTAGACAAAGTAAAAGAATTTTCTGTTTCGAAATCTATTTTTGATAACATAATTAACTCTTTTAAAGTGTCTGAACAAGCTAAATTTTCAGATCAGAAAAATTTTCACGGTGAAAATAACATCAATCCTGGTCTTGTTTTGAGGTTTGATCAGTTTATGGAACTTAACAAAAGCCTTGATCACTCTGAAAAGAGAATTGATGTTATTTGGCAACAATCTGATGTATGTTTCAGAAAACCTTGTAATTCTTTTGCTTGCTTTGATAATAATGGCTTTGATCTTAGTTTTTCTAGACATGAACTGATCACTGATGATTTATTTTCTTCCACACGTGCCTGAACAGAGTTTATGGTTAGGAATTTTCAGAAACCAAAATCACTTAAAGCTGAAACCGATTTTATTTGTGATTCTATTCTGAAACTTGGTATCTTGTGTTCTGAAACTGATAAACCTTGGTATGTTTGGAGATCATTGTTTGAGAATTGTGTTGTTTTGAGCTTTGATGTGTATCTTAAAAGTCTGAAACAAGTGCAACATGTTCTCAGAAAGAAATGTTTGGTTATTGATCAGATTAAGAACATGTTTTTCCTATATGACACTGGGTTTCTAGTCTCTGTTTTGAGTATCCAGAAACAGCATGATGAGTCTCAGAGGATTGCAAGGAACAATAGCAAATGCAAATCTTATAAACCTGAGATTTGGAGGTGGAAGTACTTGAGAAAAATGGATTCAAAACTCCAAGGAAGTTTATGTCCAAAACCTTACTTTGATGTTGCTTTCATGCTTATTTTCTTGATCATTTGTCTCACTTCTTACTTGTTTTCTTTTGATGTAGGAGATACATATTTGAGGATAAATATTTTTAAAGGAGGAGGGGATGATGTAACCCTGACTGAACCAGTTGCTGATTCGGATCTAGACGAGCTAGATGGAGCTGACAATGCCCAAGGAGCTGGAAAGAAGCTGGAGCTGATTGTGAATGGTGATATTGGCATGATGGATCAGGTTGGAAGGGAAGAAATTCGGCCCAATTCTTTTGTTGCATCAGATGGCCTTTTTCAGCCCCAAAGGAGATCAAATACACAAGTTAAGGATCCAATATATCTTGCTGATGGGCAAGCCACGAAAATGAAGTAAAAAAATCAGCCAAAATAATTAATATTGATTTTTCAAGTCAATTTTAATTTTAATTAAGTTGTTTTTATTTTTCTACAATTTTAGGACTTTTCCATTTCCTTCTTCTCTACTTAAACTCTCTTTTGTTTCAGAAACATTATTCACCTTTTTATCAAAAAAAATCTCTCTAAACTTGTGAATCCTTTGTTCATCATATGAACATTGATTGCTAAGGAGTTCATTCTCCAATTGCATCTTGTTTGTGATTGAAATTAGAGTTCATTCTCTTGTTCACTAACACATCTATACAAGATTTGATCAGTCCATAGATCATTTCTGAAGATCATTCAATCAACCCATCCATCATCATCCAAATCAACCCCTTTCTCTCTCAAACCATCTGATCTTCCTTCAAAAGAATCAGGGACAAAATGATCTCCTCATAAGGGATTCATCACTAACCAACCTTGCTTGCCCCCGATTTTGCGTCAACAACCAGAAAGGCCTAAAAAGTAGAATAAAATATGCTTTAGAAGTTGTCCTTGAGAACAAACGTCCTAGGAAAGAGCAAAAATATTCTCGTTAAAAAAGGGTGGTCATAATGCGAAAATTTGTCAGATGTAAGACTGCTTGCAATGAATGAATTCTGCTTACGGATGAGTTATGTTTTTAACGATATTGCTGAGTAATGTTTTTTTTGAACGATACGGCTGAGTTATCTTTCTTAAACGATAGGGCTGAGATATGTTTTTTAAAAACGATATGGCTAAGTTATGTTTTTCTTAAACTTTACGGCTGAGTTATGAATTGACGGCTGAGTTGTTTTAAACTATACGGCTGAGTTATTAAAACATCACGCTGAGTTATCTATTCTTGCCCAAAGGTCAAAACGTCTCGAGTTAAAAGGTGTATTCTCAAACAATACACCTCTTCAATTCTCGAACAAAACACCTTTTCCACGGTAGCCTTAAAAACTCACATATTTGAGAGAAAATGAAATGTTTCCCGATTCTTCAAATGCCTGAAGAAATTCAAGCTTTAGTGGTTGAACGTGTGGCCGGTAACTCCTTCACATATCTCTACAGCCTGAGAGCATCGTGCAAGTCGATGAAGGTGTTAACAGAGTGGCGTCGGGTATACCATTTTTCGATGCATTATCCTTTTCTTGGGGACTCAATATGCCTCCTTTGTTGTTGAAAACTTGCTACGCTGAGAGAAACCCAAGCACACTTTATATGTATGGTGTACAATTGTTTTTCTCATCTAACCTTCAAGAAGAAGGACTTGCTCTCATGAAGAGTGCAGCGAATGCAGGATATGAGCGTGCCGTGTATACATATGCAATGACTCAGAAGATATTTTGGGAGGATGAGGAGTATTTCGCTCATTTTACAAGGGAATCAGTTGATAGGATTGGAAACCAGTGTGATCTCTGAAATGGGGATGGGGTTTGTGGCATGGTTACGAGCTTTGCGCAAAGAGGACCGAGTTCATTTCAACCGTTTTTTCATCATTCTACAGTTGCCAACGTGTTCATGTTTTATACATAGATGGGGCTGACAACATGTGTAACCGCTGTTTCTGGATCAAAGAGGTGGGTTGTTCTTCCGTGAGTTTGAACCGATGAGCATGATTATGGACACAAGGGAGTGTGAAGATGTATTATAGCGGTTGAGTTATCATTTTTATGTCCTTTACAATGCCATTATGCAGACTATGTCGGTGTACACCTGACTAACATATTAATATATGATTGAGTTTTGTTTACCCTTAAGGCTGATTTTTGGTTACATTATGGGTGACTTACAGGAACATTACGACTGAGTTATTAAAACATTATGACTGAGTTATTGAAACATTACGTCTGAGAAATTATAACATTACGGCTGAGTTATTAAAAGATTACGGATGAGTTAATAAAACATTACGGTTGAGTTGTTAAAACATTACGGCTGAGTTATATAAAAGACATGACTATGCAAAGAAGTAGAAGCAAATTATAGTGATACCAAACCCACGAACCACCACATTCCTCAAACACCGCACCTCACTCATGCATTTGTTGCCTCTTCTCAGATTTTGTTTTCGCTCCCTCAAACTCTTTCTCCAACCAAACAATGTTAACTTTCAGATCCAACATGCCTTTGTTCATGTCACTTATCACTGACTTTGTATCTTCAATCTTGCCTTTGTTCATGTAACTTATCATTGACTTCGTATCTTCAACTTCATCCACCAAACACTCATCCGTACATTTGAATAAATGTCTTTGATTTCACCAATATAACAATATCTCAGTATCCCATTCAGAAAATGCCAAATAAGAACTAAAACTAACCTTACTATATCATTTTGCACATCAATAGTACAATCTTCTTGGATTTTTAGTTGTTTCAGATATATATCTTTCAGCAGATTCACCACACCAACATTGTTTTGGGGTTCCTCTTTCCACATACCGACGTCGCCTGTAATCGTTTTCTGCAACCAAATCCTATTAATTTCAAAAAAAAGTATATATGAGCAAAAATCAAAATCCACTTACCTGAAACGCATGATGATGTAGACATTTTTTAAAAAGTAATTTCATAAACATTATGGTTGACTTATTTGAACTTTGTAAAAAAGAAGATATCATAGAAACAACGATTTTTAATTATTATGGTCTCGATATCATAAAAACATTATGGCTGAATTTATTGTTAAATAACGGCTGAGTTATAAAAACATTACAGCTGAGATATGGTCAAATAACGTCTGAGTTGTAAAAACTTTACGGCTGAGTTTATTGTTAAATAATGGATGAATTATTTAAACATTATGACTGAGTTTATTGTTAAATAACGGCTGACTTATAAAAATATTACGGCTGAGTTTATTGTTAAATAACGGCTGAGTTATAAAAACAATACGGTTGAGATATAGTTAAATAACGGCTGAGTTGTAAAAATATTACGGCTGAGTTTATTGTTTAATAACGGCTGAGTTGTAAAAACATTACGGCTGAGTTGTAAAAACATTACGGCTGAGTTTATTGTTAAATAAAGGCTGAGTTGTAAAAACATTATGGCTGAGTTGTAAAAAGGCTGAGTAAAAATACAAAATAAACACGTTGAATTACATTCTAAAATCAAAATTATCAGGTTCAAACTCTTCAAATATATCTAAGTGATCAAGACAAACTCTAGTTAGCATCCACTTAGGCTTCTCGCCACCATGCGCCCAAATCCTCTTCAACTCGCGCATTTGGGGGTGAAACATTGTTCTAGACACCAGATTAAAACATGTCCTAACTAAAAAAATTATGCCTTGTATCCCATGTGTTTTTTTGCTACAAAAAACACTGAATATTAGTGTTGTTGTTATATCTTATATGAATACATATTCGATCCTTACAGTGATTATAAGATACCAGTGTTCCTTAAAATGATCGGGAATGAAGCGTATGTCGGCCACTCATGTACCCATCCTTCTATCACAATTTTCAGGATCACCTGCGAGAGACCATGTAAAAATCTAAACTATGTCGTACTGGTTTAGTCAATCACTGCACCCGGACCAGGGTTTAAAACGGGGAAGTTATCCCAATATGCAGAGCTTAGTATGGCATTGACATTGTTCACCAACCTTGTTGACTAACCATGGACTACCTACATAACTTTTGATGAGATTAGATTTTTCTTGAGAGTATGAGATGGCAGAGATAATGTAAAAGATAATGGAGATATATAGAGAGAGAAATAGAATGACGAAAGGTCGCAAAAAAACCCATAAGTTTTAACTCCCACCCAAAAATATGAACACTCTCGAGTAAACTACAATTGCGGCTGGGTTATGATAAATTACGGCTGAGTTATGATAACTAAGCTATACGGCTGAGTTATGATATGTTTAGGGTTTAGGGTTAAGGATTTAGGATTCAGGACTTAGGGTTTAAGTATCAATAAAAAATATTATAAGTCCACACATTCAGTTGAAAGTACATAATATAGTTATCTTATAAATTTTAGGATCACGACCTATTACATGTAAGGTTTTAAGTAATTATGATACAAGATATAACTCAAGATCATAATAGAGTCTCAACTTATAAATTAAAAAAAAATATATACACATTAAGTTAATTTATATTCACTTCATATTGATAACAGGAGCTTAGATAAAACTTTTAAAAATACTTTCATAACATTTTGCTAGTTTAGGGTATGTTTGAAGTTTGAATGAGTTATATAAAACGATACCGCTGAGTTTGCTAAACGATGAAACTGAGTTATATAAACAAAACGGCTAAGTTTTGTAAATATTTTTAATTTTTAAGTATTTTTTTAGATATTTAGATGAGTAATTTAAATACAATAAGTCTAAGTTATATAAATGTAACGGCTGAGTTATATTAAACATTTGCTATTTGCACGTGTACGCTTTCCACCTCATCGAAAAAGCGGAATTTCTTTCTCATTGACCACTCTCCCAAAACGTTCTCTGAAACAACTGACATATTCATATGCAAAACCTGTAACATGTCCTTCAAGCCGTTTATGGTGTATGACCGTCCTTGTGGAGACAACATCTTAATCGAGTTAACAAGAACTTCATATGCATTCCGACCCCATGGATATGTCATCATGGCTTCATCATCGGATACTCTTTTTGCACTTTCAAATAGTATCATGGAATTATGATGCAAAGCATAAAGTCCCATAGTTTGAAGAAGTAATAGCCCTAACCATTTATGCTTTCCAAAAATCCTGCTCCGACAGACTTCTAGTGATGGCCTCAGTTCATCTAACTTAGGTCCCATCCCATGCGGCACATTCAACTCCTCTCAGAACGTTTTGTATTGGTCAGGTTTAAATATTTTCGTCGGCGGTAGATTTGTGTTTAACCCAGTGATTTCACCATATCGTGCAAGTTAAACATGATAGGTTGATCAACAACGAGACTCCATATCTCATTCTTATATACTCGCAGATGTTTACATAGTAGATAGTGTACAGTCCTACCAGACCACAAGAATTTGCTATCAGCTAACTTTGCAATTATTCCAACGGGAAACTCCTTCAGGTGATCCCACACATCATGTCATATTGCTTCTCTAGCGATAGGGCTGACGATAAGGCAGTCTCCCATATGGAAATTGTGATTAATCACTTTATCTTCTAGATTAGAAGATCCTTCTGCATATAGTCTTGGAGGGTAATCTCGTGCTTGATCTTGAGGAACATCCATACGAACATAAAAGACATATATAACTCAGCCGCAATAGAAAACTAATTCAGCCACGACAAACATATATAACTCAACCGCAAAGGAAAACTAATTCAGCCATAACATAAAATATAACTCAGTCGCAAAGGAAAACTAATTCAGCCATAACAAAATATATAACTCATCCGCAACATAAATCAAACTCAGCCACAACATAAATCAAATTCAACTGGAAAGAAAAACAAACCCAGCCAGAATATGATATAAAACTCAGCCACAAGATAAATGAAACTCAGTCGCAACATAAATCAAACTCAGTCACAACATACCACAGAAGACGATTTCAGGAGATTACGGACAAGACGATTTCGGAATAGAATTTTGTGGAGAATACGATTTCAGTGACGAGGATATCAGATAAGACAGGTTCGACCAGACGATTTCAGACAAAGAACGATAAACAACAATGTCGAACGGTTATGTTTTAAATGACGATGAAGAAAGTTCTATTTTTTATTTTTTTTAACATTAGATGTTTTAAATTTTGGCATCGGTTGATTGTATTTCCCTCTCCCCTCTCTTTTGATCACAGTTATTAGTGATATGGATTAACGATGTGGATTTGTTAACTAAAATTAATTTCAAATAAAAAAATAACCAATGATCTTAATGTAATTTAGTATGGATTAAAAAAACATTCTAATAATTTACAAAAGATGTATATTATTCTAATCATATAACAACTTATCTATGATATTTTAGTAAATTTCTCTTTTGTTTCTTTGCAGTAAACGTTTTTGAAACTGACGATGGATTTGTATGGCTGGAATAAGAGGAAAGGGGAGAAGGCAGGTTCTACTTTGATCAACTGATGATTGGTAAACAAGGGTTTGAAGAGGCTGTTACCAGAGGTTGGAACATGGCGAGTCCAGAGGATTGTGTGCACCTGATGGACCGCATTGCGAGCTGTACCAAAGAGTTTTCTAAGTGGAAGTGAGAATAAAATTTTAACTTGCTCAGCACCATTGAAAGACTAACTAAGAAGTTGGAGGCTGAGATTTCTAACCGATACTCTGATCAACAGACAATGAAGAGACTCAAGATGGATTTATCTGAAGCTTATCACCAAGAAGAACTCTTTTGGCTCCAAAAGAGTCAAGAACAATGGCTTTGGGAAGGCGACAAGAACACTACTTCCTTCCATAACAATGTTAAAGATCGTAAATCCAAAATAAGGTTCTGATGCTCAAGGATGAATTGGGTGACGAACTTTTTTCGGAAGGAGCTAAAGGTAACCTTTGCAATGGAGTTCAGGGATTTGTTTATGATTCACTCGATGTCTCAAAACCCGAAACAAAACTCCTACAGACGACTATTAATGAACATTGTGCCATTACAACAAAGATCTTTTGGTTAAACGCGAAACGCAAGTAATTGTTTTACCTTCTGAAATAATATATGTGGAAAGTAAATATGTCTCTAGGTTTCTTCACAAGGAGGAGGAGGAGGAACACCGAAAACCCAATCTAGGACGTTCAAATATTTTGATCGAAATACCTCCCTTTCCTGCGCGTAGCAGTGCATTATAATAGCTGTAGAAACGCTGAACACGACTACATCTGCTCTTCTTAGAATCTTGGGCGGTCGAATGTATCCAGCCTCCGTCATGGAAGTGAAGAAGCTCTCTATTGCCCTCGCTAAACAGTATAGTGATATCTCTATCCTTCTGCTTTTCTTTTCAATTGCTAAGGCCAGACCTGTTGGGAACTGCAGGAAAATCCACGGCTTAGATATGACATTAGTGCTACATACCCATTTTGTGAATGGATTTGGTTTGTACGTACTGTCGCTATGGCCACGAGTGGTATGTTGCATGTATCAAGTGTCCGGAAAAGTAGGCACGTCGAGGCCCTAGTAAAGATAAATATTGCCATGGTTTAGTATTTTCCGCGTCAATAAACTTACTATGTTTCTAGTTATGATGAAATTTTTTTTTTAAAAAGATTGGGTTATAACCAGGCAGAAGTGCAGTAAGTGGAGAGAAACAAACTAGATCTCGCTGTGCCAAGAAGACCCTTTCCTAGTATAGAGTATTGCCTGTGAGATGAATATGAAAGACTGTGATGCATAAAGATAAACAAAACTATAACGAGCAATGGAATCAAGGCGAAACAAAACCGTTACTTTTTTAGTAGGTCTTGGCGATGAACTATCAGCGCTGGAATCAAGTAGACAGGGACGTAGACGGGTAATGCCCTCTTGTAAGCTTGAAGGAAAAATGTAAGACCGTGCTTAGTACATGATTCACCTCCATGTATCATCTGCAAGCAGAATCATTGAAGTCATCTATCAACAAAGCTGCATAAGGTAATGCCGTGAGAGGAAAAGAAAGAGATACTGCTGCATATAATTAACCAACAAAAGCTCTGTTTTTTTTTACAAGAAAGAATGTTTGCTGTGGATACTTGATAGAAATAAGAAAGATACAAATAAGCGTACCGAACAGGGGATTTTCATGCTAGGATCAAGTTTGATATCAACTCCAACAGACTTGTAATATTTCTCAATTGCCCTTAAATTGGTGAATGGTTTGGCGCTTGCAAGATCTTTAATGCCTTGTAAGATAGAAAGATCCTTCCCACCATGTTTGTTAAGAAAGGACTTATACGACGAAGGAAGACTTTCCTGCTTTAAAATGTAAGCAGACCTGAAAATACACATAATGACTAATCAGAGCATGAATCTTCTCTCGACTGCATAATCTCTAAGAAACTGAGTCATATGTCTGAACAATTTCACTAGAATCGGTATTCATGAGCCTAAACGCATAGCATAGGGAGAAAGATAAACATACAAAATCTGTGAAGATGAGAGACACATGAGAAACAAGTCCCCATGTTCCCAAGTAAGCGGCTTGCAAACCGAACCAAACCGTTTGCTTTTAATGCCGCACCGCGACGCAAGAACCGCCGCACGCATCAAAATGTAGACAGCCAAACTCGTGTGTGTTGTGTTTGGTCCTGTGAGAAGCATCGATGGCCCAGCAACTAAACCAGCAAACAGGGCCCTCCACTTTGCAGTTCTAGGTTTCAGACAAAACACTTGACAGTGATCAAACATGTTCCGATATACTAAATCCAAAGAGATTGATACTATTTTTATTAACTGAAACTGGAATTAGCAGACAAAAGCAAGATAGTGGGACATGCCTTTGGTGTCCTGCCAAAGAACAAATAGCTTCATCCACGGAGACAAAAGTACCAGCAAAAGTTCCTAAAAACAGCCCGTATCGTAGTGTTTCCTTAATCCCCATGGCAATAGCTTCACTATTCGAGAAATCACCGGTTCTCCTAAACCGATAGATTCCAATATCAAATTCAGCAACAAATTCCAAAATATAAAATTTTGAATACCGGTTACCTCGATTTAGAAGATCTTCGGCGAGCGAAACGAGCTACGATAGAGAAAAGAGCTAATCCACCTTTAATACCAGTACCAATGGAGAATCCTTTGATGGAAGCGACGATGATTCTACGCAGCTTCTCCGAGTCATCCGAAGAGAAATAGGTGGAGAGATCGGTTTTAATCCAATCGGAGCCGTTGCAATGAATGCATGAAAGGTCAAACGATTCACCGGAATCGTCGCCGGCGATTCCATTGATTTCCCCGATGCACGAGCAGCGAGAACCGTTCGCCTTCCGGCGAGACGGCGACATGACGTCGATCGGATTGCGCCAAAGTGAAGATACGTAAGCTTTGGTGGGAAATTGGAATTGGCTTTTGAATAGAGAGAAGGAATGGGACGAAACCAGAAAGTTAGTACGGGAATGACGAAGACAGCAATACAGATTTAGAGCCACTAAGGATTATCCAGTTGTCAGGTAGACTGACACGTGTCTGTTTTTTTGTTTTTTTTCCGTTCCGAATCTCTTTGATTGTTCTGTCTCGGTAACCGTTACTAACTTACAAAGGAAGTATGGTTGTGAATGGTATGGGCTTATATTATGGGCTTGACAGGATAATCTTTTTTTTTCGGAATTTTGTTCTGTATCACATTTTGTTTTATGCTCTACTTGTATGTAGTTCAATAATTTGGGATCGACCACTAAAACCCTTGAACATCTTGACAACAATGTAAAATCTACGTAACTAAATAAATCTGTTTTCTAAAATAAAATTCAATTAGTACAGGTTAAATAAAGTTTTTTTCTATAATTTTTTGAAGTAAAATCTGTAATTTTCCAAATCTAAAACTACAATATTTAATATTAGTTACATTGTAAATATTATTCTGTTAAATTAAAAAAAAAAAAATTAAATGGTTAAATTTTAGTGCAAGTTTTTTAGACAATCTTCATTTTGTAAAGATACATGTTCACCAAGTTTATAAGATCTTATATAAATTTTATAAATCTTAGATTTAAATTTAATTTTTATTAATTTATTTTGTGGTCTGGCTAATTGTAACACATCAATACTGTTATTTCTGAAGTGTTTTTTTTTTTATTATTATAATTTTTTCACATTTAAAATTAAATTGGTTAAATTTATTGTTAACATTAATAAATTTTATATATAATTTATTATATAATAAAAAAGTTTTATATTAATAATATTAGATTATCAGTTATGTTAAATAATTTTATCATAAACTGATATAATATTTTTTAAAAATATATATATATATTGTGTTATTATCTAGAAATAAAAGATTTATGTTATAATATTTCTAAAATCACTACCAAAAAAGATCATAATACATCACTTAAATAGAATCAGAAAATAAGTGATATTATTTGGAATTACCTATCAGCAAATGATACAAAATATTTGTTTTAACATCAGTCATAATAAAACGAAGCGGTTATTAACTTCTTTTTTTTTCTTCTTATAAAAGCGGTTATTAACTTGTTTGGCATTGATTGAATGAACTTGGTGCAAATCTATATTCCATGCGGTTTTAAAATGTTTCATATTTTATTATTTTCACACTTATTAAAAAACATATCAAGTTTTAGTTATTAATATATTAATTTTCATAATTAACTATTTTTTATAATTTTTAATTAATAGAATTTTAATAAATATAATTATTTTTTGAAAATTGTAATTTATAATTAATGAATGCATTAAAAATATAGAAATGTATCTTTTTAAAATAATTTTTTTTTCTAAAACATGAATTTTTTGGAACGAAGAGATACTCCCTCTGTATCACTTTAAGTGGTTTTTAAACATTTCTATTTTGTTTCATAATAAGTGATGTTTTCACAATTCTATATAAAATTTAATGTCATTTAAAATTTGTGACCAATCAAAAAATACTATAATTTTTTCTTATTGGTTGAATTAATGTTAATTTATGTTACCAAGATAAATTGCATTACAATTTGTGTTTTTTAATCTTTGTGTAAAAACCTTAAACATCACTTAAAGTGATACAGAGGGAGAGGGAGTATTAGTTTACATCACTTTTTGAAAAATGATAGAAAATATTACATTACATCAATTAAATGATTGATACATTTATTACTTTGTATTAACATCACTTATAGAAATGATATAAAAGTAACATCATCTTAATAAATGTTGCAAACTTAACATCAATGATATAAATGATACTAACATAGTTTTCACTAAATACTAATATGTGTACGTAATTCATTTGTGTTGGTTGACATTTTCGAGGGTAGGATTCCGTGATGTTTTACCGGAAGACGTTTTTACGAGTTTAGTGATTGTAGCAAAGAGTTTGGTTCGTAAATGGATAGTTCAGAAAAAAATTTAGATGTTTGTATGATAAAAGAGATTTTGCGAGACTTGCGATTTCTTATTATCGAAATTAAAAAAAAAAATATTGAGTATAAGGCGAATATTTAAAATGTGGGAGTATACGAGTATACGTATATGTACCCACCCTCCCCTATTTTTAGAGAGGAGGAAAGTTGAACTTGTCGTTTGGACAAGCTGCCTACGTACCTCTTTCGAGGATCAAGCTATCTCGTAGTTCAGTGTTTTGGCGGCGAGTGTTTCTACTCGTCTGTGGCTGTGCCGACTATCCTAGTCGCGGTGACTGTGGCAGAGTCGACGTCATTTTCCAGGATTTTCTCCTCTGGTTGGGTTGTTGCGTTGGGCTCGGATATCTTTTCGTTTTCTTTGTTTAGAGTTGTTGCTTGGGGCGACGATTTCGGATCGTCTTTTTGAGAGATGTTTTCAGCTGGTGGCTGAGTGATCTTTGCTCGTTTGGGTTTTACCATCGAAGTAGTCGTGATTTGTCTTAGCTTGTGGTCAGCTAAAAGACAAAGTCGCGATTGTTTCTGGCTTCCCCATATCAAGCAGTTCCGTTTTGAGTTGGGAACTTAACGCCTAGATGGTAGGTTGAAGGGACTGCCTTCATGGTATTGAGCCAGGGAGTGCCCATTATTACGTGTAGATGGCGGGGTAGTCAAAACGACTGCGAAGTCGATGATTTTTGTCACCTCCTACGCCATGCTTGAAAGTTTAATCGATCCAAGAGTCATTTCAGTTACACCAGAGAAAACGGTCAGCGGTTTGGGCGTTGGTACAACCTCTTTTAGTTCAACGTTCATCCTCCTGAGTGTGTCGCGGAAGATGACGTTGATTGTGCTCCCAGTGTCGATAAGCACTTTGGCGACCTCAAGATAGTTGATCACGAGGTCAGTCACGAGTGGGTCGCAGTGGGGTTGATCGATTTCGCTAGCTTCCTCCTCCTTGAAGGTGATGGAGTTACTTTGGTTATCCGAGGGTGGAGACCAGGCTGGCCAGCTCTCGCTTTCTTCTGCCTTTCGTTGATAGGCTTTGATCGACGAGACCATGTCGCCACAAAACTGTGATCCTCCAATGATCATTTTAATTTTGCGACGGTTGCTGTCGTTGCCTTTCTCATCCTGCCTTTTCCGCGTTTGTCTCCTGAAGAGTTTTCAGTTTGGGGAGATTTGTCGTTTTTCAGAGGACGATCATAATCTCAAAGAAAGTCCTTCACGCTTGTTACTCCGGAGAGTTCTCCCGCGACTAATTTTGCTGCTAATCTTGCACCGAGAACTTTGCAGTTAACGGTCGAGTGGCCGCGAGTCTGATGGAAGTCGCAGAAGGCGTTCTCATCGTAATTGGAGTTTCGGGTCCACGTGTTGCCCGACGTCCGTCCTTGCTCAGTTATGTGCCCCCTTGGTTTCTTCTCCTTCCCAATGGACAGTTTTCTTCTTTTTGACTTCTAGTCTGAAGCCGAATCTCTCAAAATTTTTTTCACCGGTTTGTACTTTTGCGACAACACCTTGGTCTCTTCCTCGATCATGATATAGTCTGTGGCCTTGTGTAACGCGTCCTTGATGGTTCGCGGTTTCTCAAGGGTGATCCACTTCCTGTACTTCGACTTGTACTAGAGCGTCTTTCGAAGCGCGTCCATGGCTACCTTATCGCTGATCCCGCTGACTCTCGCCATAACGAGTTTGAATCGGTTGATAAAGTCGCAGAGTGATTCGTCCTCCCTTTGAGATAAGCTCCATAGGTTTACATCAGAAGTTTCTTGGTTGATAAACATTGAATATTACTTGGAAACTCCGAAGCAAGTTGGCGGAAGCTTCATATGGAATTTTTCCTAAGGTGGGAGAACCATTCGAGCGCTGCTCCATCAAGATTCTTGACAAAGAGGCGACATTGGCTGGTGTCTCTTTCATTGTCTTTGAACTTGGCCCTTCCCATCGTGATCACAAAGGCTTGTAGGTGCGCTTTGGGATCAGTCATACCGTTGTATGTTGGTACCTTGATCTTTCCTGGTTCTGATACCCTGGTGTTTACGATACGGGGCGTGAAGGGAGTTTTACAAGCTTCCTCGAGTAGCTGGTCGATCTCGGGTGCAGAGCTGGTCGCGTGGTGAATCTGCGATTTGACCGCTTTCACTTCTGCAACTGTTCTCATGAGATCCATATGAAGATCGCGGATCTCGGAGTCATCCCTAGCAGTTTTCTGAGTTTGTAGGTGTTTGCCGCGAGTTTTCCGAGTCTGCTCTTCAGCCAGCTTCTCCTGCTCTACCCAGAAGATGTTTTCCTCTTCTTTCGTCATGGGTTTATCGAGCAGGTCCTCTTGAGCCCTGTTGCTCCTTCTTCTGCGTGGATGCACATCCGCGTCGTGGTCCGAAGTCTCGGACTGACTGCTGGAATCCAAGTTAACGCGCTCGATTTCCCCTTCCTCTTTTTTTTCTTCCAAGGGCGGAAGATTGCTCGGATTTTTCCGTGCTGAAGCATGAGTGATTTGGTCTGGATCTCGTTCCGACCAATTTTTCTGCATGTTTTTGGACCGATCCAGAGGAGTCGCGAAATCGAGTCTTCTTCCTCGGAGCCTAGTGGTCCCGCGTGGAAAGACAGCTTGGGTTCTCGCAATTAGGTTTTCAACCTGTTTAGCGAGAGATCCCTTGAGCTTACCTTGCTCTTCCTCCCTTTTTTCATAGGCGGAGATTAGTTTTTTTATTTCCTCGACAACCGCGGTGTTGGGCTCAGCGTTAACCGCGGGCATGTTGGTCGCATGAGTGTTGTCAACGTTGTCACGACTTGAGTCATCGTGAGGCTGTTGGTTGCTGGTGTCGTTGCTGACATGCTTGATTGTGCGTTCTGCGGTTGCTAGAAAGATTAATCCGTATTATTCTCTCTCCTTCTAGCGTCAAACTGTGGCAACCGAAATTTACACTGTCGATTTCCGTAAACTTTAGGAAGTCAGGAAACCCTAACTTTCTCATGAGATCCCAGATAATCTGCTTCAAACCAAACACGAGACAATCAAACGATGAGAACAAACGAAAATAGCGAATAATTTGAATATAATAAAAGAAAAGTAAAAGAGATCTTATTCCGAGTTTTCGTTTAAGCGTTTACAAGAAAGAGAAGAGCCTTGGCCACAAGAGCTGTTGGCGAGATCCTAGTTCTAGTAACCTAAGATTGCAAATCCCTAAACGAGTAGTAGCTTGATATCAAAAATGAAAAATAAATGCCTATTGCTCTAAGTTGCTACGAATGCTAAAAGTTCTCTCTTTTGTCTCCAGCCTCGCCTTCTCTTATATACTTGCCTTCAAGGTGGTTTTGCGCTTCCTTTTCTGCCCTTGGTCGAGTTTATCACTTCGGGAATATTCCTTTTTCTCTTGATCTCCATGGTTATCTTAGAAAACTTTGCATTTATCTTTTTATTTCTTGATATTTATCTTTGTGTGGATAAATATAAGACCATCATAACACCACTGGGCTTGATTTCATATGAAAACAAAAGTGGGTCTTTTAGTCGCATTTTAGGCCTCTCGGGACGTTTTGCCGAATTTAAGCGTTTTTCTGTTTTCTCCGAAAGACCGTCTTTGATAAGACGTTGATTTTAAGCATGGTTCAAACTTCTCGTATAGCTTAGGCAACTTTGGGGTTTAGCCAACTGTTGCTGTTTTACATGATCAATTTGAACTTTATACGAAAAACGAGTATTCGCGGTTTTTGTCGTAAAGTTCCAATGGTAACTCCGATCAAGACGAAACGAAAAGCATTTTATCAAGTTTCAAGAGAAGAGCTAGAGGGATTGATTCAGGTCGCTATATGGCAACCTCACATCTGTATTCGTCGAGATAGGAGTTGTTTGTCGAGTCTTACTTGACTGTGCGAGTCAAGGTCGCCATATGGCGACCCAGACAGTACGAGTCTAGGTCATCATATGGCAACCCAGACTGTGCAAATCTAGGTCGCCATATGGCGACCCGGACTATGCGTGTCTAGGTTACCATATGGCGACCCGGGTTGTACGGTTCAGGTTGCCATATGACGACCTACGCTTTGCGTGTGCGGGTCGCCATATGGATATCCGTGTTTTGCGAGTGTGGGTTGGCATATGTCGACCTGTACCTTGCGAGTGCAGGTCGCCATATGGCAACCCATGTCTTACGAGTGCGGGTCTCCATATGGCGACCCGCGTCTTGCGAGTTAAGGTCGCCATATGGCGACCCATGTTTCTCGAATGCAGGTCACCATATGGCGACTCATGCTTTGCAGGGTGTGGGTCGCCATATGGTGACCCGTGTCTTGAGAGTGTGGGTTGCCATATGGCGACCCGTTCTTTGCAGAGTGCGGGTCGCCATATGGCGACCCATGTTTTACAAGGTTGGACCCGTTGTATGGTGACCTACTTCTCGTGGCTTGATTATTTTTTGAAAACTTCCGTGAGCCGAAGCTTTGGAAGAAGCATTTTCCGAGGATTTGAGCCGTTGATTTCGTCGTAACTGATTTTGACCGCAACAATCAAGTCAATCACAGAGAAACTTTATATACTCTATCCTAGTATAACAACCAAATCCATTCTACCAACAACTTAGCAAATACTAGCTTGAGTCGCCCCTCTACTGATCTCATTTCTTTGCATAAAATAAAGATGTATGCTTTACTTTGGGAGTATCGATCAAAAAACACATGTATTTTTACCTCTACAAGTATTTGAACGACTAGATACAAAGTCTTCTCTGATCTCTTTCTTCCCTGTTTTTCTCTCTTCTCTGAATCCTTTTAGATATCAATGATGCCATCTCATTTTTTTTTTCTTTTGGGCAAAGTTGTAGGCGAATAATGGGGCCATAGGTAATTTATCTACCCCTCGCTTTCAACAATGTGTGATCATTCCTTTGAATTAGAATAGGGGTCATTGTTAATGTACCTACCCCTCTGCAACTTGGAAAATCATCTTAATCTTTTAAGCTTTTAAGTAGATGCTGAAAAGAGAGAGAGAAAGGAACCAAATGTGCATTGACTTGTACCTACAGACTTGCAGAAGGAACCTGATCCATTGTATACCAAGCTCCAAAGCAAGCTGATAATGTCAGGATTAGTGTTCAAAATCAGCTTCGGTTCCTTCAAACTTTCTAAGCAAGTGTGATATAATGGCAAGATGATCCACTTTAGTATCTCTAGTAATCTTTGCAAATAACCTTCTAAAAATAATGCTAAAGTGGGGTTAGTCAATAATAAATTTTGATCATAATCTCCTTTTGACTCAATATTTTTTTTTTGAAAAACTTATATATATAGCAAATAAAACTCAAAACAAATCAAATCGTGTTAGTGAACCTTCCCAAGACTTAAATTACAATGTCCCCAGTGTAATCCGCCTCAGATTGGTTAGGACAAATTTAAATCATAAGTAAGTAGTTTAAGTAAGAAACTCGATACTAATTGAGTGTCGATCAATGGGAGGTGTTCGGTGTCGATTGATGGTCGCGATCCATTATTGACTGATGGTGACTCTATGGTGTCGATCGATGTCTGACCTGTAAGTTTCTACTTTTTTTTATAAGTATAAAACTCAAAATAGGAAACAATATTAGTAAACCTCCCCCAGACTTTAACAACACTATTACTAGTGTTATTTAGTCCAAGATTGGTGAAGGAAATAAACCATAAGGACACAATTTAATAAAGGAAAACGGTATACCTGCTTGCTGATGGTGACCGTCGATCGACACAGTTAAGTGGTGATCGATTGATACTATGGTTTCTCCATCGATCCATGCTGGCCAGCCATTGACCGATCGATGATTAGGTTGCTCCATCGATCAAAAATGATCAAGTGTTGCTCGATGCTATCTGGAGACTCAAAAACCTGTAATAGTATAATAAAATCTAAAATTAGACTAGTATAATCAAGAAAACTAATTAAAACTTACTAAACTGTGGGTTGCCGCCCACAAAGTGCTTGATTATAGTCTTAAGCTCAACGTTTGAACTTCTGACTAGTATGGAGGTGGATCAACACTTGGAAACACAAGTGTCTACGTCTTCTTCTGCCTGTTAGCTTCAGTGTTGATCAACGGTCGTAGGGTGCTGTCAATCGATGCTCATTTGTATGGCCTAATTACATGATGTCTTTGTATAGTATCCAAATCTTGCTTCATTTCATCCATCTGTGTAGTCAAACTGGTAAGGCATTTGTCTATAGAATAGTAGACATCATCAAGCCTTGTGTAGAATTCATCTAGTGACATCTCTTGAGCTTTGTAGACCTCATGCACAATATCATCAATCTCTGCTCTACTGTATGTCATTTGATTCTCCATAGACATACTGATCCTTGCTGCATGTCCTGGTAGACATATGTATCTCTTCTCAAACATAGTAGCTCTCTCTAGAACTGCTCTGATGTCTTCAGCTTGCACATTCACTACACTTTCGTCCGTAGCTTGTGCATTACCATTCTCATCTCTGTAGATGCCATACTCATCTTTCTTTTCCCAATGGAAAATTCTTCTGCCTTCAGCATCATAAGATCTTGTGCCATGCTCGATACAGCCATCGATCGATGTTAGGTGTGTCCTGTCGATCGATGCTGAACTCTCCGGATAGTAGGCAGTTAAGTATGAAGTTTGTGGAACTTCGGAAGGGTACTGTCGATCGATGCTCGCTGTCTGCTGTCGATCGATCTAAGATGTGGAGACATGTATGGAATATTACGGATTGGCTCAATCTTCTGCTTTTCTACGTCGATCGACGCTGAATGAGGTGCTTTGATCGATGCGTGGCTCTCCACTTTCACCCAGCTGACGTCCTCTGATACTAGGTCATGATATTTAATCAGCTCACCTTCTCCAACGATCGATGGTATATGGTGGCCGTCAATCGATTCTTGATTACCAAGTTATTGCCCGAACAGATTTCCAGCTCCATTGGCCATTGCAGGCATTCTGCTATCAATGGAATCTAGTTTGGACTCTGCTTCTTGATCAGTATTGATCAATGGAGAATGGTTGCCATCGATTGATGTTAATTTCTCGAATTGGTGGGAAATTTGGAAGACACCAGCCTCTTCCATTGCAGTACCACTATACTCGATTAGCTCTTCCTCTCTGTAATCTTCGTCGTACTCGAGGTAGGCTGGGGTGTAATTTCATTCTGCATGGAAGGTGTTGGTCGTTTATGGGGTGAGGCCGTCGATCAATAACATAGTGTGGTTGTCGACCGATTGCTGAACAGCAAACACGTTGATCGGTGCTCTGGGTTTGGTGTCGATCGATGCTCCATCCTCAGGCTCCTCGTTGAACTCATAATTGCATAAACATGTGGCCACAAGTTTTGCATCATTAAAAAACTTTGCGAGGACAGGTTTGCATCAACCTGTTAGTTTTCATGTCGCAGATAGCTCCCACGGTAGCCATGAATGCTCTCCCAAGTAGTAGTGAAGAGTTCCAATTGATATGGATATCCATGACATGGAAGTCTATAGGGACTAGAACATTCTGAATCTGCAGTAGGACATCTCTACAAATACCCCCTGAATCCACCTTGGAGCAATCCACAAAAACGAACGAATCACTGGAAGGCTCCACTCTAAGGTTCAACTTTTCTGCCATAGCTCTGAGTATGATACTCACTAATGATCCAATGTCACAGAGGGCATTGGGAAACTCATGACCTTTAATCAAGCAAGGAATCAAGAACTTCCCAGGATCACTTTTCTTTTTCAGAATGATCATCTGCTCTGGGGTTGTCATATTCGTGACTTTCGGCATATGATCATGTTTTGTTGCGCGAAACCATCGATCGATTCTACAGTCTCTCCATCGATCGATGGTTGAGTGTTTTCCCGGTTCTGCTAACACCATGGGTGCCGTCGATCAATGCGCCTTGACCTGTGTCGATCGATGCCTGTGCGACATGTCAGACGAACTCGGATTTTCCACACGGGAATCCCTCTCATGCCACCTTTCTCTCTTGACTTCTACCCAAAAATCATCATCAGTCAATGCATTGACATGGTGACTCTGTCCAGCCTCTATTTTCTCCTTGATTAGGATCTCATGTATCCTAATAGTTTCACTTGTCTGCATCACTTGATTCTCTAGTTTCTTCACATGGATGTTGAGATTTTTGAACTCGGTGTTGAAGTTGAGGTACAACCCATCTATCTTTCCATTGAGATCCACTGTCATCTTCTGTTGTCCCTCTAAAATTCTGTCAACCATTGCTTCAATCTTGCTTCCTTGAGCTTCTTGAGGAGGGTTATGGTAGTAGGAAGACTCATAGGCTTTGTTGTTGTTGAAGGTCCTTCGCGGTGAACTCTGATTAAAATTACTCTTTTGGCCATTCCCATAGGAGTTCCTGTTGAAACCTTGATTCACTTGTCTCTTAAAACCATTCTCATCAACGTAGTTCACATCCTCTTCAATCTCATCATCTCCGGACTCCATTGCTTCCCCTTCTGCAAAGGTGACTTGTTTCCTGAGAAACTTCTGAACACTATCCAGATTTGCCTTGACTTCTTCAATCTGCTCCTTGCTCATTGCTAGAGTTGATTTCTTCCTCTCAAAGCCTGTGTTCTTGGTGATGCTGTTGGATGTCAGATTCTCAATCAACCTTGTAGACTCTTCAGGACTTCTGGTGCTGAAATTTCCATCACTGGTTGTGTCCAAAGCCATCTGGTACTGTAATCCAATATCTCTAAAGAAAGTTCTGAGAAGTTGCACTTCGTTGAACCCAGGATGTGGACAATCTCTCTTGTATGATTTGAACCGGATCCAAGAGTTTCTGAAGGATTCTGTAGGTTTGTGTGAAAAGGTGGCAATCTTGCTCCTCAGTTTTTTTACTCTTGCATCATCAAAGAAGTTGCGCAAGAAAACATTCTTGATGTCAGTCCAGGATGTCAGGGATCCTGATGGTAACTGCTTGAGCCAATATGAAGCTTCTCCAGGGAGTGAGTACTTGAAGAGCTTGCAAAAAAGATAGTCCTCAGAGACTCCATTGGCTTTAATAGCAGTCACTAGATCCTCAAATCGCTCCAGATGATTTATACGGGGCTCATGTCGCAGCCCATGGTACGGTGTTTGTGCTACAAGTCTGAAGAAGGCGGGCTTGATTTCAAAATCGTGTCTCTGAAAAGCTGGAGGACGAATGGCGGATCTGTTGTCGTAGTACTGGTCTCGAAGGTTGTAGTCAGCTAATGTTCTCTCAGCAGCTTGGGAATTAGCTTCAGGTTGAGCTTTTGCAGTGTCTTCTTCTGCATCAGGGATTATAGTCCCCTGATCATCTATCTTCTGACCTGCTGCATTACACAGGTGACCATCAGGGTCACGCAGGTCTCCGTTCTCATTCCCAATCAGTATCAAAGTCGCAACCATCTGAACTCGTATGTATCTGTAGATCGATGTGGGTCGGTTGATGTCGATTGATGCTAAGTGATCAATATCGGTCGATGTGAGTAAGTTGATGTCAATCAATGAAGGTAGGTTGATGTCGATCAATGCTGAGTGATCAATGTCGGTCGACGGTGGAGTTCGGATGATGCTCGACACGGTCCGTAAAGAAGTGTCAGTCGACGCGGTACTAGTGCTGTTGATCGATGCTTGTCTTCTTTCTTTATAGATTGAGCGTTCAAGTCTGTCAGGGCCAGAGGGTAATATTATTTCTTTGCCTTTGTTGCTCCTTGTGCTTCTTTGCATGTACCTGCAAACAAAGGGAAAGAAATTATTAGTAACTTAAAAATCAGTAACAAACCTAGACTAAATCCTAAAAATTAAATCTAATGGTGGTTTATGCTCCCCGGTAACGGTGCCAAATTTGACACGATGTGTTTTATTCTAGTAGAGTAATAAATATCCTAAACAATCAGCTGTCAAATTAACCACAATCTTAACACACTCAATAATACTCTTGCCAAGAGATATCAGGTGTAGTACTTAGGGATCAAACCCACAAAGAGCAAAGGAACACAATAGATTTCTTATTTCTAAAGACTAAGCTAGGTAAATATATATATTGATAGTAAATAATCAGATTAAGGAAATATTCCCTGTCAAGAAGTATGATACAATATGGAAATATTCTACTAATGCAAATATGGAAATATTAAATTAGATGTGAATATGAATGTAAATATGCTAGATCTAGGGTTTCAAGCTTAATGAATTATAGTGGATAGGAAGCACGAAAATGTAAATATTCTAGAACTCAAATGTTAACTATTCTGACCTTTTTAACTCCAACTCTCGTATGCAAGCAAAATGAACGACCATCAATCAACGTCTAAGGCCTGATATCAAACGATGGTGAAATCAGAAGGAAGTATGAGCGAGATTTGATAAGTCCACTAGACTTATTAGACCAACTCTCTCATGTATCTAACAAACTAGTTCAACAGAATCTATTCTGGCACAGAAACTACTCTCATAGTTGTCCATGTCCTATCATCGAGATCCTAGTTAGCTACTCTAGAATACAAGCATTAAGAACAACTCAATTGATGGATATTAACTTAGCCTAGCAATCCTATTTCTGGGCTAATCCATGATTGTTATCATTCAACCCTAAATCTAATTATTAACTACTCAAACATGATCTTTGTCACAGAAATCATAGATGAATAAAATAAATATGAAATATAAAATATAAAAACCAAAGGAGTTCCAGGAGGACTCTGAAGGAGTCTCTCCTTTCTCTCTTAATACAAAATGAATGGAACTAAAATACTCTATAAAAACTCTGTCTTTTTTCTCCGTTGTGTCTGTATATGTGTCTCTGTCTCTCTCAAGACATAAATATAAAGCCCTAAAATTAGGTCAAAACTCATCCAAGGCATTTTCGTCTTTCTGACTTGGGCTTTGATCATCGATCGATGGCAAATGTGCTACATCGATCCTCTCGAGCTTTGATCATCGGTCGATGCCAAGTGTGTTACATCGATCGATGGCTTCCATGACTCCCTAGATGATCAGCTACAGGTTATTCTTTCAAGATGCTCCAAAAGCCCCAAGTATCTCATATATCTTCAAAACATTCCTGGACCTGTAAATACTCTAAATTATAACCTAAACACACATAATAGACTATAAATAGAGCTTATAACATGACTTAAAACTGGTAAAAAATAGGCTATATCAACAACTTAGTAGACAACGTCAACGGTTCGAAGAATATGTTGCTGCAGAAGCGACACTCAAATTTTCACGAAACCTTAGGTTTAAGAAAACGTTTTAGCAGTGAGGGATACAATCTGTCGTTTTGCTTTGTTTAGTCTTTGTCACCGCTTTTAGGTTTTGAGCGATTTTATAGAAATCAACTTTGTTTTTCTTAAAGTTATTCAAAAGAAGTATAGCAGTGGGGATTGGGAACCCGATTTGCCATGCTTCTATTTCTGCAAGTAATCTAGAGTTTCTCTGCGAGTTCAGGGAGAGCAAGTTTTTTTCCGAGAGGTTTTAGGAAAATGACTTTTGTTCAAACCCAAACACATTGAGATTTCTCCAACCCGGTAATGAGACTAATTCTATGGGGTTTGATAGATTTTATCTTTGTCCTTCCTGTTTAGGAAGAGAAATCAAGAGCTCATTTTGGTGCTCTTTCTGTGGTGAAAAGTTGCGAGTAGGTTTTTGATTTTGTCGAGCACTATTGCGTTTGCATAAGCGTTGGCCATAGGAGCAGTTGATGTTGGAGTTGTTTTACCAGCGTTTTTTTAGCTACAAGTTTTTCTTTCATATTTCCAGATATTGTTTTGATCAAGAGTTTTGTGGCCGTGTGAGTAAGAGTAATCCGCCCCTCCTTCTACGCAAAACTGTGGAAATCAAATTTTGCACCCTCGATTTTAGTGAACAGAGGAAAACAAAGTAAACCCTACTTTTCTCGAGGTCTGGATTCTCTGCGAGAACCGACGACAAGTGACCTAATACATGCGGAAGAATATGGAAAGATAACAAAACAAATTTTTAAAACAGTAGATCTTTATTTTGAATTTGCGTATGAGCATTACAGGGACAAAAGCATACATGAAGTTTTTCTGGAAACGGCATTACCAAGTAAATCGCATGACACATGCAGTAAAACATAACCAAGTTCGCTAGCATAACCACCCACGTCAAGAAAAACCTATGTGAGTTGCAACTCGCTTAGCGATAGACATAAAAGACAAAAAAGGTTTAAAAGATTTCGGACACCTTATGAAAGGCTGCCAACGTACCTCTTTTGAGGATCAAGACAAACATAGTTCAATTTAAAAAGGGGTGAACAAGAGATCGAAATGCATGTGCGAGTTCGTCTAGTAATCGAGTTCCAGTCATAGAAACAGAACTTGTCGAGAATAAAGCCCAAGGTTTCTAAGTGCAAAAGTTCTAAGAGTCTCCAAAAATCGTCCTCCCTTCTCCTCGTCTTAGATCCCCTTATATATGCCTCCTAGGTCGGTCGTCTTTTCTTTTCTGCCCCTGATTCGAGTCTATCTCTTTGTGGAAATCTTCCTTATCCTCTAGATCTTCATGTTTATCTTGCAAACTTTACATTTATATTCTTTTCCATTTATCCTTATCCAAGTCGAGTTAAACCGTCATTAAACCATAAGTAGCCTTTCTTCACGTTTTAGACCATTTCAGGCCATTTTATGACATATGATTTTTTACGATTATTCTCGGAGAAATCCTCGATTTTTCCGATGTCTATGTTCTATGTTGCTGGTCTTATGAACTGAACCAAAGCAATTCATTATGTTAAGGATATGATGGCGTTTAGGGTAACATATACCATCTTGACGCCTTGACTTGAAATTTTATGAGAAAACATGTGTTACTTGTTTTCTTCGTAAAATCTCAACGGAAACACCGATTGGGACGAAAAAAGACATTTCGATCGAGACTCGAAGGAGAACAAATTGGAGGATCTAAAGGCGGCCAGGAAGAGGTGTGCCTGCCTTGAGGCGGGGAGGAAGAGGTGTGGCTGCCCTGAGGCAGGGAGGAAGAGAGAAAATGGTACCGTGCCCACCCTAGGGAGGGGGGGGGGGGTTTGGACGTGGGTCGGACCCACCCTAGGACGGGGAGGATGTCTGGGCGACGTGCCCGCCCTAGAGAGGGGAGGATGGCTTGGGTGACGTGCCTGTCCTAGGGCGGGGAGGGTCAACATGCCCGCCCTCGGGCCAGGATGATGTCTGGGTAACGTGCCCGCCCTAGGGCGGGAGGATGGCCAAGCAACATGCCCTAACTAGGGCGGGGAGGATGGCCAAGAAACGTGCGTGCCCGCCTTAGAGCGGGGAGGAGAAGAGAAGATGCTCGGGCACGGCCTTCTTGTTGTTAGGACGCGAGGAGAAGAAGTGGGCATTGTCGAGAAATGATCATTGATGGAGAGAGTCACGACGATGAGAAGTTAGGAAACTACAATTTCTTGTATTTTTTTGTAGTTTCAGGAGCCGTTCATCTAGAGATCGAGTAATCTTTCCTGCAAACTCGCTGTTTCTAATCTTCTATAAATCATTTTGTTAATTTTACGAAAGCTTTTCTGTAAACATTTTTTGAAAAGTTGTTTTACGAAGATTATCTCATTGATTATATTATGAGGTTTTCCACATAAACGTTCCGAATTTTGTTTGACAGAAGATTGTTTCATAAAACTCGTCATTTATCGCAAAAACCTTTCACAAGAACGTTTTTCGATCTTTTCATGCTTGGATAGAAATTCTATTACTCTTTGTCCGGGATGAAATATATGAAATTCTTTCTTGTATCCTTATGAAAATTGGTTTAGCTTGTGCCATATAGTTTATTTGACATTTTCAGCTCATATTTGCTTAAGGCACAAGTTCTCAGAGGATTTTAGCCATTGATTTAGCCATGACCGATTTTGACCTCAACAATGATGTTTATGTGGGAGCCCATGATAAGGTTTCTGTCCCACGAGTGTAAAGTATGTAGGCTTCAGCTCAAAGTTGTGCATCAGGAAAGTAAAAGGACGAATCACAGACCTGTTGGAGTAGTATATATTGGACGGTTGTAGTCAGCCTGGGCAATCTTAGCAGTTGCGGCCTGAGCAATGGGTGCAGCATTCTAAACATTAATAGCTTCTCGAGCAGCTACTTGTGGGTCAAGGATTACTGTAATGACCCGCTCCTGGAGTATTTTTATTTATAAAAAAAATGCCTCCAGAAAGAGTTTTTTTATATGAAAGTGAAAATTGTTCCAAGTGTTGGAACTTTTGCGTTGTTTGAATGGAATAAGAACTGGATTTTTCTCTAAGTATCAAATGTCATTCCTACTATCAAAGCATCAATAACTTATAATAAACGGGGAAAACTGACCAAAGAGCGATCAAGTATATGGAAGTTGTTGACGGACCAAAAACCCAATTAAGGAAAGTTCGGTCATTCGGGAATGCGGGTTACAAGTAAGGCAAGTTCGATTGGTTATCTTTAATGGGATTTTAAGAAAGGAAGGTCGGGTTTGCGGGAGTCATATAAGGAAAGAACTATAGAGATTTGGTCAAGCTTTGTGGGCAAGGTTTGACTAAGCCAAATAAGGAAACAACCATAAATTTCCGACTTGGTGAGCAAGTCCAAAAGTACTATGAAAAGGAACCTTGTGCTCTCATTCTAGACACAAATCAAAAATGATGTCTTAGAGAGAGGCCAGAGCAAGAAAACAGTTCTAGAGAGAGAGGGTTTGGGAAGTGAGGATAGAGCAAGGAGGATCGCAGGAATCTTCGCCGAAAAATGCAGCTAAGTTCAGAGTCTTCGATCTTTTAAGATCAATTCAGGTAGGATGTGATTCATGGCAGTCTAATAAGAATTATAATGATTGGTTTGATTCATCAGGATCGAATTTATGCTTGAATAGTTTTTTTTTTATGGAAAGTTTGTTCATCTTGTTCTTAGGAAAATGTATGATAGAATTGGTTTATGGAATGTTTGTTCATCATGTTCTTATGTAATGTATGATAGTGTTTGTTTATGGTAAGTTCACTCATTGTGTTCAACGGAAATGCATGCTAGATTTGATAGATTGATAGTCGAGTTATGTTAGGATGTTTATGTGAGAAATGAACATTTGATCTTGAGAATCTATGTCATGAAATTATAATGCGTTTAAGGAAAGAAAAAAAAATCAAATTGAGTTAATTAAGGAAACTGGTTAAGAGGATGTAATGGAGCTTCGAAGGTTTGGCTACAGTCTGTAAGGGACCATCATGTCACAGGTTTGGCTTTGGCCACAGGTTTGGCTACGGTCGCAGGTTTGATTTTGGCCACAGGTTTGGATACGGCCGCAGGTTAGGCTTTGGCCACATGTTTGGCTTTGGCCGCAGGTTAGGCTTCGGCCATAGGATTATGCGCTTCAGGTAGAAAGATTAAGAAATGTTAAAGTAATGAAAAAGATAGAACTCGTTAAGTAAAGGAATGATAGAACGGGATGCTAGGGTGTTAGTATTGATTAAGTGTTTGATTATTGGACTGTAGTGGGTGGTATTGAGCGTCCTCACTGAGTCTTATTGTATGCTCATGCATCCTTTTATGATGCAGATGATGAGTAGTTTGGACCGGAGCGTGCAACGATGAAGACCATCAGGGCGGGTTATTCGTAAACTTGAGATTTTATTTGGTAGTTTTACGAATCTTATTTATATTTATTCGATATTATTCTCAAGATTTATTAATAAAGTTGCAGTATTTGCTTACATTTATTTGTTAGAAAATATGTTTGAATTTTTACTTAGAAATTTTCAATGCTTTTTAAATATTTCCGGGTTGGGGTGTTTCAATTTAATATTATAGCGGTGTAGACCAGTCAGCCCCGTTCTGGCTGGTTGATTTTTGAAATTGGGATTTCTGGGAACATGTGAATTTCGATGGTCTAAGTCTCGTGCAAAGGATAAGTGTTTATGTTTTATGAATGTGTTAGGTTTAAATTCTTAGTGTAATGGCTAAGAGAGTTGCAGAATGAACAGGTGTTAGTGTGAGCTAACTTAAGTACCGATCCAGATGGCTAACAGTAGGAGGAACATGAGGGATGGCCATGAAGAGAATGTGAACTCGTCGAATGTGGAGAACAACTGGGGTCGATGGAAGAGAGGGTGCCGCGGGTGGTGATGGTGTTGGCGGGGATGCGCGTAATAATGCGATACCACCCTCACTACCGGGTGTTCCTCCCATGGATGCGGCAATGGCCAACATGATGCCAATGATGCAGGCATTCTTTACGCAGATGTTCCAGCGTCTTCAGCTTCCGGTTGCAGCCTTGGTCCAAGAAGGAGAAGGGGGAAATGGGGTGCAGTAGCCACCACAGGCACCCAACTATTTGGACTTGATGAACCAGATGACAAATCTCAAGACATGACAGTTCAGTGGTGGGTGCAAGCTTTACCTTGGGAGTATCGATCAAAGGACACATGGATTCTTACCTCTGCAAGTATCTGAACAACTAGACACAAAGTCTTCTTTGATCTCTTTCTTTCCTCTTTTCTGTTTTCTCTGAATTTTTTGAGATCTCAATGATACCATCTTATCTTCTTCTTTTTCTTTTTCTTTTTCTTTTTCTTTTTCTTTTTCTTTTTCTTTTTCTTTTTCTTTTTATTTTTGGGTAAAAATGTAGGTGAATAGTGGAATCGTTGGTAATTTACCTATCCCTCTCTTCCCACAATGTGTATTTAATTCCTCTAAATTAGAATAATGGGGTCACTGGTAATGTACCTACCCCTCTGCATCTCAGGAAGTCAACTCAATCTTTTAAGCTTTTAAGTAGATGCTGAAGAGAGAGAGAGAGAAGGGAACCAAAGGTGCAATGACTTGTACCTAAATACTTGCAGAAAGAATCCGATCCAGTGTATACCAACCCCCAAAGCAAGCTAATAATGTCAGGATTAGTGTTGGAAATCAGCTTCGGTTACTTCAAACTTTCTAAGCAAGTGTGGTATAGTGGCAGGATGATCCACTTTAGTATCTCTGGTAATATCTGCAAACAACTTTCTAAGAATGGTGCTAAAGTGTGGTTATTTAATAACAAATCTTGATCATAATCTCCTTCTTGACTCAATAAAACTTTTTAAAAGACTTATATATATATATATATATATATATATATATATAGCAAATAAAACATAAACTCAAAACAAATCAAATAGCGTTAGCGAACCTGTCCCAGACTTAAATTACACTGTCCCTAGTGTAATCCCCCCCCCCCCGGATTGGTTAGGAAAATTTAAATCATAAGTAAATAGTTAAGTAGAAAACTCGATACCTCTCTCTGTAATAGAGTGTCGATCGATGGTAGGCAGGTGGGATCGATCGATGGTTGCAATCCATTGTCGACTGATGGTGCCTCTATGGTGTCGATCGATGTTGCACTTGTAAGTTCCTGCTTTCTTTTCTTTAATAAGTATAAGACTCAAAATATAAAATAATATTAGTAAGCTCACCCAGACTTAAACAACACTATCACCAATGTTATACAGTCTGAGATTGGTGAAGAAAAAAACAATAAGGACAAAATTTAATCAAGGAAAATGGTATACCTGCTTGTTGATGGCGACCGTCGATCGACACAGTGAAGTGGCGATCGATCGATGCTCTGTGCAAACTCATGTTTCTTTTTCTTTTAGAAACCCACAATAATATAATAAAATCAGAAACTAAACTAATATAATCTAAAACTAATTAAAACTTACTAAACAGTAGGTTGCCTCTCACTTAGTGCTTGGTTATAGTCTTAAGCTCGACGTTTAGAACTTCCTGACTAGTATGGAGGTGGATCAACACTTGGAAAACAAGTGTCTACATCTTCTCTGCTCATCTAAAACAATGTACCAATAAAGCTCCTCATTGCTTCATCACTTCTGGTTTTCTCATTCTTTATAACCTCTCTAGCAACCTCCATTGAATGCATTCTTCTTTGTAGGTTCTCAATACTGCGTTGTGGCATTCTAAGTCTTGCAGCTGTAGTCTCTGATATATCTTCCAACTGTTGAGAAATATCTTCCTTCATTAGGCTCTGAGAAAACGCAATATCATCAAACCTATCTTCCAATTGTGTTTCTACTGCTGTCCTATGTCTGTTGGCTTCAATGTCGATCGACGGTCGTAGTGTCCGTCGATCGATGCTCATTTGCCTGATCTAATCGCATGATGTCACTGTATGGTATCCAAATCTTGCTTCATCTCATTCATGCGTGTAGTCAAACCGTTGAGGTACTTATCTATAGGATAATAGATATCATCAAGCCTCGTGTAGAATTCATCTAGTGACATCTCTTGAGCTTTGTAGATCTCATGCACAATATCATCAATCTCTGCTTTGTTGTATATCCTTTGATTCTCCGTAGCCATACTGATATGTGCTGCATGTTCTGGTAAACATATGTAACTCTGCTCAAACATAGTAGCTCTCTCTAGAACTGCTTTGAAGTCTTCAGCTTGTACATTCACTAGTCTTCCGTCTGTAGCTCGTGCATTACCATTCTTATCTTTGTAGATGCCATACTCATCTTTCTTTTCCCAATGGAAAATTCTTCTGCTGATCGATGCTGAATTCTCTGGATAATAGGCAGTAGAAGTACAAATTTTGTGGAAATTCGGAAGGGTGATGTCGATCGATGCACGTTGTCTTCTGTTGATCGATCTAGAATGTGGAGACGTGTATGGAATAATGCAGATAGGCTCGTTCTTTTGCTTCTCAATGTTGATCGATGTTGAATGAGGTGCGTCGATCGATGCGCGTTCATCCACTTTTGCCCAGCTGGCGTCTTCTGATACTAGGTCATGATATTCAATCAGCTCTCCTTCTACATCAATCGATGCTGTATGGTTTCCGTCAATCGATTCTTGATTACCAAGTTGTTGCCCAAACAGATTTCCAGCTCCATTGGTCATTGCAAGTATATCAGCTATATCTTCCCTCGTGACACTTAGCATTCTGCCATCCATAGATCTTGCGTGACCTTCTGGATCTCTCATGATACCGAACTCATCTGGTTGTAGATGACCATATATCTTTTCTCGTTATGAAGCTGAATCTAGTTCGGATTCGGCTTCTTGGTCAGTATCGATCGATGGCGAATGGTTGCTGTCGATCGATGTCGATTTCCCACGGTAATTAGAAACTTGAAAAATACCAGCCTCTTCCATTGCAAGACCATGGTACTCGATTAGCTCTTCTTCTCTGTAATCTTCGTCGTACTCGAGGTAGGCTGGGTGTAACTGCCCTATACGTGGCAGGTGTTTATCGGTTTTGGGGTTACGCCGTCGATCGATGACGAAGGGTGGGTGTCGACTGATTGCTGAACAGCAAACGCGTCGATCGATGCTCTGGGTTGGGTGTCGATCGATGCTCCATCATCAGGCTCCTCGTTGAACTCATAATTGCAGAAGCATGTGGCCACAAGTTCTACATCATTAGACAACTTTGTGAGGGCAGGTTTATTCTTATAAATTTCATAATTAACATTAGGATCAATCAAGGAAAGGCACAACCTGTTAGTCTTCATGTCGCAAATATCTCTCACGGTAGCCATGAATGCTCTCCCAAGTAGTAGTGAAGAGTTCCAATCGATCTGGATATCCATCACATGGAAGTCTATAGGGACTAGAACATTCTGAATCTGCAGTAGGACATCTCTACAAATATCTTCTGAATCCACTCCGGAGCAATCCACAAAAATGAACGAATCACTGGAAGGCTCCACTTTCAGGTTCAACATTTCTGCCATAGCTCTGGGTATGATGCTCATTGTTGATCCAGTGTCGCAAAGGGCATTGGAAAGTCGTGACCTTTAATCAACCATGGAATCATGAACTTCCCATGATCACTTTTCTTTTTCAGAATGATCCTCTGCTCTGTAGTTGTCATATTCGTGACTTTTGGTAGATGAACTCGTTTCGTTGCTGGAAACCATCGATCGATTCACCAATCGCTCCGTCGATCGATGGTTGAGGGTTTTCCCGATTCTACTAACTCCACGGGTACCGTCGATCTATACGACTTGTCAAACAAACTCGAATTTTCCACACGGGAATCCCCCTCTTGTAGCCTTTCTCTCTTGACTTTTACCCAAAAATCATCATCAATTAATGCATTGACGTGGCGATTCTGTCCAACCTCTATTTTCTCCTTGATCAGGCTCTCATGTCTCCTAATAGTTTCATTTGTATGCATTACCTGATTCTATAGCTTCTTTACATGGGTGTTGAGATTTTCGAATTTGGTGTTGAGGTTGAGGTACAGCGCCCATCTATATTTCCATTGAAATCCACGGTCATCTTCTGTTGTCCCTCTAAAACTCTGTCAACCATTGCTTCAATCTTGCTTCCTTGAGTTTCTGGAGGAGGATTCTGGTAGTAAGAAGACTCAAAAGCTCTGTTGTTGTTGAAGGGCCTTCGCTGTGAACTCTGATTAAAATTACTCCTTTGACCATTCCCATAGGAGTTCTTGTTGAAACCTTGATTCCCTTGTCTCTGGAAACTATTCCCATCAACGTAGTTCACATTCTCTTCAATCTCATCATCTCCAGACTTTATTGCTTCCACTTCTGCAAAAGTGACCTGCATCCTAAGAAAATTTTGAACACTATCCAGTTTTGCCTTGACTTCTTCAGTCTGCTCCTTGCTCATTGCGGGAGTTGATTTCTTCCTCTCAAAGTATGTGTTCTTGTGCTATTGCTGGAGGCCAGATTCTCAATCAACCTTGTAGCTTCTTCAGGACTCCTGGTGCTGAAATTTTCTTCGCTAGTTGTGTCCAAAGCCATTTGGTATTGTAATTCAATACCTCTAAAGAAAGTGCTGAGAAGTTGCACTTCGTTGAACCCATGATTTGGACAATCTCTCTGGTATGATTTGAATCTGATCCATGAGTTTATGAAAGATTCTGAAGGGTCTTGTGAAAAAGTAACAATCTTGCTTCTCAGGTCTTCTGCTCTTGCGTCGTGAAAGAAGTTGCGCAAGAAAGCATTCTTGATGTCAGTCCAGGATGTCAGGGATCCTGGTTCTAACTGCTTGAGCCAATATGAAACTTCTCCAGCAAGTGAGTAACTGAAGAGCTTACAAAAAAGATAATCTTCAGGGACTCCGTTGGCTTTAATGGCAGTCACTAGATCCTCAAATCGCTCCAGGTAAACCACAGGGTGGTCATGTCGCAGCCCATGGTAGGGTGTCTATGCTACAAGTCCGAAGAAGGCGGGCTTGATTTCAAAATCGTGTCTCTAAAAGGCTGGAGGACGAATGGCGTAACAGTT
The DNA here is from genome assembly GCA_012274485.2 of Sinapis alba. Lineage (NCBI taxonomy): Eukaryota > Viridiplantae > Streptophyta > Magnoliopsida > Brassicales > Brassicaceae > Sinapis > Sinapis alba. The sequence goes on along the minus strand of MU105802.1, from coordinate 372,933 downwards.
GGCATAGTACTGTTCAGGACGGTTGTAGTCAGTCAGTGTTCTCTGAGCAGCTTGGGCATTAGCTTCAGGTTGAGCTTCTGCAGCGTCTGCTTATGTATCATGGATTATCGTCCCCTGATCGTCTATCTTCTGACCTGCTGTATTTCACAGGTGACCGTCGGGGCCATGCAGGTCTCCATTCTCATCCCTAACGAGTATTAAAGTCGCAACCATCTGAACTCGTCTGCTTACGTCGATCGATGCGGGTCGGTTGATGTTGATCAATGCTATGTGATCAGTATCGGTCGATTTGAGTAAGTTGCTGTCGATCGATGTGGGTAAGTTGATGTTGATCGGTGCTAAGTGATCAGTGTGGTCTACGGTGGAGTTCGGATGTCGGTTGACACGATCCGTGAAGAAGTGTCGGTCGATGCGGTACAAGTTTTGTCGATCGATGTTTGTCGTCTCTCTTTGCGGATTGTACGTTCAACTCTGTCAGGGTCAGAGTATAATGCTAGTTCTTGTCCTTTATTGCTCCTGGTGCTTCTTTGCATCTACATGAAAACAAAGGAAAAGAAAAAATTAGTAACTTGAAAAGTAGTAACAAATCTAGAATAAATCCTAGAAATTAAATTTAATGGCGATCAATGCTCCCCGGCAACGGCGCCAAATTTGACACTGTGGTGTTTATTGTTCTAGCAGGGTATAAATATCATAAACAATTAACTATCAAATTAACCCTAATCTTAACACACAAAATAATACTGTTGCCAAGAGAGATAAGATGTAGTACTTAGGGACCGAATCCACAAAGAGCAAAGGCACACAATAGATTTCTTATTTCTAAAGCTTAGGTGAGTATATATATTAGTTGTGAACAATCAATTTAAGGAAATATTCCTTATCAAGAGGTAGGATTCAATATGGAAATATGCTACTAATGCAAATATGGAAATATCTATTAATTAACTATATGTAACTATAAATGTAAACATGCTAGATGTAGTGTTTCAAGCTAAATGAATTATAAGGAATATGAAGCACGGAAAGGTAAATATACTAGAACTCAAATTTTAACTATTTTGACCCTTTTAACTCCAACTCTCGTATGCGAGCAAAAGAAAAGACCATTGATTGACGGCTAAGTCATGGTGTCGATCGACGGCTAAGGTCTGGTGTCGATCGACGGTGAAATCAAAAGGAAGTGTGGGCGGGATTTGATAAGTCCACCAGACTTATTAGACAGATCTCGCATGCGCCTAACAGCCTAGCTCAACATAATCTATTCTTGCATAGAACCTACTCTTGTAGTTGTCCATGTCCTATCATCGAGATCCTAGTTAGCTACTCTAGAAAGCAAACATTAAGCACAACTCAATTGATGGATATTAACTTAACCTAGCAATCCTACTTTTGGACTAATCCATGATTGCTATCATTCAACCCTAAATCTAATTGATAACTAATCAAATATGATCTTTGTCACATAAATCATAGATGAAATAGATATGAAATATAAAATAAAACCAAAGGAGTTCCAGAAAGACTCTGAAGGAGTTCCTCCTTTCTCTCCTAACCATAATTCAAATGAAAAGAATAAAACTAAAATGATATGTATGTTATTCTTGTTCTCCTCTTCTATCTGTCTTCTAAAGACATTAAATAAAACTTAAATTTAGGTCAAAACTCGTCTGGGGCATTTTTGTTATTCTGATTTGGGCTTTGAAACCTGTTGTCGTAGATCAATGACAAGTGTGCTATATCGATCGACCTTGGGCTTTAATAATCGGTCGACGCCAAGTATCTCATATATTTATCATCAACAATTTAGTGTTTTCAAAAAGTTCATAGGAGCACGAGGGACATCTAAGAATGGTCATGGAAAAACTAAGGGAGAATAATGTGTTTGCTAAGCTAAGCAAGTGCAGTTTTTGGCAAAGGCAGATTGGCTTCTTGGGCCAAGTTGTCTCCACAGAAGGAGTTGCAGACGACCCCGAAAAAGTTATAGCCATTGCGAATTGGCGAGGCCAGAAACGCCCACATAAATGAGGAGTTTCTTGGGGTTAGCAGGTTACTATCGTCGGTTCGTGAAGAGCTTTGCCAGCTTAGCTAAGCCACTGACTCGGTTGACAGGTAAGGACGTGAAGTACAAGTGGACGGCGGAATGTGAAAGGAGCTTTGCAAGCTTGAAGGAGATATTGATGAGCACACCAATTATAATACTGCCTCAGCCTAGATTGGCATATGTTGTGTTAACAGACGCATCTTGATGAAAGATGAACGTGTGATCTCTTATGCATCTCGACAGCTGAGGAAACATAAAGAGAATTATCCAACTCACGATTTGGATATGGCAGCACTGGTGTTGGCACTTAAGATTTGGCGGTCATACCTTTATGGGGGAAAGTTCAAGTGTTTACAGACCATATGAGCCTTAAGTACATTTTCACTCAGACAGAGTTGAATCTAAGGTAGAGATTATGGATGGAGTTGGTGGTGGACTATGAGATGGAGATAGCTTATCACCCATGAAAAGCTAACTTAGTAGCGGATGCACTTAGTCGCCAGAAGGCAAATGTCTTGGCAGAGAAGGAAATGGGAGGGTTGATGTGTTAGTAGACGAGTCATTTAATCTTGGCGAGGAAGCGACAAATCAAGCTGACCTTCTGACTCAAATAAGATTGGCCCAAGGGGACGATAAAATGTTGGTTAAGATGGTCGAAGATGGTATCGTGGGGGTATTGGAAGACTAATAACGAAACGATCATCTTCCATGGACGATTATGTGTCCCAACCGAAAAGGAGTTGTGGGAAAAGATACTGAAGGAAGCACACCAATCTAAGTTCTCCATACACCCAGGTGCAACGACGATGTACCACAACCTTAAGCGGTTCTACCACTGGTCAGAGATTAAAAGGGATGTAGCCGGATGGGTGGCAAAGTGTCCAACATGTCAGTTAGTGAAAGCAAAGCATCAGGTTCCAAGTGTCTTGTTGCAGATTTTACCCATGCCTGAATGGAAATGGGATATGATCACGATGAACTTTGTGTGCGGGCTTCCAAAGACAAATGGCTGCAAGGATTCAATATGGGTGATAGTAGACCGCTTAACTAAGTCAACACATTTCTTTCCATTCCAAATGTCAGATGGTGTGGACAAGTTTGTGGAACTCTACATAAGGGAAATTGTGAAACTCCATTGTGTCCCTATTAGCATCGTGTCTGATCGAGACCCACAATTTGCTTCAAATTTCTGGATGGCATTCCACAAAGCTTTGGGAACCAAGGTGCACATGAGTACATTATATCATCCACAAACGAATGGACAATCGAAGTGGACGATTCAATCATTGGAGGATTTATTGCGAGCTTGTGGAGTGGACTGGGGTAAACTATGGGTTTGCATACAACAACAATTACCACTCTAGTATTGGAATGTCAACGTATGAAGCCTTGTATAGACGTCCGTGTCGAGCTTCCTTGTGTTGGATTGAAGTGGGGGAGGGCGAAGATCTTTCACCAGGGGTGATTAAAGAAATGACGGACATAAACAAGTTTGTTAAGGAGAAAATGAAGGAGGCTCAAGATCGGCATAAAAGCTATGCAGACAAAAGGAGGAAGGAATTGGAATTCCAAGTGGGGGAGATGGTTTACCTAAAAAGGGTGACATTTAAGGGAAATGATAGGAAAGCGAAGATGGGGGAACTGCAATCGAGGTATATGGGACCGTTTATGATAGTGGAACGAGTTGGACCGGTGGCTTATCGTTTGGAATTGCCTGAAGAGATCCATCCATTCCATGATGTGTTCCATGTATCTCAATTAAGGAAGGTGGTACGGGATCCATCATTAATTATCTCGCAACCGCCTGAATATTTGAGTTTTGGTCTGTCGACCCATGGGAAACCGATACAAGTGACGAGGCTTCTAGACGAGCAAATTAGGAGGAAGAGAGTTCCTATAGTCAAAGTAGTATGGGAGCGCGATGGGATATGTGAGACTATGAAAGAGCGTGCAAGCATGATGAGGGAAGAGTCTCTGGAGTTATTCAAGACCCAGGTGGATGAGCAAATGGCATATGCCGATTCTGGGATGAATTCCTCATATATGGGGGAGAGTTGTAACGAACCGCTCCTGAAGTAATTTTATTTATAAAAGAATGCGTCCCGAAAGAGGTTTTTTGATAAGAAAGCGAAAATTGTTCTAAGTGTTGGAACTTTAGTTTCGTTTGAATGGAATAAGAACTGGATATTTATTTAAGTATCAAAAGTCATTCTTACTATCAATGCATGGATAACTTAGAATAAGCGGGGATAAACTGACCATAGAGCGATCAAAGTATAAGAAAGTGGTCGACGGATCGCAAAGTCAATTAGGGGAAGTTTGGTCGTTCGGGAATGCGGGTTCCAAGTAAGGCAAGTTCGATTGGTTATCTTTAATTGGATTCTACAAAAGGAAGGTCGGGTTTGCAGGAGTCATATAAGAAAAGAATTGTAGAGATTCAGTCAAGCCTTTGTGGGCAAGGTTTGACCAAGCCAAATAAGGAAACAACCATAAATTTCCAGCTCAGTGAGCAAGTCCAAGAGTAGTATAAAAGGGACTTTGAGCTCTGATTCTAGACACAAAACAAAAATCAAGTCTTAGAGAGAGGTCAGAGCAAGTACGCAATTCTAGAGATAGGGTTTGGGAAGTGAGGATCAAGCAAGGAGGATCACATGAATCTTCGCCGGAAAACGCAGCTAAGTTTAGAATCTTTGAACTTTTAAGATCAATTCAGGTGAGGATGTGATTCGTGGTATTCTAATAAGAATTGTTTTGCTTGGTTTGATTCATTAGGATCAAATTTATGCTTGAATATAATTCTTTTATGGAAAGTTTGTTTATCGTGTTCTTAGAAAAATGTATGATAGAATTCGTTTATGGAATGTTTGTTCATCATGTTTTTAAGTAATATATGATAGTGATTGTTTATGGGAAGTTTGTTCATTGTATTATAAGGAAATGCATGCTAGATTTGATGGATTGATAATTGAGTTATGTTAGGATTTTTATGTGAGAAATGAACATTTAATCTTGAGAATCTAAGTAATGAAATATTAATGCGTTTAAGGAAAGTAAAAATCGAATTGAGTTAATTAAGGAAACTGGTTAGGAGGATGTAATGGACCTTCGGATTGAAGGTTTGGCTACGGGCCGTAAGGGACCGACGGGTCACATGTTTGGCTTCGGCCGCAGGTTTGGCTACGGTCACAAGTTTGGCTACGGCCGCAGGTTTGGCTTCGGCCAAAGGTTTGGCTTCGGCCGCAGGTTTGGCTTCGGACGCTGGTTTGGCTTCGGCCGTAGGATTATGAGCTCTCAGGTCAAAAGGTTAAGAAATGTTAAAGTAATGAAAATGATGGAACTAGTTAAATAAAGAAATGATAAAACTGGATGCTAGGGTGTTAGTATTGATTGAGTGTTTGATTATTGGACTGTAGTGGGCGGTAATGAGCGTCCTCACTGAGTAATTTTGTATGCTCATGCCTCCTTTTGTGATGCAAGTGATGAGTAGTTGTTTGGACCGGAGCGCGGGACGATGAAAACCATCGGGCGGGTTATTTATAAAATTGAGATTTTATTTGGGAGTTTTACGAATCTTATTTCTATTTATGCTACATTATTCTCAGGATTTATTAATAAAGTTGCAGTATTTGCTTAAGTTTATTTGATAGAAAATCTGTTGAATTTTTACTTAGAATTTTTCAAGTCTTTTTAAAGATTTCCGGGTTTGGGTGTTTCAATTACAGGCCCCTGATTGCAAGTCTCTGACCTGCTGCATTACACATATGACCCTCAGAGTCATTTACGTCTCCGTTCACATTATGTATCAACACAAGAGTTGCGGCCATGTTTCTTGTTTGCAGGTTGGTGTCGAGCGATGCCTAAGTAGTGTCGATCACTGCTTGCTCACAAGAGTTTGATCAATGCTTGTCTCTTCTCTTTGTAGATTGTACATTCAAGCTTGGCAGGATCCAAAAATTCCAAAAAATCAATTTCCTTGTTGCTTTTCATACTGCTATGCATGCACCTGAAAGACACAAGAAAATTTTATAAGTTATAATAATAAAAATCTAACTAAATCTATCCACCAAGTCTAATGGTGAATCCAATGCTCCCCGACAATGGCACCAAATTTGATGTAGCTCAAATTACCCTAGAGCAACTCTCTTAAATTACCATAGAGTAACTCTCTCAAATAAGAGATCGATTGCAACACTTAGAGATCAAATCCACATGGAGAGTTGGCACACAATATACTTAAGAATCAAAATTAAGCTAGGCAATATTTATTAAAAGCAGTAAATAAAGCAATAATTTCGGTTGTAAGATATATCGAAAAGCGTCAGACATAAGGAATTCAAACATGCAATCATAACTTAAATATATGGATGCTAAGGGTGTGACAAAAACCGTTCTAGAACTCAATTCAATTAGTAAGATATCCAGCTCATATTGTGAATCTAATAGATGTCTAAACCTTAGACTTACAACTCTTGAAGGGGAATTAGGGAGAGTGTTGATCGATACTATTGAGTGTCGATCTGTTGTTCATTTAGAAAAGCATTATCGTTCAGTTTGATTTATTCACTAAGTAATCTAAACCAACTCTCGTTGTATTTATCAACCTAGCTCAGCAGGATTAGTTTCAGGAGTCAAACCCACTCTCGCGGATGTCGATTATCCTATGATCATGTTTCTAGATATCTAATTAAGAATATAAGCAGTAAGATCAATCATGTGAAGGATCCAAATAAATCACCTAGCAGTTATATATTTACAAGTTCATCAAAACCCACGAAAACCTAAAGATAAACTGAATGAATTGCATTAAAAATAGAGATATCAATACTGGAGTTCCAATCAAAATTTCTGAAAGAGTCTTCTGATCTTCTCTCCAAAATGTCTAAGAACAATAATAAGCTTCTATGAAAGTCTGTTGCATAAACAATGGCTTTGTAAACTATATAAATTGGTATATAATCAGCCAGGGACAATATTGTAATTTATAAAATGTCTTGGCCAAACTTGATTTTGGAAATAGAGTCAGCCCATCTACTCTAGTCGGTGTGGAGCGACACCAAGGAAGGTGTCAATTGACAGTCCTTCCAAAACTCGGCTCTGACTTCTATTTTTTTGAACAACTACGAGTTTCTTCATCTTTAGGCACCAAATTGCTAGATGATATCCACATGCTCCAAAACACACCTAGACATGAAAAGACTCTAAAGTAATATAAAGACTCAAAATAGGATTTATACTATGTCTAAAAACCTATAAAACATAGTATAGCAACGTCATATAGATTTTTGGGGTCCTTAAGGAAATTTTCGCCAAAAATGGACCACAATTAACAAGCCATAATATCAAGAAGTTCTGCAACAATTAGAACATAATGTTAATCTACCATTAAAATGGTAAACAATATGATCAAGAAACATTAATAGGATACCCAAGGAAGATGGGTGAGGAACTGCCAAGAGTCCTATCGGCTTACCAAACCACGACCAAAGTGGCTACTGGGGAAATACCATGTTCTCTCGTTTATTTGCAAGAAAAAATACTTCCCACCAAAGTGAAAGTAAAAAACACTGTTTCTCAATCTCTCATTAAAGAGTAAAATGAAAATTTAATGACTGTAGACCTCGATCTCTATATGAAAAGAGAAAGGCAGCTCCGGGGTGGAGAACGTTAGAAGCTACAACAAAAGGATAAGAACCAGAACCTTCCAGCAGGGGGATTGGATCCTTTGATGAATATTCGACAATACCAGGGATAAGTCAGCATTAAAGATAGCTCCCGGGTGGGAAGGAACATATAAGGTAATTGAGGTGTCGGGAGCAGGAGCCTACAACCTGCAGACACAGCTGTCAAGATTCAACCAAATAGTTGGAATGCCTTGTATCTCAAAATCAGATACTTCTAAATAAGATCTTAGAATCACGCTTTTTTCTATGGCTTTGCCGCTAATATTTAAATACTTAGTTTCCTACTTAGCTCATATTTATGATCTATGTATGTGGGCTGATTTTATCTAATAAAAATATGAGTTATTTTGACTAAAGAGCATCATGATAACCGAGCCTAGGCAGGCCCTAGATCCTGACAAACACTACATCTTTGCATATAAATGGGACATCCACGAAAATGATGCAAAAGGTATACGACTAAAGCATGATTGGTCCCATGCATACATGAGTATGCTGTCAAATATCTTACTCCTGCATAAAGGCCACATGCCAGATCATATCAGGAACCTCTTGTACGAAATGTGCATATTCGGGCGTAAAAACAGCAAGTGCTAAAAAATGCAGGAAGCATAAAGTACAATTGCAAAGTACTGTAAACAAACCCCATGGTTTATACATAGAGAAAAATGTGCAAAGTCCTAACCACGGGAGCTCCCTAATTCTCTGCTTATCCAGACCTAGAAAGCAGTAAGACTGGTGCTTGAGTCGCCATCCCTTGTAGTTTCACACCACAACAGATCAGTAAGACTGGTGCTTGACTCACCCTTTTGAAGGTCGAGTCACACCAGCACATTACTAAAGTCTGACAGTTTCTTACCTGCAACGAACAGAGTGAAGCACCGTGAGACATTGGTAGTGGCCTAATTCCGAGTGGCAAAGTACAATGCTAAACCGATATCAGCAGTAGCAAATCTCTTAGAGGCGGAATATGATATCAAAGAAAACAATCTTCCGGTTGAAAAAAAAACATAGAATCATCATGTTCATATTTGATAAAAGCACCATATACCTTTGGTTTATTGATGATTGGAACAACCTTCCGGTTGATACTATATAAAATCTAAAACAACCTTCGGGTTCAAAGACACAAGTATAAGCTCTCCTCCGAGAAACAAGCCTTAACTCCTTAGAAATTTTGGGTTCTCAAGGGTAAAAAACTACAAGGGAACTAAACACTAATTCCTTAGAACTTACAGTTATCAAGGATAGAAACTATGCTTTCCCCGGGATTTGATGCATAATTATCTTCGAACTCCAGGTCCTAGAGACGAAGAATTTAGACTCTCCGGAGTCAGAACAGATCACACCACTAGAGCTTATGGGTTCTTAAGAGATATATCTACAGATATTGAAGAATCAAAAGTGTTATCCTTGCCACTTTTGGATTGTTAATTATAGGGACCAAGAATTCTCTGAGTTCTAATTAATGAATTCCTTCAGACTACAAGTCTAAAAGGATGATTAATACTATCAAAGTGTTTACTCCTCTAACCTCAGAATTCTGAAGACTATAATACCAAAATCCTCCGGAATTAAGGCGGCAATTCCTCAGAACCTCTAGGTTCCAAAGAGGACTCGACAGGATCTTCCATCTGAATGCAACTTTGAAGTCTCGGAAAGGAATACAGTCAGACTGTAACCTCTCTATTGTTATCGCCCATCTTTGAAAGATCAAGGATCAGACATTTAATTCAGAAAACCCATTACGGGCAAAAGAAAAGAAAGAATAAGGAATTCCTAATAAAACGAGCAACTTCATTACTAAAATCCCACAAAGGGCGGTAATTCAAGTTCTTAAAAAAAGCATAAAGTCCTACCAAGACTTTGAGGCAACAAATGACCAATAGCAGCAAAAACCTCTCTCAGGCGCAAAATTTTCAAAATAGAAGGGAGAAAGGAGAGTCTGGATCAGCACCTTAAGATGGAGGAGAGGATTTGTTGAAAGTTCTGCCAGACTTTGCCATGCTTTCTGTGGGAACCGAAATTCACACCGTCAATTTTCGTTGATGAAGGAAAGTCAAGAAAACCTAACTTACCCTGAGGTCTCAAATTTCTGCTAAGCCAACGACAAGAGATCAAAATACGAAAACAAACAATAGTAAAAATAACTCGAAGTAAATAAGAGAGCAACATGTAAAAGCCTCGGCCGTCAAAGTTGGTTGTGAGTTCTCTAGTTTTAACAACCTAAGACTTTAAACCCTAGTTGAGTCGAAACTCGATTACATTGCTAAAAATTGCTCTGAGTGCTTAGTTGCCAAAAAAGTTATGTCCGGCGCCTTCTGCCTTGACTCCTCTTATATACGGCTCCAAGGTGGGTTGTCTTTCCTCTTCTGACCCTAGTTCGAGTTTATCTCTTCCGGAAATATTCCTTATCTTCTCGATTTGATGATTATCTTGGAAACATTACATTTATGGTCTTTTCCATTTGTTTCCTGCAAAAACAAAGTTAATTGTTGTTATAATTAGGCTCATTCTTATCTGGATTCATAAATGGACTTGTTCGCGTTTAGGCCTCTCGGGACGTTTTTTGACTTATGCATTTTTATGATTTTTTCGGAGAGATCGCCTTTCATACGATATTGGTTATCGTATGTTGAGGTAATGAAAACAAACCGTATAGTCGAGATAAAATTGGTGTTAAGTTAACCATTATCGTTTTATACATCAATTTAGAATTTTATGAAAAACAAGCTTTTGCGGTTTTTATTGTAAGATTTCAACGGTAACTCCAACTGAGAAAAAACAAAAGTCATTTAGGACAAGAGTTTGAGAGGGAAAATGTCATGATTGCCTTGATCCAGTGTGTCCCCGCCTCATGTCGAGGAGGAGAGACAAAGGGAGGCGGTCTCCGTTACATGGCGGGGTGGAATGGGTCAGGGAACATCTTCCCTGACTCATGGCGGGGTGGAAATGGGTCCTGGAACATCATCCACGCCTCATGACGGGGTGGAATGGTTTCCGTGTGATCGTCCCCACCATGTGGCAGGGTGGAGTGGTGTCTGTGGGATCGTCCCCACCTCATGGCGGGGTGTATTGGTCATTGGGGAGCAACATCCCTGTCTCATGGCGGGGTGGATGGAAGGAGGGAGCTTGTCCCTTCCTCATGGCGGGGTGGATGGGGAGAGGGAGCTCGTCCCCACCTCATGGCGGAGTGGATGGCATCCGGGAGCTCGTCTCCTCCTCGTGCTGGGGTAGATTGGAAGGAGATCGTCCCTGCCTCATGGCGGGGTGGATGGTGTGGTCGACTTTTGGCTGGAATACTAGGAGAAGGATCAGGTATGGATGACACAGGGTTGCATGGAATAGAATCGAGACGGCGAAAATTAGGAAACAATGCTTAATAGTTTTTTAGGGAGCTGTTCATTTAAAGATCAAGTGATCTTTCTCGAGAACTTGATATTTCAAATATGTTACGAATCTCACAAAGTTTCTTACTTTACTCGAAGAAAACTTATCTGCAGTAATTGACAGACATTAATTTGTCGTGAACGTTTTTGACCACAAATTAATTTTGTTGTGATCTCAAGAGCTTACGTGTTAGGGATGACGACGTTGTTCCAAAAAGTGAGTTTTTGCCACACTCGATCGATCCCAATGGAGTCGCGAGTATTGGTGTGTCACCTATGGTATGGAGCCGCCTCAACCTGAATCATGGTGCCCATCAAGGCCTCACATTATACCGGCAGTTGACGGACCGAGCTAAAGTACATACCCCTTTCTCCACATCGCTCGCCGTTTTGGCGGAGTCACGTAAAATGTGGAATTTTGGATTCCTATGCATGGTGAAAGCGCCGATACTCCACCTCATGTTTTTTTTACGTGTTATGAGGACCATCCGGAAGTCATATTTTGTTTTTTAGCACGCTACCAGCTGTCGGTAAGCCAACTTAATCCCGGTGGCTTGCAGCATCTTGTTGGTGTCCTGGTTCTTAGCTTCAAAGAGAATTATATATTGTCTCAAGCCGAGGGCCTCTATGACGATAATCAAAGCGATTGGATATCATTTCCACTGCTGGCAAGACCATTATTTCTTTGTTCGTATATATGGTGCGACTGTTACGGAAAATTGACTTCATATATTCTAGAGCCAATGGAATTGACAGGGTATCTTTGTCGGATATCTTGGTGTTTAATCTTTTTCCCGGTATCTAACCATGCGCTCGTTTTCTTTGTTTTTGCAGTTTGTAATCCCCTTCCTCCACATCCAGAAGATTTGTGTACCGTTAGGAATCTTCTTCGAGGAGATCCATTTTATTGGGGCTCCTTCTCTCTGAAACGAGTTTGTTTGGTGGTAGTGTATTGCTAGTGCCGAGCTCAACCATAAATGTTCGTGGAAGAAGACTCGGATCCAAACATGGATGAGTTTGTTCCTTACAAAATTCCCGTTTCAAAGGAGAGAGAGAGAGAGAGATCCTATGAATAAAGAGGTTGCTGAGGAGGATCTGGACTTGCCTTCGGACGACTGGTTTCACAACATTCTTCCCGATCATAGGGGTGGGGCCAGACAAGTCCCAGCGACGGATTTCAAACTTGGGAATAATGATATCAAAAGATTTCTCGTCTCATGCGGTGTTCCTCTCACTCAGCCTCTGACCCGTGACGAGACGGTCAGATTGGAGAAGTTTGGAGCAGCTTCTTAGGTGTGCGCATGGGGGTTAGTTTTCATACTTGGTTAATTTCATTACCAAGCGTCTTTCTAACTCTTGGAAATTTGCAGGGCCTGCACATGATGCACGAGGCTCTAAAGGAGAGTTGCTTGGAGGCGCGGACCCTTCGTTTAAGGCCAAGACGGCCGAGAGAGAGATTTCTCGCTTGCAAAGCAAAGTTGAAGCGCGCAACACTCGTGATAGTGACTTGGCTTTAAGGCATGCTTCAGAACTTCGTCGTTCAGAGAGGAAAGGAAAGCGAGCGATGGGTGCTGTCATACATGATCGCTCCATGCAGTTTGCCGCTGATTTTGAAGAACTGAAGCAAGTTGAAAGGCGCTATGTCGATTATCATGAATGCCGAGGCGCGGTTGGTTCTTTATGGCTTACACAGGACGAAGACTATGCTTATTGCACTGAGATGGATAAGATGTATGGGTCCATGAATTGGCGATTCCTCCGGTTGAAGGGAAGATTTGGGAGCACTGGGCTCCTATTTCATCTCTCCCTATTCGAAGGAAGCCAGAGCTGATATCCCGGGCGAGGATGGTGAGGTGGACCAGTCTGCAGGGGTTTTTGGTGGCTCAATGTCCGGGAACTTCGAGTGTTCTCCGTGATGAGCGTTTATGTTCTAGGGGAGTATTGTGGGAACCAAAATTTGCACTGTCGATTTTGTAATCTTAAGGAAGTCAGGAAGCAGATCCCGGATTATCTGCTTTAAACCAAACGCGATGCAATCAAACGATGAGAACAAACAAAATAGTAAGGAATCGAATAATCTGAAAGGAAAGTAAAAGAGATCTTATTCCGAATTTGTGTTTAAGCGTTTACAAGAAGGAAAGAGACTTGGCCACAAGAGCTGTTGGCGAGATCCTAGTTCTAGTAACCTAAGACTGCAAATTCCTAATCGAGTAGTAGTTTGATATCAAAAACGGAAATAAATACCTATTGCTCTAAGTTTCCTATGAATGCCTAAAGTTCTATCTCTCTTTGTCTCGAGCCTCGCCTTCTCTTATATACTCGTCTTCAAGGCGGTTTTTCGCTTCCTTTTCTGCCCCTGGTCGAGTTTATCACTTCAAGAATATTTCTTTTCCTCTCGATCTTCATGGTTTTCTTCGGAAATTCTACATATATCTTCTGATATCTCGGTATTTATCTTTGTGTGAATAAAGATAAGACCGTCATAACACCACTGGGCTTGGTTTCAAATGAAAACCTAAGTGGGCTTTTTAGTCGCGTTTTAGGCCTCTCGGGCCATTTTGCCGACTTTGAGCATTTTTTCGTTTTCTCCGAATGACAGTCTTTGAAACAACGTCGATCTTAGGTATGGGTTCAAACTTCTCGTAAAGCTTAGACAACTTTGGAGTTAAGCCAACCGTTGCCGTTTTACACGATTGGTTTGAACTTCATACGAAAAACGAGTCTTCACAGTTCTTATCGTAAAGTTCCAACGGTAACTCCGATCGAGACGAAACAAAAAGCATTTTATCAAGATTCCAGAGAGGAGCTAGAGGGAGTGATACAGGTCTCCATATGGCGACCTGGTGTTGTATTTGCCGAGCTAGAAGTTGTTTGTCGAGTTTTACTTGTTTCTACCGTAAAATCTCAGCGAAAACTCCGATTGAGACGAAACAAAAAGCATTTCGATTGCGACTTGAAGAGGAATACAAAGAAGAGACACAGGTTGCCATATGGCAACCCAGGCTTGGAGAGCTGAGGTCGCCATATGGCGACCCGGTCTTTCAAGGGTTAGGAAGACATATGGCAACTCGGACTGTGCGAGTCTAGGTCGCCATATGGCGACCCGGACTGTGCAGGTCTAGGTCGCCATATGGCAACCCAGACAGTGCATGTCTAGGTCGCCATATGGCGACCCGGACTGTGTGGGTCTGGGTCGCTATATGGCGACCCGGGTTGTACGGTTCATGTCACCATATGACTACCTGTGCTCTGCATGTGCGGGTCGCCGTATGGCCACCTGTGCCTTGCGAGTGTGGGTCCCCATATGGCGACCCGTGCTTGTAGGGTTTGGTTCACCATATGGCGACCCATGCTTCTCGAGTGCTAGTCGCCATATAACGACCCGTGCTTGCAGGGTGCGGGTCGCCATATGGCGACCCGTGTTTGCAAGGTGGGACTCACCGTATGGTGACTTACTTCTTGTGGCTTGATCGTTTTTTGAAAACTTTTGTGAGCCGAAGCTTTGGAAGAAGCATTTTTCGAGGACTTGAGCCGTTGATTTCGTCATGACCAATTTTAAGCCCAACAGTTAGCCCCCCATCTCTATAGGCAGCGAGCTTTTAGCGTGAGGATTTTGCGAGGATCAGGCTGGTTTTGCAATTTGACAGAATCATCGGTCGAGAGTCCAAGAGTGAATAGTAAAAAAATTTCTTATAAGTATTGAGTTTTCACTCACTTGCTCAATTTCTCTAAGGTAGAATTTATCTTTCTCATTCTCTCTCATTAGTTTTCCCCTATTTTACTATTTGAAATCCATGTCTACCAAAAAGAGAGCTTCTAAGAAAGTCGAGTTTTGTCATATTAGTCATGACAATACTCGAAATGAAGAAGATGTTATCCCAAAACCCTAGTTTTTTCCGCATTCGGTTGATCCTGGTGAGGCTGAGGCGTATTGGGCTGCTTCATGCAAAGGTTTGACCCCTCCACCTGAGGCGCAATTTCCTAGCAGGCCTCCCTGTTGGTGGGACCGAAGTCTTCTGAGCAAGAGCTCGTACCCATTCCTCGACACTGTTCGAGAGTTTGGCCTTGTTCCATAAGACATGGAGTTACGGGTTCTGCAATAAGAAAAAAGGCGGATGAGGTGCATATTGTGTGTTTCCGTCTATGGTTTCCAATCCCGGAGATCATCGTTCGTAATCTGAACCGCTTTGGTCTATTGGTTGGTCAAATCAACCTTACGGGTCTTTAGAACCTCCTTGGGATCTTGGTCTTGAGTTACGAGCATGGGGTGCCCCTTAGTGTCGACCATTTCGAGGCTCTTTTGAAGCCGCTGCCGTGATGGGGGGGAATATATTGCCTCGCACCGTGTGCCCACATGGGAGAAATGCTTCTTTTTTGTCCGCATTAATAGCATGTCGGTTGAAGAAAGTTGTGTTCCTACTTTTCGCAGTGAATGGGGTCGTTATGGTACTGTTTAGATATACGTACGCTTCTTGTTTCATCGATATCTAACAATCTCGTTCTTTGGTTTTGCAGAGACCAACCCTTTACTTCCGCTTCTGGACGACATGATTGTTGTTAGGGATCTTCTTCGGACTGGTTCTTTCTTTTGGACTTCTTTTACTCCAAAGCGAGTTCGGAAGGCTTTGAAACATAACCAGTCGCGATCTCATCTAGAAATTGTTTTGGAGGAGGGATCCGAACTGGCAATGGATAAGCTCCTGTCGAGGGACATTCCGGTATCTCGAGGGAACACAGGGACTTCCAAGGGTAAAGGGGTCGATCTAGGCGATCTCGAGTTTTCCTCGGACGACTTCTCCTTGCCGGGATGGCCTTATAATTTTGCTTTGGGCAACAAGAGTGGTGCTAGCGATTTTTCCCTGCCGGATCGCAATTTTAATGACCTTTTCAAGGATCTTTCGGCCGACTTCGATCTTCCTCCTACCATGGATGGTCAAGCGAGGTCGAAAGCATTTGGAAGGTTCCAGGATGGTCAACGCGGTTAGTAACTCGAAATTCGTTTATCTTTACCATATATATTTTCTTTGGGATATGTTTCCTTAGTTTTGAACATGTGCAGGGACTGCTCTCGTTCAACTCGTCCCTCGAGGCGAGTTACCGGGAAGCGAGACTTTGCCGTTTCAAGGCTGAGAGGGCAGAGGGCGAGGCTGCTCTTCTCCGAGAATAGGCCACCGTCTGAAATGAGGATATGGAGAGGAAGCACGCTAAGGAGATTTGTCCTGCAGAAAGGCGAGGCAAACGTGAAGTCGCAGCGGTGGTCGCTGGTCGCGCTGCTCAGTTCAAGGCTGAGTTCGGAAAGCTTAAGGAAGCCCAAGGGCTCATGGGCGATTTCAGGGAATGTCGTGGAGCCGTTGGTGCGTTGTCACAGACAAGGGTTGCGGGCTACATTTTCCAAGTAGAAATGGACCCGATGACCGGTTATATGGGCGAGTACGATGGCGTTGATGCTATGGTCCTTCCTCTCGAGGAGAAGGTTCTGGGATGTTGGGATCCTATCCCAGTTTCCCCTGATACGTAGGAAACCATGCACGGGGCTGCCGACGAGGGGGTTGAGGTAAATCAGTTGTTCGGCATGTTTGGTCCTTTGATGTCGGGCAACTTTGAGTTTTACCCTTGAACGGCCCGTTCGTGGTTATTTTATGTTTAGTTGTGTTGGGCCGAATGTGGCCGTTTTTAGGTTTATGCTTTACGCCAAATGTGGCCGTTTTTTATTTGGGACTCACCGTACGTGTCTTTGAATCATGGTTTATATATTGAAAAATAGTTCGTATTTTAGTAGAGTTTTGTGAAGTTATGATCTAGATTTGTGTAAAGGGAAGAATGCGAGTTGTCATCTCACATCTAACTCGTATTTGTGTATCGTTTTATTCGTTGCTCATGCTTTCAGGATCTCGTATCTTTTGATACTCATGCCTTGAGACGTGCGAGACCAGTGTGCTGGGTTTAGGGCAAGACCTAGGTTTACTTTCAGTTAAGGCTGTGCGATGACAAATCAGCTTTCGTTTTGCATGTTGCAATTTCAACCTGATTCTGTACCGCTTTAAAGTCTGCAATATGTTCTCGGATTATACGACTTGTATGTTTGGAATCGAGCAACTCTCCACAGAAAATTTCTAAGTCTCCTGGAAGCGCTGACCAAAATTTCGGATTTTTTGTGAGCAATTATCCTAGTCAGATGTATGAAAACCGTTCGTGAGAAAGGCTAGGTGCGTATGTTTAGGACGGCTGATGTACTCGTCGGGGCCAATGGGCGAGGGAGGTGTAAGAGCGAGTGCTCGTTTATGATTCTAGTCGCGGGCGAACTGTTTCTGAATTTTGAAAGTATATTTTCGGAGGTATCATGCGACGTCTCGCTCTACACCTCTAACAGTTATCTTTCCATGGCCACAGGTTTGAGGTCCCTCTAACGGTTAAATCTAAAGTTATGCCCAATTACTGAAGAGTGGTCTGTCTGCCTCGCGAGAGGAAGCTGTCGAGAAGATGAATGAGTGTCGATCGACAGCTCAGCCTTGGCGTCTATCGACGGTGATGCCAGAATTCAGTCCCGACATGTTTTATTGCCGACTTAAGCCCAGAAACCATCACAAATTACCTGAATGCCCTTGGCCGACTTAAAACTCTATTTATATATTTTCTAAGCCATTGTTGACGGCTATGCAATAATTTATCAAACTTTCTTTAATCTATTATTCTAGCGCTGGGAGAGAAGGGAGGAACTCCTTCATAGTCCTCCTGGAACTCCTTTGGTTCTTTATATTATATATATTCTATTCATCTATGGTTTCTGTGACAAAGATCATGTCTGAGTAGATTTCTTGTTAGGTTTAGGGTTTATTAATGGTATTGATGGCTTAGTCAAACAATAGAATTGCTAGGGTGATTATTAGATCTATCAATAGAATTGTGTTTATTGCTTGTGTTCTAGAGTAGCTAACCAGAATCATGATCATAAGATAGTTAGGGGCAAGCGAGAGCATGATCTACTATCAGAATTAATCATGTTGAGCTAGGTTGCTAGAAACAAACGAGAGTTGATTTAGTTAATTTAGTGAACTTATCGAATTAGGTCATAAAGCTTGACTCAAGAGACCATCGGTCGACGGTCATTCTGTGTCAACAAGCGAGAGCTAAGACATTGGTTTACTCAATAGATTAGGCTCGCAGTGAGAGCTGGACGTCTTTTACATTAGATATCGAGTTCTATGATTAATACCCTTGACTTCTATCTTTTATAATCCACTTGCCTGAAATCCTAGATCTATTTATTTATTATTATTGTTTACTTACCAATCAATCAATTATCTCCTATAGTTTATTTACTGCTTATTAATTTATTTGCCTAGCTTAATCGCAACTATATTGATTTTATTGTGTGCCCACGTTCCCTGTGGATTTGATCCCTAAATACTACAATTTGACCTCTCTTGGCAAGAGTAGTTCGTAGGATTAATTTGATAGAGTTTGCATTGAAATACATAAAAACTATCCTGTCAAATTTGGCGACGTTGCCGGGGAGCAAGAATTCGCCATTAGACTCAATTTGTTTGATTTAGTCTAGGTATTTTTCTATATTAGTTTACTTACATAAAAAAAATTCTTGTGTTTCAGGTACATACATAATAGTACCAGGAAGCAATGAGGAGAGGGTTTTTGGGTTCTTTAAAAAAAGAACCTGCTGATTTGCGCATGATCCATAAGTCTGTGAGGGCAGTCGACACCCTCCAAGCAGTGATCTCTAGCATAGAGAAGCGAGCATCGATCGACATCAATACTTCACAGTCGATCGATACAAACACCATGACATCGAGAGACACCAACACCTCGCTGTCGATTGACACCAACCGCTCTTCGTCGATCGACACTACCTGAGAGAAGACAAAGACGGTTGATGTACTACTACTGAGTTTTGACAAGAATGGTATTTTACGAGACAAAGAAGGTCGCGCGTGTAACAGAGCAGGGAAATTGATTCTTGCACAAGGGACTGTGATCCCTGATGCTCTTGTTGTTACTGTGAATGTTGTGATTGAACGACAAAAGTCACTTAGAGATTACAACAGACCTGGAGATTTCTACGCTAAGAAGTCTGCTATGCGTCGTTCTGAACTCCAGAGAAAGGTCATTTGGCTGCATCTTGCATACATCTCTCTTGTGGGTCAGCATCCTTTTCATGATCTTATTCATGAATGTCCTACTGATCACCTCAAATCATTCAATGATTTAGCATCGACCATTAAGTGCAATGGAGTCTCTGAAGATTACTACTTCTGCAAACTATTCTCATACTCTCTTGCTGTGAAGCAGCATGTTGGTTCAAGAGGTTGCCATCAGGATCTCTCACTACATGGAATGACATCACAAACGCCTTCCTCACCAAATTTCTATATGATACTGAAGCAAATATGAAGATCGAGATGGAGTCTATGCTGAGAAATATGGTAGAGGAAGAAGAAGAAGATGGATATGGAGAGCCGAGCAGAGCAGAAGAACTTGTTATTAGTGATCTGATTCTAGAATCAATCGTCACTAAGACCTCAACATCGATCGACACTAACCCGTTTTGTCGTTCGACACCTGTTGAAATCCTTTGTAGTTTGAGTTTTCGCAACGACATTGCAGAATCGACATTGAAGCAGAGCATCGATCGACAAACACCACCTGATATTGATCGACACCCATCATTGGATGAAGAACCAGGTTACATGACTGAACCAGAAACAGTTGAGGAGAGAATGCACAAGTCCAAGGGTTCACACCATGCTTTTCCAAATAATCTGCAACCACCTATTTGTGTAATAGAAGGTGTTGGGATTCACAAAAGAGTGAAGTTGATACATGACCATGTGAAGTTTGTGGTTCCTTCTGCTATATTGGAAGTTGAATTTCCTATCCCACCAGACATATGTGTGCAGTAGTTTCTCGGAGAGGATCAAGATGTAGAGGTCAAATCGATAAAGGGCCAGAAGAAGCATCATTGATCGATACCGACCACATACCATTGATCGACACTGTGCATACACCATCGATCGACAGCAACACTAGAGAGTCGATCGACACTCAACACGGATCAGAGTATCAGAAGTCTGAAGTGTTTCAAAATCTTTTTGATGGAGGCACCACGAGATCAGACAAGTCTAGGGGAAACAAGAGGAGGAATTGGAAGAAGAGAAAAAGGACCAAGAACGGTCCTCAGTTATCATTAATTCTCCACTTCTCAGATGGTGTCAGGAAGTATGGAGTGCGCAACAGATGCTTCTCGCAACCATTTGCAAAGCTTTGAGCACTCCTTATCGCTGAGATGATAGACAAAGGAGAAGAGTCTATGGAGGCTTTCACAAAAAAAAAGTGATGAAGCTGAAGACATTTGACATTGGGAATTGTTTTGGAGCAAGTTCTCATTCTCATCTAGACTGAATCAGATCTCCAGAAGTCAAGCTAATGACTAAAAATAAGCGCTGAGTGGGAGGCAACCCACTTTTAGGTTTGTTTTAAACATGGTTTTATTTTCATTTATTACTGATTTTTCATTTTTATTGATTTTATGTAAAATTTTTTTTTTTTTAAAAAGTGAACAGTGTCGACACTGTAGCATCAATCGACACTGGGGCAAATACATCGATCAACACTATAGCAGAACCGGCGATCGACACTGTAGCTGTGACATTGTAGCAACACTACTGTAGCGCGATGCTGTTCATCGAAGAAAAAAAAACTTGTTTTTGTTTATTAGTGACTATTTGTGTTTTATTTATTTCAGATCAAGGAAGATAGTCTACACAGAGCATCGACCAATACTTGATCATTGTCGATTGACGGAGTAACCCTAGTATCGATTGATTGCCACTTAACTGTGTCGATCGACGGTCACCATCATCAAGCAGATATATAGTTTTTCCTTGTTAAATTTTGTCCTTATGATTTATTTTCTTCACCAGTCTCAGACTGTATAACCCTGGTGATAGTGTTGTTTAAGTCTGGGGGAGATTTTCTAATATTGTGTTCTATTTTGAGGTTTATACTTATAAAAAAAAACAAAGGAAAAAAAAAAGAAGAGTAGAAACTTACAAGTGTACCATCAATCGATTTGGAAGAGTCAACATCGATCGACCATGGATCATGACCATCGGTTGACATCAACATCGTAACAACGATTGACACTCTTTTACAGAGTCTGGTATCGAGTTTCTTTCTTAAGCTATTTACTTATGATCTAATTTTTCCTAACCAATCCGGGGCGGATTACACTTGGGACAATGTAATTTAAGTCTAGGGGAGGTTCGCTAATGCTATTTGATTTGTTTTGAGTTTTATTTGCTATATATATATATATATATAAGTTTTTCAAAAAAAAAAGTTTTATTGAGTCAAGAAGGAGATTATGATCAAAATTTATTATTAACTAACAACACTTTAGCACCATGTTTAGAACGTTACTTGTAGAGATTACTAGAGATACTAAAGTGGATCATCCTACCACTATATCACACTTGCTTAGAAAGTTTGAAGAAAACGAAGCTGATTTCCAACACGAATCCTGACATTATCAGCGTACTTTGGGGCTTGGAATACACTACATCAGATTTCTTCTGCAAGTCTGTAGGTACAAGTCATTGCACATTTGGTTCCCTTCTCTTTCTTTCTTCAGCATCTACTTAAAAGCTTAAAAGATTGAGATGACCTGCTAAGATGCAGAGGGGTAGGTACATTACCAATGATCCCATTATTCTAATTCAGAGGAATGATCACACATTGTTGGAAGCGAGGATAGGTAAATCACCAATGACCCCACTATTCTCCTACAACTTTGCCCAAAAAAGCAATAGAAAAAGAAAAGAAAAAAAATATAGACAAAAAAGAGAAAATCAAAAATAAGATGGCATCATTTGTCCATTAAGTTTGAGATCTAGAAAGATTGAGAGAAAAGAGAAAACTAGAAGAAAGGGATCAAAGAAGACTTTGTGCCTAGTTGTCCATATACTTGCAGAGGTAAGAGTTCATGTGTCTTTTGATCGATACTCCCAAGGTAAAGCCTGCACTTTTATTTTATGCAAAGAAATGAGATCGGTAGAGAGGCGAGTCAAGCTAGTATTTGCTAAGTTGTTGGTAGAATGGATTTGATTGCTATACTAGGATAGAGTATATAAAGTTTATTTGTGACTGGCTTGATAATATGTGGTTGCAATAAGTAGGGTGATAGTTATACTTAGATATTATTTGAGTCTCTGCTTTTCAAAACCGCTTGAGGACAAGCAAAAGGTTAAGTTTGGGAGAGTAGATAGAACCTGATATTTACCACTATTGTGCCATGATATCAGTCCTATTTAGAGTATATTATATATATTTGGAGTATGTTTTAGAGTATTTTCAGTTTCAGGTACGTTCTGGAAACTTTGGTAATTCTGGAGCTTTTAGAGATGCAGAACTGCACAGATACGTCAGATGCTTAGCTAAATATACAGACCTTCCCACGGTGAGATTGAGCCGATATTGTGACAGACCATAGAGAGTTGAGTTATCTTTCCAATGCCACTGGTTTGAGGTCCATCTAACGGTTTGATCTAAAGTTATGCCCTATTTTTTGAAGAGTGACCTGTCTGCCTCGCGAGTGGAAGCTGTCGAGAAGATGAATGAGTATTGATCGACGGCACATCCTTGGCGTCGATCCACGGTGATTTCAGAAGACAAGCCCGACATGTTTTATGGCCGACTTAAGCCCAGAAATCATCACAAATTACCAGAATACCCTTGGCCGACTTAAAACCCTATTTATATGTTTTCTAAGCCATTGTTGACGGCTATGCAATAATTTATCAAACTTTCTTTTATCTATTGTTCTAGGGTTAGGAGAGAAGGGAAGAACTCCTTCATAGTCCTCCTGAAAATTCTTTGGTTCTTTATATTATACATATTCTATTCATCTATGATTTATGTGACAAAGATCATGTCGGAGTAGATCTCTTGTTAGGTTTAGGGTTTATTAATGGTATTGATGGATTAGCCAAACAATAGAATTGCTGGGGTGATTATTAGATCTATCAATAGAATTGTGTTTATTGCTTGTGTTCTAGAGTAGCTAACTAGAACCATGATCATAGGATAGTTAGAGGCAAGTGAGAGGATGGTCTACTACCAGAATTAATCATGTTGAGCTAGGTTGTTAGAAACAAATGAGAGTTGATTTAGTTAATTTAGTGACGCAGCGAGAGCTGGACGTCTTTTACATTAGATATCGAGTTCTATGATTAATACCATTGGCTTCTATCTTCTATAATCCACTTGCATGAAACCCTAGATCTAGTTATTTATTATTATTGTTTACTTACCAATCAATCAATTATCTCCTATAGTTTATTTACTGCTTATTAATCCATTTGCCTAGCTTAATCGCGACTGTATTGAATTTATTGTGTGCTCACGGTCCCTGTGTATTCGATTCCTAAATACTACAATTTGACCTCTCTTGGCAAGAGTAGTTCGTATGGTTAATTTGATAGAGTTTCATTGAAATACATAAAAGCCCTCCTGTCAGTCGACCAAAGGAAGCTTTGTGAAGTGTTCGATGGTGAGTTCGATTTTACCGTTAAACGCTTGGTTGTTAGGATTTAGTTTTTTTGTACGATTGTCTTTTTTTCTTGCTTATGCAGATTGAGTCGTGGATTGCTGTTTTCCCATAAGTAAGTTTCGAGATTTCTGTGATAAGAGAGAATCGCAAAATTCGTATGTCATACTGCGTTTTCTAATAATCAAAAAGTTATAAAAATCTCGAGTACAAAAAAGAGCATTTTAAAATATGGGAGTATATAAGTATATGTATATGTACCCACTCTCCCCCCCCCTTTAGAGAGGGGGACAGCTGAACTCATCCTGCGACGAGCTGCCTACATACCCCTTTCGAGAATCAAGCTGTCTCGTAGTTCAGTTTGTTGCCGCGAGTGTTTTAGTCACTTGATGTGGTTGCGTCAACCGTCTTAGCCGTGGCGGCTGTCGCTGGATTGGCGGCTTTATCTAGAGTTGAGTTTTCCGGGTTGTCTAAATCGTTGGGCTCGGGAGTCGGCTTGCTTTGTTCTTCCAGAGTTGTTGCCTGAGTACACGATTTTAGTTGTTCTTTTCCAAAGAGTTTTCAGGCGAGAACTGAGTTACCTTCTTGCGCTTTGGTTTGATCATAGAGTTTGTGGTGATTTGTCATAATTTGTGTTTGGCAAGAAAGCAGAGCCGTGACTGTTTTTGGCATCCCCAGATTGCGGCAATTCCATATAGAGTTGGGAATTTGATGCCTAGGTGATATGTCGATAGAACTACCTTCATGGCGTTTATCCAGGGCGTGCCCATGATCACGTTGTAGATGGTTGGGTCGTCGATGACCGCAAAGTCAACGATTTTGTGACTTTTTTCGCCATGACAAGGAGTTTGATTTATTCCAGCATCACTGATGTCACGCCTGATAAACCGGTTAACTGTTTTGGCGTTTGTACGACTTCGCTCAGGTTGATGTTCATCCTTTTGAGAGTATGGAAGAAGATGATGTTAACGGTGCTTCCCGTGTTTACTAGGATCCTGACGACTTTGAGGTCTCTGATGACGAGTGGATCACAATGAGGTTTGTTGATACTGACAGTTTTGTCTTCCTCAAAATTGATTTTGTCGTTTGGGACGTCAAGAGGTGGAGACCGGCTCGACCAGTTTGCACTTGTCTCGGCTTTTTGCTGGTAAGCCTTGATGTACACAACCGAATTGTGGCAGTATTGTGATCCTCCAATGATCAGGTTTACTCTGCAACGATTATTGTCGTTTCCCTTGTCGTCTTGTCTTTATCCATGTTTTTTGCTTGACTGGTTCCATTGGGGTGTATTCTCCGCTGGCGGGGTTTTGTCAGTTTTTGGCAGACAGTCGGTATCCAGGATGATATCCATTATACCGGTCATATTGTAGATTTCTCCTGCAAGTAGTTTGGCCGTTAGCCTCGTGTCGAGAACTTTACAGTTCATCATGGAGTGACCTTTGGTTTGGTGGAACTCGCAGAAAGTGTTTTCTTTGTATGCCATGTTTCGGGTCCAAGTATAACCCGAGGTTCTCCTTAGGTCGAAGTTAATGGCGTAGTTATGCGCCCCATGGAAGTCTTTCCCCTTGTGATGCACATACTTATCGTTAGGAGATGTTTTCTTTTTCGACTTGTACTCGGATGTCGCGTCTTTCGAATATGCTTTCGGCAGTTTATGCTTTTGTGATAGGACTTTCAGCTCCTCTCCGATAATGATGTAGTATATGTCTTTGTGGAGAGCATCTTGGATGGTTCGCGGCTTCTCGAGGGATCGCCATTTGCGGAATTTTAACTTGTACCATCGTGTTTTTCTTTATACTACTTTGTCGCTGATTCCGCTAACTCTTGACATGATAATTTTGAATCAGTTCATGAAGTCCTATAGGGGCTCGTCTTATCTTTGGGCCAGTCTCCAAAGGTCGACGTTGGAGGTTTCTCTATCCACGAACATGGAATATTGCTTGAGAAACTTCGAGGAGAGTTGGCGGAAACTTCCGAAGGAGTTTCACTTTAAATGAGAAAACTATTCGAGTGATACGCGCTGGATATTCAAGAAGAGGAGGAGGCAGTAGCCGAGTCTCTTTCGCTTTCCCTTAGTTTGGCCTTTCCCATCGCCATCTGAAAAGCCTAAAGATGCACCTTTGGGTCGGTAGTGCCATTGTATGTGTGGATCTTGATCTTTCCGGGATCCAAGACTTTTGTCTCAGTGATCCGAGATGTGAACAGAGTCTTCCAAGATTCCTCAAAAAATCTATCGATCTCGGGTGCAGCACTGGTGAAGTTGTGATTTTAACGCCTTCACCTCTGTAGCAGTTTTTGTAATATACTCGCGGAGATCGTGTATCTAATCGAGGTCATCTTTAGAAGTTTTCCAAACTTGTTGGCGTTTTCTGCAGGTGATTCATGCATGTTCTTTGGCTAATTCCTCTTGCTCGACCCAGAAGATATTTTCTTCTTCTTCGGTCATGAGCTTACTGAACGAGGAGTTCTGACGAGTGGACCTGTTTCGCGTTCTCCTTGGATGCATGTCAGTGTCTTCGTCCAAGTGATCGGACTAACCACTGATATCCGACACGCTCGGCTTCGTTTTCTTCATTTTCCCGTTCAGGAGGGTGAAGATTCTTCGCGTTCTGCCACGTTACCACAGGGGTTACTTCGTCGGGATTTTGTCCTGACTGATTTTCCTGTGTGTTTGCGGTCCTATCCAATGGAGTCGTGAAATCGAGTCTTCCTCTGTGGATTTTAAAAATTCTTGTTGCCATCACGAGCTGGTTGATTGGTATGATCGTATGTATCCATATTTTGACCTAGCGTTTTACAGCTGAGAGGTTAGATTAATCCGTACCCCTCCTTTTAGTTAAAAACTTTGGGAAACGAAATTCACACCGTCGATTTCTGTTGATGAAGGAAAGTCAAGAAAACCTAACTTTCCCTAAGGTCATGGATTTATGCTAAGCCAATAACAAGAGATTAAAATACGCAAACAAACGATTTTAAAAATAACTCGAAGTTAATAAGAGAACAAGAAAGATCTTATTCGAATCTGATCGAGAGCGTTAAAACAGGTAAAAGCCTCAGCCGACAAAGCTGTTGGCGAGTTCCCTAGTTTTAACAACCTAGGGCTTTAAACCCTAGTTGAGTCGAAGGTCGATTACAAAGACCAAAATTCCTAAAAAATTCTCTGAGTGTGTAGTTTCCAAAAAGTTTTGTCAAGTGCCTTCTGGCTTGACTCTTCTTATATACAGCTCCAAGGTCAGTCATATTTCCTCTTCTGCCCCCAGTTCGAGTTTATCTCTTTCGAAAATCTTCTTTATCTACTCGATTTTATGGTTGACTTGGAAACTTTACATTTATCATCTTTCCCATTTGTTTCTGCAAAAAAATAAGTTGACCGTCGTTATGATTGGGCTCATTCTTGTCTGGAATCCTAAATGGGCTTGTGCCACATTTTTGAACTTCTCGAACCGTTTTTTGACTTGAAAGTTTGTATGATTTTTTCGGAGAGATCGTCTTTCATAAGAGATTGGTTTTCGTATGTTGAGTTAATGAAAACCAACCGTATAATCGAGATAACAATGGTGTTAAGTTAACCGTTATCGTTTTATATGATTGATTTGAAATTTTACGAAAAACATGCTTTCACGGTTTTCATTGTAAAAATTTAACGGTAACTCCAATTGAGGCGAAACAAGAGTCACTTTGGACTAGATTTAGAGAGGGAAAATGTCTTGATCGCCTTGAGCTGATGTGTCCCTGCCTCATGGCGGGGAGGAGAGATGAAGGGAAGCCATCCCCGCCTCATGGCGGGGTAGAATGGGTCCAGGAACATCGTTCGCGCCTCATGGCAGGGTGGAATGGTGTGCATGGGATCGTCCCCGCCATGTGGCGGGGTGGAGTGGTATCTATGGGATAGTCCCTACCTCATGGCTGGTGGATTGATCGTTTGGGAGTAACGTCTCCACCTCATGGCAGGGTGGATGTTAGGAGGGAGCTTGTCCCCGCCTCATGGCGGGGTGGATGTGAGGAGGGAGCTTGTCCCTTCCTCATGGCAGGGTGGATGGCCTCCGGGAGCTCATCCCTGCCTCATGGCAGGATGAATTGAAAGGAGCTCATCCTCGCCTCATGACGGGGTGGATGGTGTGGTTGACTTTTGGGTGGGGCGTGAGGAGAAGGATTAGGTATGGACAAGACATGGTTGCATGGAAGAGAATTGAGACAACGGAAGTTCGGAAACAATGCTTAATCATTTTTCAGGATCTGTTCATTTAAAGATCGAGTGATCTTTCTCGAGAACTTTCTGATTGAATCTTTTACGAATCTCACGAAGTTTCTTACTTTCGTCGAAGAAAACTTATCTATGATAATTTCCAGACATTAACTTCATCGTGACCGTTTTTGACCGCAACAGTTTCTTCATGTCTAGTCGTACTCTCGGGGATCTTCGTCTCATCTTCTAATGTAAGAGGTGGCATGAGCCTGACCTCCATTGTCATTACAACCTTATATTGACAAGATGTACAAACGGCTTCCAGCTATCGGTCTGATGTATAAGACAATCTCTCGTCCGCGTCCAGCGAGCCACAATCATGACACTATTCACTGCATTGTCATCTCATCAAAGAAGGTCTCCTCAGCCGCCCTCAGATTGACCCCACAGATTCTGCAGCTCCAACCCCAGAGCGGTATTTTCATATGCGGTATTTTTCGTCTGCCGCCAGTATGACTGCCGCTTCCTCAGCATGTATCTTCAACTAGAGATTTTTAAACTCTTTCTCATTGTCAAAGCATATATCCTACTCTTCAACCAGTTGTCGGGAAAAGGCCTCCATCTCCTCCTGATTAGCAGCACACGACTCAGCAGTCATTTTTCCCCCGAAATGGTACAGCTGAGACATCGCCCATAACAAGAAACAAAACCAGGATCAATAGCATATACGAGCTTTTAAGACAATGAAATAGCAGGAGATGACCTTGACCCAGAGGAAATCACCCTGGAGGGATCAAACAATATCAGAGGGGCCGCCTTCCAAAAGAGAAAAGCTATCCAAAGGAAATACCTTAGACAGCACCTTAAATTGGCCCTCAGGAGATCGATGAGAACCCTTAATAGTCTCATATTCGAGGCTTTTGACTTCTTCTTGCCTGAAGCAACAAGACACGGCTCACCGGCAGCCTTGCGCTTGGTACCAGCTCGACTCCCTGTGATCAGCACATCATCCCCATCAGGAGAAAATTAACTTGAGGACGCCTTCTGCACAGATATTGCATCCATAGGTCTCGTATGCCATCATGGCTTCAATTCATGTTGTTCCGAACATGTTTCCTAAGGAAATACCAAGATAAGAGGCGAACAAGATTCATAATAAAAGAGAAAGAAACTTTTGGCAGGAGCTTAACCCAAAGACTTCAACGCTCTGTTGACTCCCCGCTCACTAAGAATGGAACCTGACAACGTTCGATAGGAAGCTTCAAAACTTTCTGGACCGTCTCCTTGCCCGCTGAAGAATCAAGACACGACACCTCTACAAATCAAAATCACTATTAATTCCAAGAAATCTGTAAGAACCAAACAATCAAAAGTATTCCCTAAACCTACCAGCAAAATCCCAAAAGGTAAAAAGCTAGGAAGGGTCATGAAGGCAAATTTCTCGAACCAGTCAGTATCGAACACGTGATGGAGTTTTCTTTCGGGTTTTGACACTTCCTGCACTATCATGTTCCTGTTTCGGGAATGAAGATAAAACCTACCCTCACCGTCATTAAGAGGAAATAAAACAAGATCCTTGAATTCTCAAATTCGTCAAAGATAAAACCTAGGAATTCATGTAACCCTAAACAAGATCCTCTAATACTCCCAGGTTTTGAATGGGAATAAAGTTCCTTCAAGTTGATGGATTAAGTTGACCCAGTGACACCTCGAAGTACTCAGATATTTTGGCAACCAGATAAGGAACCTTACCGCGGAAACCAGATTCAAAAAAATCTTTGTAAACTTTTACCTGATCAACCCCGAAATCAGAGTCCTAGTCTTCAAATGTTCCCAAGCGTTCACGACGTCTCGCGATGCTGTAGGTTAGTTTTTGTTTAATATGCCGCATTTCGTGCTCGAAATGTTTGTGGGCTTGAAGATGTTCGTAATATGTTGGTTTTAGTAAGGTTTCTGTTTAAGGGTCATCCCTTACTTTTTTTGCGTTTTCCAGTAAATCGTAGATTGCCGTTGTAGGCGTAAAGTATTTTTGTGAGATGAGATGTTCATGTGATAAAAGGACCTGGCGAGTCTTTCTAGAAATCATACTGTGTTTTCTTTATTATCGGAAAACTTTAAAAATTTCCAGTTCATGGACGAATATTTGAAATGTGGGAGTATACGAGTATACATATACGTACCCACTCCCCTGTCTTTTTTGAGGGAGGTGGACAGCTGAACTCATTTTGCAATGGTTGTCTATGTACCCCTTTCGGGGATCAAGACATCTCGTAGTTCAGTAAATTGCGATGTGGTTGTTTAGTGATAGTATTTTTTGAGGTGCATTGCATTCCAGGTTCGTGGGATTTTGAGGTCTTGCATAGCGATTTCGTATGCTCCCGGTCTAACCACCTTTATTACTTTGTATGGTCCTTTCCAGTTCGCTCCCAGTTTTCCTACGTTCCGTTCGGCAGTGTTTTGGAAGTCTTTGCATAGAACCATATCACCTTCTTAGAACCTTTGATTCTGCACGTTTGAATTGTAGTATTTTGTCGCTGCTGGTTGGTAGTTTTGGATTTGTATGAGGGCTTGATCTCGACACTCGTTGATGAGGTCGATATCGTCGAGCAGCATCATGTTGTTTAAGTTTTCTTGCTCGGTTAACAGTCTCCTCCGTATTTCAGGGAATTTGACTTATGGTGGAATAATACATTCCATCCCGTATACGAGGGCGAAGGCTGTTTCTCCCGTTGCTCGCCTTGGGGCCCTCTGATGTGACCAGAGGACTCCCTCGAGTTTGTCTGCCCATCGACCCTTTTTAGCCTGTAGTCGTTTCTTGATTCCGTCTAGGACAGTTTTGTTGATGGTCTCGGCTTGACTATTACACTGCAGATATCTGGGAGTCGATTTTGTTAACCGTATCTTCCACTTCGCGCAGAACGCTTCAAATCGGGTAGAGATGAACTGGGATCTGTTGTTTGTTACGATCTTGTAAGGGAATTCGTGTCTGCAGATAAATGTTTTTCCATACAAAGCTTTTGACCTGTCCGTCTTGGTTGTTTGCCTATGAATCTGCCTCTACCCATTTCGAGAAGAAATCCGTAAGGACCATAATTAATTGTTTCTGTTTTGAGTTGTGCAACGGTCCAACGATATCCATAGCCCAGCGCTTGAAAGGGTACAGATATGAGATGGACGAAAGAACCTCTGCGGGTTTGAGGATTGTTGGCGCATGCCTTTGGCACTTTTACATTTTCATGCAAATTTCTCGCAATCTCTGATCATTGTTGGCCAATAGTAACCATGGCGATTAATTTTGATGGCGAGTGACTTTCCGCCTGAGTGATTTCCGCATGATCTAGAGTGAATCTCCTCCATAACTTTTCTCGCTTTCTCTTCTTCCACACACGTCATAAGTGGTTTGGATAATTTCCAATTGTAAAGTTCCCCGTCAACTGTGATTTATCACGCAGCCTGGGTTTTGATTTTGCGAGCAACCCATTTTTCTGTGGGTAGGGTCCTATCGATGATGTAAGCCTAATTTGTTTCTTTATTCACACAAGGATAAATATTGAGATTTCAGAAGATAAATGCAAAGTTTCTGAAGATAACCATGAAGATCGAGAGAAAAAGGAATATTCCTGAAGTGATAAACTCGACCATGGGAAGAAAAGAAAGTGCAAAATCACCTTGAAGACGAGTATATAAGAGAAGGCGAGGCTGGAGACAAAGAGACAGATTTTTTTAGCATTCATAGCAAACTTAGAGCAATAGGCTTTTATTTCCGTTTTTGATATCAAGCTACTACTCGAGTAGGGATTTTCAGTCTTAGGTTACTAGAAATAGGATCTCGCCAATAGCTCTTGTGGCCAAGGCTTTTTCCATCTTGTAAACGCTTAAACGCAGATTCGAAATAAAATTTCTTTCGCTCTCCTTTTATTTTATCGATTCTTTACTATTTCATTTGTTCTCCTCGTTTGATTGCGTTGATTTTTTTTAAAGCAGATTATCCGGGATCTCCTGAGAAAGTTAGGGCTTCCTGACTTTCTAAAGTTGACGGAAATCGACGGTGTAGATTTCGGTTCCCACAATTTGGCGCTAGAAGGAGGAGTGACTTATAGATTAATCTTTCTCGCAACCACAGAACACCCAGTCAAGCAAGTCATCTAACGATCTCAACAACCGACAGCCTCACAACGACTCAAGTCGTGATAACGTCGAAAACACTACTGTGATCAACATTCCCGCGGTTAACGCTGAGCCCAACACCGCGACAGTCGAGAAGATGGAAAAAAACTGATCTCCGCCTTAGGCGAAATTCCATTGGAAGCTTCCGCCAACTCGCTTTGGAGTTTCTCAAGCAATACTCGATGTTTATCAACCGTGAAACTTTTGACGTCGACCTTTGGAGCTTGTCTCAAAGGGAGGACGAATCATTCTGCGACTTTATTAACTGATTCAAACTCGTTATGGCGAGAGTCAGCGGGATCAGCGATAAGGTAGTCGTGGATGCGCTTCGAAAGACGCTCTGGTACAAATCAAAGTACAGAAACTGTATCACCCTTGAGAAACCGCGAACCATTCAGGACACATTACACAAGGCCACAGACTACATCATGATCGAGGAAGAGACCAAGGTGCTGTCGTAAAAGCACAAACCGATGAAAACTTCTCTGAGAGATCCGGCTTCAGATCAGAAATCAAAAAAGAAGAAAACTGCCCATCGCGAAGGAGAAGAAACCGAGGGGGCGCATAACTATGCCATCAACTTTGGCTCTGAGCAAGGAAAAACCTTGGAAAATACATGGACCCAAAACTCCAATTACGATGAGAATGTCTTCTGCGAATTCCATTGCGGCCACTCAACCATTAACTGCAAAGTTCTCAGAGCAAGATTGGCAGCAAAACTACTCGCGGGAGAACTCCCGGGGTAACAAGTGTCAAAGACCTCATGCAAGAATCTGATCGTCCTCCAAAAAATGACAAACCTTCCCAAACCGAAAACTCTTCGGGAGATAAATGCAAAAGAAGGCAGGATGAGAAGGGCAACGATATCATCCGTCACAAGATAAACATGATCATTGGAGGATCGAAGTTTTGTGGAGACACGGACTCGTCGATCAAGGCCTATCAACGAAAGGAAGAAGCAAGCGATAACTGGCCAACCTGGTCTCCGCCCTCGGATAACCAAAATAACTTCCATCACCTTCGAGGAGGAGGAAGCTGGCGAAATCGATCAACCTCATTGCGACCCACTCATCATTGACCTCGTAATCAAAGATCTCAAGGTTGCTAGAGTCCTCATCGATACTGGAAGCACAATTAACGTCATCTTCCGCGATACACTCATGAGGATGAAGATCGAACTAAAAGAAATCGTACCAACGCCAAAACCGTTGACCGGTTTCTCTGGCGTAACCGAAATGACTCTCAGATCGATCAAACTCCTGGTCATGGCAAAAGAGGTAACAAAAATCGTCGACTTCGCAGTCGTTGACTATCCCGCCATCTACAATGTAATCATGGGCACTCCCTGGCTCAACGCCATGAAGGCAGTCCCTTCAACCTACCACCTAGGCATTAAGTTCTCAACTCAAAACGGAACTGCCGTGATCTGGGGTAGCCAGAAACAGTCGCGACTCTGTCTTTAGCTGAACACAAGCTAAGACAAATCATGACTACTTCGATTGTAAAACCCAAACAAGCTAAGACCACTAGCCACCGGCTGAAAACGTCTCTCAAAAAGACGATCTGAAATCGTCACCTCAAGCAACGACTGTGAACGAAGATAACAAGAAAAAGTCTGAGCCCAACATAACAACCCAACCGGAGGAGACAATCCTGGAAACCCTGACATAATCACCGCGACAAGGGTTGTCGATGCAACTACGGCCGAGTAGAAACACTCGCCGCTAAAGCACTGGACTACGAGATGGCTTGATCCTCAAAAGAGGTACGTAGGCAGCTTGTACAAACGACAAGTTCAGCTATCTCCCTCTCTAAAAAATGGGAGGAGTGGGTACGTATACATATACTCGTATACTCCCACATTTTAAATACTCATCTTATACTCGATATTTTTTTTAAAAAAATCTGAGAATAAGAAAACGCAAATCTTGCAAAGTCTCTTTTACCATATGAAAATCTAAAATTGTTCCGAACTATCCAATTACGAACCAAACTCTTCGCTACAATCCCTTACTCGTAAAACACATTCAAGTAAAACACCATCGAGGCCCTGTCCTCGAAAAGGTCAAACATTAGTTCACACCTGGAATCGTCAACTTACACACCTTATACTTTCAGAGCATAATGTGTGACGTTGCATGAAACCTCCTAAGATATATTTTCAAAATTCAAAAACCATCCGCCCGTGACTACAATCATAAATGAGCACTCGCTCTTAGACCTTACTCGTCGATTGGCCCCGACGAGTACATTAGCTATCCTAAACAGACGCACCTAACCTTTCTCAAGAACGGTTCCCATACATCCGACTAGGATAATTACGCACAAAAAATCTGAAATTTTGGTGAGCACTTCCAGGAGACTTAAAAATTATCCTTGGAGAGATGCTCTATTCCGACCATACAAGTCGTATAAACCGAGAAATATCGCGGACCTTAAAGAGGTACGGAATCAGGTTGAAATCGCAATATGCAAAACAAAAGCCGATTAGTTATCGCACAGCCTTAACCGAAAGTAAACCTAGCTCTTGCCTTAAACCCAAAACAATGGTCTTTAACGTCTCAAGGCATGAGTATCGAAAGATATGAGATCCTGAAAGCATGTCTCTTCGTTCACATCTAAACGCTCACAGAACTTTTCCACGCATCTAGAACGAGCAACGAATAGAACGATACACCAATACAAGTTAAATGTGAGATGACAACCCGCGTTCTTCCCTCTACACAAATCAAAATCTTAACTTCTAAAATATGAACTGATTTTCAGTATACAATATATAAGCCATTAAAGGCATGGATTCGAAGCCATGTATGGCCAGTCCTAAATAAAAACAGCCACATTTTGCCCAAGCATAAACCTAAAAACGTCCACCTCAGCTTGTCAGGGTCTGTGACAAGGCACCAACGGCTCCAAGACACTCTCTGAAATCACCCATAAGCTCTTGGGCATCCCTAAGCTTTCCAAACTCAGCCTTGAACTGAGCAGCACGACCAGCAATCACCGCATTGACTTCACGTTTCCCTCGCTTTTCCGCACGACAAAGCTTTGTAGCTTGCTTCCTCTCCAGATCCTCGTTTTGGGCATTAGCCTGTTATCGGAGAAGAGCAACCTCGCTCTCTTCCCTCTCAGCCCTGAAACGGAAGAGTCTTGACTCCCGGTAGCTTGCCTCGAGAGCCGAGTTGAATGAGAGCAGTCCCTGTAACGGTTCAAAGCTAAGGAAACATATCCCGAAAGAATCTATGGCAGAGATAAGCGAAGTTTGAAATACTAACTGCATTAACCATCATGGAACCTTCCGCAAATGCTTTCGACCTCGCCTGACCATCCACGGTAGGAGGAAGATCGAACTCAGCCAGAAGATCCTTGAAAAGGTCGTCAAAGTTACAATCCGGCAGAGAAAAATTGCTAGCCCCACTCCCGTTGCCCAAAGCAAAGTTGGAAGGCAATCCAGGCAAGGAGAAGTCGTCCGAGGAAAATTCGAGATGACCTAGCCTCGACCCCTTTACCCTTGGAAGGCCATGCGTTCCCTTGAGACACTGGAATATCCCTCGACAAGAACTCATCCATTGCCGGTTCAGATCCCTCTTCCACGACCATTTCAGGATGAGATCGCGACTGGTGATGTTTCAAAACCTTTTGTACTTGCTTTGGAGTAAAAGAAGTCCAAAATAACAAACCAGTCCGAAGAAGATCCTTCACAACGATCACGTCGTCCGCGAACAGAGGTAAAGGTTTGTCTCTGCAAAAAAAAAGAACGAGAGAGTTAGATATCGACGGAACAAGAAAAAAGAACCATTCGATTTGCTTTTTGCTTTTTATTTTCACGGTTCAGATGATGCTATGTTCTAAAAACCATCTTCATCTCTGTCATCGATTTTCATGCTTTGCAGATTTTTGCTAATCTGAAATTTAACCATTTCCTACCTCGTCTCTCTCGGATTAACACAGCAACACCTTAGTTTGTTAACAAATACAGTTTAACATTTTTTTATTTTATTTTAATCTGATTTTCGGTTTTGTGTAAGCGTAGGTCCCCCCATGGCTGGTCACTGCATGGTTATGGGAATGGTCATCCACTGACGGCCTCTGGAATTTCTCAATAAACAAGAAGAAGATGTCAAGGATTGTGCCAGTTTTCCCCGGCATGAGCTTGAGCGAGTTACAAAACAACGCCGTTAAGGAGTTTTTCATCTTTACGGAACCACCGCCTCCGACTATCTTGAGTTATTGGCCTCCTAACACCAAAGAGCTAGCCACCGGACTCTCAATACCACCGGTTATTCTGACAAACGAGGGCGGGGTTGCTTTCTTTTTCCAACACTTGGCCGCTCACCGGTTATTAGCTGTTGGCTAGACGCTTGCTACTTTACTATTTTTTTGCTTCTTTTGTTGTTGCTGGACCCCCATTAATTAGAATGCCAATCTTAATCCATTAAACCCCCCTCGTGTACACACATACACAACAGTCGGTGCACACTATCTTACTTTTACATACACACATCCTTACTCGCATTACAAACAGCAACCCCGATGTTCTTCCACTAGGGTATATTATTTAAGTGTATTATTACCCCTTAAAATACCATCTCCCACGTATGCCTAAGTCGACTCCAAGACATTGTGGTCATGTGGACGTAGTATTTTTCTTAAACTTATTATGTATCCACGTGTACACCGTATATCCGTTCACCCTTTCCTATTTTCTAATACGCGAGAGAAGGCATCTAATGAGAGACTAATACACTTAAATGAGATACCATAGTCGAGTAACCCAGCTAAAGACGTATGTGGGTTAAACATGAGGCGAGTACACCGAATGTTTTGTACATGTGTACACGGTAGGCTTCCATGGGTTAAGGTAAGCATTTCCTTGCAACAAAGTCTTTTCTTGCACACCTACGTACACAAGTACACAATATATACATTAACCGTATAGTATAACTTGCACTTCAATTCGACATGTACACGTCTACACTACCCTTATAGATACCATCTCTCACGTACGCCTTAGTCGATTCAATTACATTGTGTTTATGTGAACGTAGTGCTTTTCTGAAAATTATTGTACTTCAAACCGAGTAATCCAAGTTACACCCACGTACACATGAACACATTATATACGTCTACCGTAACGTGGGACTTGTACTTCCATTCGACATGTATAAATGTACACTATCCTAATAAATAACATAGTCGAATAATCCAGTTAAAGACGTATGTCTGTTAAACCTAAGGAGACTACACATAATGTTTTGTACATGTGTACACAGTAGGTTTCAATGGGTTTAGGTAAGCATTTCCTTGTAACACAGTATTTACACAATATTTTCTGTATAATGGCGTGAAGCGTCTGTATATTTTCCACATATTTTACAATAACACTTGTGTACACATGTACATAATATATATGTTTACCGTATCATGTGACTTGCACTTCACTTCAACATGTACATGTGTACACTTCCCTTGTAAGATTTATATATTTTTTCTAAAAAAACATTCTCATATATGAATTGTAGAATACACTCCAAATCATGCCTACAAGTTTCCATGCATCGCGTTCTCCTTATGTTATACATACAAATACAAAATAATGGTTACAAAATGGCCCACCTACCATTACGAGACATACCAATGTATTCTACACACAACCAATCAGCCTAAATACAAAGGCACAATCAAGCATCTGTATATCTCCATGGCGTTCTGTTTCCTAAACATGTCCACCAAATCATCTGTCAGCCATGCCATTGTTGGATTCTTATTCCCGGTCGCATGAATCTCCACAAATTGAAGTATGCACTTACTCTCTTATGTTTTAGTACCGGTCCTTCCCCAGAAACAACTGCACCTTTGGTTTTCCTCTTCTTGTTCTTCTCTTTCTCATTATACACGTAAAGTGGGTCACCCGCATCTCCCCACCCCAATGTGCCTTCGTAAATACATGGCCTTCCTTCAGAAGCTTAACCATGTAGTCTACTTTCTTATCAAACCTCTCTTCATCCCATTCACCCTACCTCTCTTCACGTCTCGCACTAATTTCCATCATCGGCTCCACAACAAGCTGCTATCAAAAACAAGAAATCACACACGTGATTAATATCACACTTAGAAACCGGTCTGTTGCAAACAGTCTCTCAGACAGCCTTGCCTTTACATCCTCCACATATGGGAACTCAGGCGTCTTTGACGGGAAGAAAAAAACAAAATCTCATTAGGGTTCAACCGATGAAAACTAAAAAAAAATGGAAAACTCACCTAAGATATCTCCTTTCCCCGCCGACTACGTCGTCTCAAACGCCGACCGGAAATGGTTTCTCAGCTAGCGCTGTCGAGTATTCTCTCCGTCGGAAATCTCCCTCGCCGTTGTCGCAAAAATCGTATTTTCTTTTACCTCGGGTAAAGCAAGCAGAAGTGAAAGGAAAAAGTAAAAAAAATAAATCTTCAGATACACAAATTCAATCTGGTTTAATCCTATCTCGGGCCCACCAATCTTTTTAAATTTTAAAAGGTGTAACCAGAAAAATAATTAAAAAAAAGAAAGAAAAAAACTACTAACTAAACAGATGTAAGGCGGTTTCGTCTGGTTTGGGGACAAGTTACGACTTTTCACACCACAAACTGCTCTAGTAGCGGGAACTGCCTCTCGGTGTAACTAAAACATAGAAAGTGGCCTGCAGTGTAAATCTCTCAAACATGAATGCAGCTTTCTTCAACCAACGCGCTATTAACGCGGACAAAAAAGAAGCATTTCTCCCACGCATGACCATTCGAGATTGTCTCCCGTATGATCGACATGTGGCTGCAAGGTGCAAGGCGATATATCCCCCTTTCCCCCCCCCCACCCCCGTCACGGCCAGGTGGCTTCAAAAGAGCCCCGAAATGGTCAACACTAAGGGGCACCCCATGCTTATAACTTAGGACCAAGATCCCAAGGAGGTGCTGAAGACCCATAAGATTGATTTGACCAATAGATAACCCAAAACGGTTCAGAGTATGAATGATGATCTTTGGGATTGGAAACCATGGACGGCAATGCACAATGTGCACGTCGTAACAGGTGAAATAGCCCTTCGGAGGATCATCTACCTTGTCGCCTTGTCGCGGAATTCGGAACTCCACGTTTTCTGGAACATGGCCGAACTCTCAAACAGTGTCCAGGAATGGATACAAGCTCTTGCTCGGAAATTGCACTTCAGGTGGAGGGGTCAAGCCTTCACATGACGCAGCCCAATAGGCCTCGGCCTCCCAGGATCAACCGAATGCGGAACAAACTAAGGTTTTGGGATAACTTCTTCATCATTTCGAGCATCGTCATGACTAATATGGTGGATCTCAACTTTCTTAGAAGCTCTCTTTTTGGTAACATGATTTCAAATAGTAAAATAAGGAAAAAGCCAATGGGAGAGAATGAGAGAGACAAATTCTACCTTGGAGAAAGTGAGCAAGTGAGTAAAATCTCAATACTTACTCCACCTACTTATAAGCAAAAAAATTAATATTCACTCTCGGACTCTCGGCCGATGATTCCGTCTAATTTGCACAACCAGCCTAATCGCCCGCCAGAGCCTCATGTTAATGGCTCACGGCCTAACAAGCTGGGGGCTAACTCTTGGGGTCAAAATCGGTCACAACAAAATCAACGGCTCAAGTCCTCGGAAAATGCTTCTTCCAAAGATTCGGCTCACGAAAGTTTTCAAAAAACAATCTAGCCACGAGGAACAAGTCACCGTATGGCGAGTCCCACCTTGCAAACATGGGTCACCATATGGCGACCCACACCCTGCAAGCACGGGACGCCATATGGCGACCCGCACCCTGCAAGCACGGGTCGCCATATGCGATCTGCACTTGGGAAGCATGGGTTGCCATATGGCGACCCACACCGTGCAATAGCGGGTCGCCATATGGCATCCCGCACTTGGGAAGCATGGGTTGCCATATGGTAACCCGCCCTGCAAGCACGGGTCGCCATATGGCGACCTTTACTCGGGAAGCATGGGTCGCCATATGGAGACATGCACACACAGAGCATGAGTCACCATATGGCGACCAGCACACGCAAAGCACGGGTCGCCATATGGCGACCTAACCCTTCAAAGACCGGTTCACCATATGCCAACCCCAGATCTCCAAGACTGGGTCGCCATATGGGAATCTGTGTCTCTCCTTTGAATTTCTCTTCGAATGCGATCGAAATGCTTTTCGTTTTGTCTCAATCGGAGTTACCATTGGAACTTTACGATAAAACCGCAAAGACTCGTTTTTGTATAAAGTTCAAACCGATCGTGTAAAGCAGCAAAGGTTGGCTTAACTCCAAGGTTTCCTAAGATATACGAGAAGTTTGAACCTATCCTTAAAATCAATGTCGTATAAAGACAGTGGAGAAAGCCGAAAAACGCTCAAAGTCGGAAAAACGGCACGAGAGGCCTAAAACGTGACTAAATGGCATGCTTACATTTTTCACACGAAAGCTAACCCAGTGGTGTTACGATAGTCTATCTTTATTCACACAAGGATAAATATTGAGAAATCAGAAGAGAAATGCAAAGTTTCCGAAGATAACCATGAAGTTCGAGAGAAAAAGGAATATTCCCTAAGTGATAAACATGGCCAGGGGAAGAAAAGGAAGCGCAAACCGCCTTGAAGACGAGTATATAAGAGAAGGCAAGACTGAAGACAAAGAGATAGATTTTTTAGCATTCACAGCAAACTTAGAACAATAGGCTTTTATTTCTATTTTGGATATCAAGCTAGTACTCGATTAGGGATTTGCAGTCTTAGGTTACTAGAACTAGGATCTTGCCAACAGCTCTCGTGGCAAAGGCTCTTTCCTTCTTGTAAGCGCTTAAACACAGATTCGGAATAAGATTTCTTTCGCTCTCCTTTTATTTTATCGATTCTTTACTATTTCGTTTGTTCTCCTCGTTTGATTGCGTTGCGTTTGGTTTAAAGCAGATTATCCAGGATCTCCTGGAATAGTTAGGACTTTCTGACTTCCTAAAATTTACGGAAATCGACGGTGTGGATTTCGGTTTCCACATACATTTATGATAATAGCCATTTCAACAATATCAGCCAAGAAAAGATAACGAGCTCAGCTGCTTAAGTTCTGTAACTTGTGTTGTATAAACGTTTAGTAGAAAAATAATGAAAGTTAAAGCTTAATAAGACAAGAAAGAGGTGAGTGAAGTTTTGCCACTATTAGGGAAACATTTTAAGAAACATCATTGGTTTGATTCTCATCATCATTTCCCAAGCTGAAGACTTGTGTCTCTTCAATGAAATTCTTATGTGGAGATAAGAGTATTGACTCATTTGCATTTAACCAAGCTTGATATTCATTTTCCGCATATCTGAGAAGTTCTAAAGAATCCTTGTCTATCCTCCTAAATAGTTTATCATTCCCAGACTTCCAAATATACCAGATTATCAAGGGATAAAGATTCATGTTAAAATTTGGATCTTCGATGTTGTTCTTCCTCTAGAATAGATAAATCCGTATTGGCCTAAATGCTCGGTAGCGAAAAA
This sequence comes from Sinapis alba, assembly GCA_012274485.2. Taxonomy (NCBI): domain Eukaryota; kingdom Viridiplantae; phylum Streptophyta; class Magnoliopsida; order Brassicales; family Brassicaceae; genus Sinapis; species Sinapis alba. The sequence continues at coordinate 331,376 of MU105802.1, read as the reverse complement.
GTGTTAGGACTAGATGGAGTTGTTGTTAAAGATCATGCTTGTAAAGCTGGTTGACATTCAAAACTGGCATGTGTAATAGTTTTTTCTGGTTCTCCACATCTTAGACAATAATTATCACAATGCATATTGCGGCATATCAGATTCATTGTCACCGCCACATGTCACGTTATTAGTAGCCAAATAAATTGACATAACTTCTGAGGTACCTTTATTTTCCGAGCAAAGGCTTGGAGTTTGGTTATACTGGGCTCTAGAACCTCCTTTTCTTCATCATTTTCCAATAGATTGCGTGCTACCCAATATCCAGATTTAACCGTGTATTTTTCCATTCTATGTATAATTCCGGAAAAATGAATCATGATGATTTGTTATCTTATGACCAAACTTCTTATTGTAGGTATATCATCACATGCAACATAATTTCCCAGTAGTCTAGTCTAACATCGCACTCTTTTGATTCTCAATCAATAAAATCACTTACTGCCATTTTCGGGTGCAAAACTGGGGCATTAGGCGGGGCCGGGCTAGCAGGTGTCGTAGGGATCCAAGGGTCCTCCCACACATTGACTTTATATCCTGAGTGGACGTTATGTCTAATTCCCAAGAGAAATAACTTTCTTGCGGCTGAGATAGTAGTCCACATATATGATGGGTTATTCACTTATATTCACAAAGGTGAACTCATTCGATAGTATTTTTCCTACAAGACTCGAGCCACTAACGAATCCGGATATTGAACCAGTCACCATAACAGTTTTGCCACTAATGCCAGGTTGAAACTCATGAATCATAAGTAACCCAATCCCGCCCTCCTCTCTCGGTAAACAAATCATAAGTAATCCAGTCCCGTCCTAAATTTGCAACAGATTATATTGTTCAATGACACTTTGATATCGCTCAAATTATCCTAAGCGTTTGTTAACTCTCTCAAATAAGAGTGTAACTATAGTACTTAGGGATTAAATCCAGAGGGAGCGTGGGCACACAATAGAATTTAGAAATCAAGGTTAAGCTAGGCAAACAATAATAAAAACAGTAAACAAGCATAAAGTAATTACGTTTGTAAACAATAAGGAGAAATGCTAAATCTAGGGATTTATCAATCGGAAGATTCAAAACTATAATCAAGGATACTAAGGATTTCATAGGTTTATTCTAGAACTTGAATTCAATAAGCAAGTAATCTAGCTCTCGCATGCAATTACAAATCTGATGTCTAAATCATGTTATTGCAACTCTCGTATGCGAATTCAGGAAGAGTGTCGATCGATATTACAGAGTATCAATCGATACTTCCTTAGATAAGGATTAACACTCAGATCGATATTGTTGAACTAAATCCTAGACCAACTCTCGTATGCACCTAGGTATATAATCCAGCAAGGGTTCGGGTTCTATTAATCGATAGCACTCTCGTGCCTCTCAATTGTCCTATGATTCTAGGTTTAAATAATTAATCACACTCTCGTGATATTTCAACTACTCTAGATCCTGGTATTACAAGCCACCCTAGTGTCGAAATCTATAAGAAATCCTAATCAATTATCAATTTTACATTAAGCTCATGAAATCCCTAAATCTAACAGGATGATTACTCAGACATGACAAGAGATAAACAAAGCATAGTCTGAATAGAAATAAAATATAAAACCAAGGGTGTTCCAATCAATTTCAGAAGGATAATTGATCTTCTCTCCAAACCTAGAACAAAGAATAATAAAAGTGTAACCGTCAACAATGGCCTTAAAAAATATAAAAACTAGGTTTAAGTCAGCCATGGGCAATTCTGTAATTAGTGGTGACTTCTGGGCCCACGTTGGTCTTGAAACAGACTCAGCCCATCTGCTCGAATTGGTGTCGAGTGACACTAAGGTATAGTGTCGATCGACACCTCTTCATATCTTCGACAACTTCCTCTGGAAAGGCATAGAGACCACTCTTTAGTAAAACAGTCATATATTTAGATCTAACTATTGTATTGTCCTCAAACCAAGGGCATTGGAAAGCTAACTCAATTTTCTATCTTGTATTGAAAGATGAGCTCCAGAAAATATCTGAAAGATCTCAATCTATTGCTACACTTCTGATGCATCTACATTATTCTTCATCTCAAATAGTTCCAGAATACTCCATAATCACCAAAGTACCCCAAAATGTACCTGACCTGTAAAGACTCTAAAATAGACTCCAAATACATATAATAGAATCTAAATAATACTTATATTATGGCCTTAAAGTGTTATAATCCAAGGCTTATCAACTCCTCCAGACTTATCCTTTTGCTTGTCCTCAAGCAAAACAATGAGTAGTCATGTGAAAGAGGTTTCAAAACGTTGAGAACTCATCAGTCCTTAGGAACACCACATTCACCTCTTCCCTGTTGCAACCACATCATAAAATAGTGCCATGTACTTTAGCAGTAGCTTTAGCAACCTTGTCATACATCAACTTACCAAATACCATTTTACATACCCTTCTACTGACCTTATTTCTTAGCATAAAATAAAGTGTATGCTTTATCTTGGGAGTATCGATCAAAGAATACATGGATTCATAGTCAAACAAGTTTCTTGGGCAGTCTTCTATGATTCATTTCCTTTCTCTTTCTCTTTTCACTGAATCTTTTTCTTTTTCTTTATATATATATATATATATATTTTTTTTTTTTTTTTTCTTTTCAAAGTGTAGGCAAAAAGTGGGGTTATAAGAAATGTTCATACCCCTCGTTTCCAGCTTTGTGTGATCATCCCATTTAATTAGAATAGTGGGGTAATATGAAATATTCCTACCCTTCTGCATCTCTGGAAATCATCTCAATCTTTTTTTTTTTTACTATAGATGCCAAAGAGAGGAGAAAGGGGAATCAGAAGCACAAAGACTTTTACCTTCCATACTTGCAAGAGGAATAATATCCAATGTATGTCAAACCCAAAAACAAGCAAATAAAGTTCATTGGTTGGAGGAAATCTTTGGTTCCTTCAAATGTTATGAGCAAGCATGGATGTTATAAGCGGTTTCGATCCACTTTGGCTATTCCATTTAGTATCTTTAGAATGGTTCTAGAGAGTGGTTAGTTGGTATCATTCCAAGAAAATTTCATTGTCCCCTTCTTGACTTTATAAAAAATTTAATAAAATGACACATTAACACTCAAAACAGAACACAACATCAGTAGAAACCTCCCCCAGACTTTAATGACACTATCCTCAGTGTTATACAGTCTGAGATGGGTAAAATAAATAAATTATATGTAAATATTTAACAAGGAGAAACGATCATACCAGACTGCTGATGGGAGTGTCGATCGACACAGTTAAGTGGCGATCGATGCTCGTGATGTAGTATCGACCGACACTGGCCAGTTATCGGTCGATGTTGGTCCTCAACTCGTATTCCATGTTTTTTTTACCTGGATTTTTTTTTAAATAAACTAAAATTAAAACTTACCTAACAGTGGATTGCCTCCCGCTCAGCGCTTATTTTCAATCATTAGCTTCACTTTTGGATCGCATGTTAAGTGCATATGATTGAGAACTTACTCCATAACAAGTCACAGTGTCTCTCTTCCTCATTTTATTGATGTAGTTGATGAAAGATCTTGCAGAAGCTTCCCCTTTGTCCCTCAGCTCTGAATCACATAGCACTCTAACCTTGGTAAAAGGTTATGGACCTCTTCTGCAGCACACACTATACTCAAGGCTTCCCTCATGACATCGCAAAGGACCCAGTGACAAGAAAACTTAGACTTTTCAGTTTTGGTCTGTTCTGAAATTCGGAGGGTGTCGACCGACACTAGAGAAGTGTCGGTCGACGCTGATGTGGGTTTTGAAGTCTTGCGGTTTGAATCAGCTGTAGGTGTTGGATATTCAGAAAACTTTATGCATGAAATAAACTCCTCGCTCTTAGTCTTGGCTACAGTATCGTAGAAGACACTTTTGTCAACATTAGTTAGACACATCTTTATTCTTCTTGAGATTGAAAATTGCCCACACTATAGCAATGAAGACTCATCTAAAAAGAAGAGAAGGTGCCCATCCTGATTTGATCTTCACGACATGAAAGTCTACAGGGACAATACATTCCCCTATCTCTACTTTGACATTCTTGATCATGTCGGCTGAGTTTGTCTTGGAGTTATCCACGAAGGTGAAAGTATCTTGAAAAGTTTCCACCTTTAATCCTAACAGCTCAGCAGTGTATTTGGCCATGATGTTGACTGCAGATCCAGTATCGTAGAGGGCGCATGGGAAATTGTGGCCATGTATACAACAGGGAATCAGAAACTTCCCAGAATATTGTTCCTTCTTCAACGTCTACTTGGGTCTACGGCCGATCTTTATAAACAGCAGGTCAATGTACTTATCTGTCTCTCTACTCTCTCTGAAGAAATTACCAAGTCTCTACTGATGATAGACATCCTCAAAAGACATATCCTTAGGAACCCTCTTTACTCTCTTGTGAAATCCATCAAGTTCAGTTGTGTTACCTTCTTTCCTGAGGTGTTTAGGAACATAGAGTTTCCAAGATTTCACTCTTTTCTCAATTGGAATTCTTTCTTTTGTTGCCTACTGATCCACGATAGGTTCATGTTTGTCCATACGGTGTCAATCGACGCTGGGTGTGTGTCGTTTGACACTCTAAACAAAAGAGGTTTATGCTGATTTTGTGTTTTCAGAGACGTGTTGACCGATAAGCATAGTGTGTCGATTGACACTTTCAGCTGGGGTCGATTGATCTTGTTCTGTTGTTGATCGACACCAATAACCATTGTCGAATAACATGTGGCCTTCGACCAAAAAGTCACCTTCTTCCAGCTTCTCATGCTGGATCACTTCTCTGGAGTCATCATCTAAGGTGGCATCAACCTAGTGTCTCTCACTTTCCTCAGCTTTCCTTTTAACTAGAGATTCTTGCTTATTAGCAGCTTCGGCAGTCTGAAAACATGTGTGTCTAGCATCATGACATGAGCGTCCAAGGCTTCAAATTTTCCATTGAGCTCTTTGTAGACATAATCTAATCTCAGATTTAAGTATGCACTCATCTTCTGCTCAATTTCTAGGTCTCGTTCCATCGCAGATTGCAACCTCTCAATCTCGCCCTAAAAAAAAGTTTCATTAATGTGATTCTCATCTCTCTTTGCAGCATGTCCACTGACAGGAGGGTTTTTATCTATTTCAATTCAAACTCTATCAAATTAACCCTATGAACTACTCTTGCCAAGAGAGGTCAAATTATAGTATTTAGGGATCGAATCCATAGGGAGCGTGAGCACACAATAAACTTAATACAGTCGCGATTAAGCTAGGCAAATATATTAATAAGAAGTAAATGAACTATAGCAGATAATTGATTGATTAGTAAGTAAACAATAATAATAAATAGCTAGATCTAGGATTTCAGGCAAGTGGATTGTAGAGGATAGAAGCTAAGGGTATTAATCATAGAACTCGATATCTAATGTAAAAGACGATCAGTTCTTGTTGCGAGTCTAATCTATTGACTAAGTTTATGTCTCAGCTCGCTTCTTGACACGGAATGACCGTCGACCGATGGCAATGATCCTGCATCGATCGATGGCCTCTTGAGTCAAGCTCTATGACCTAATTCGATAAGTTCACTAAATTAACTAAATCAACTCTCGTTTATTTCTAGCAACCTAACTCAACATGATTAGTTATGGTAGTAGACAATGCTCTCGCTTGCGCCTAACTATCCTATGATCAGGATTCTAGTTAGTTACTCTAGAACATAAGCAACAAACACAATTCTATTGATAGATCTAATAATCACCCTAGAAATTTTATTGTTTGGCTAATTCATCAATACCATTAGTAAACCTTAAACCTAACAAGATATCTACTTAGACATGATATTTGTCACAGAAATCATAGATGAATATAATAGATATAATATAAAGAACCACATGAGTTCCAAGAGGACTCTGAAGGAGTTCCTCCTTTCTCTTCTAAACCTAGAACAATGAGTAAAAGAAAGCTTTGTAAGTGTTGCGTAGCCGTCAACAATGGCTTATAAAACATATAAATAGGTTTTAAATCGTCCAAAAACATTCTGGTAATTTGTGATGGCTTCTGGGTTTAAGTTGGCCATAAAAAAAGGTTGGGCCTGTCTTCTGGGATCGACACCAAGTCTGTGCCGTTTATCGACACTTATTCATCTTGTTGACAGCTTTCTCTAGCGAGGCAAACAAACCACTCTCCAGCAAAACGAGCATAACTTTGGCTCTAGGATCTTGATTGACCTCAAACCGGTGGAATTGGATCAAATCTCTATCTTATGTTAAAAGATCAGCTCAATCACACCGTGGAAAGTTCTCCATCCATAGGTAAACATCTGACGCATCTGCGCAGTTTTGCATCTCTAAAAGCTCCAGAATCACCAAAGTTCTCCAGAACGTACCTGAACCTGAAGATACTCTAAAGCATACTCCAAACATATATAATATACTCTAACTAGGAGTGATATTATGGCACAATAGTGGTAAATATCAGGTCTTATCAACTCCCCCAGACTTAATCTTTTGCTTGTCCTCAAGCAAACAAAGCATGTGAAAGAGGTTTTGAAAAGCGGAGACTCACATAATATATAAGTATAACTATCGTCCTACTTTGTTGAACCACATCCTATCAAGTCAATCACAGAGAAACTTTATATACCCTATCCTAGTATAGCAACCAAATTCATTCTACCAACAACTTAGCAAATACTAGCTTGACTCACCCCTCTACTGATTTTATTTTTTTGCATAAAATAAAAATGCATGCTTTACCTTGGGAGTATTGATCAAATGACACATGGATTCATATGTCTGCAAGTATCTGAACAACTAGGCACAAAGTCTTCTATGATCCCTTTGTTTCATCTTTTCTCTCTTCTCTGAATCTTTTTAAATCTCAAACTTAATGGACAATGATGACATCTTATTTTCGATTTTCTCTTCTCTTTTATTTTTTTTTCTTTCTTTTATTTCTTTTGCTTTTTGTGCAAAGTTGTAGGCGAATAGTGGGGTCATTTGTAATTTATATATCCCTCGCTTCCAACAATGTGTGATCATTCCTCCGAATTAGAATAGTGGGGTCATTGGTAATGTAACTACCCCTCTGCATCTCGAGAAGTCATCTCAATCTTTTAAGCTTTTTAGGTAGATGCTGAAGAGAGAGAGAAGGGAACCAAAGGTGCAATGACTTGTACCTACAGACTTGCAGAAGGAATCTAATCCAATGTATACCAAGACCCAAAGCAAGAAAATAATGTCAGGATTAGTGTTGGAAATCAGCTTCGGTTCTTTCAAACGTTCTATGCAAGTGTGATATAGTGGCAGGATGATCCACTTTGGTATCTCTAGTAATCTCTGCAAACAACCTTCTAAGAATAGTGCTAAAGTATGGTTAGTCAATAATAAATCTTGATCATAGTCCCCTTCTTGAGTCAATAAATTTTTGTGAAGAACTTATATATATATAACAAATAAAACTCAAAACAACTCAAATAGCGTTAGCGAACCTCTCCCAAACTTAAATTACACTGTCCCAGTATAATTCGTCCTAGATTGGTTATGAAAAATAAAATCATAAGTAAAATAAGAGAGAAACTCGATACCACACTCTTTAAAGAGTATCGGTCAATTGTAGGCAGGTGGGATTGATCAATGTTCGCGATCCGTGGTCGATCAATGTTAATTCTTCAACATCGATCGATGTTGCACTTGCAAGTTTATGCTTCTTCATTTTTTATAAGTATAAAACTCAAAATAGAACACAATATTAGTAAACCTCCCCCAGACTTAAACAACATTATCCCCAGTGTAATCCAGTCTAAGATTGGTGAAGAAAATAAATCAAAAAGACCAAATTTAACAAGGAAAAACGATATACCTGCTTGTTGATGGTAATCGTCGATCGATACAGTTAATCAGAGATCGATCAATTCTAGGGTTACTCCGTTGATCGACAGTGATCAAGTGTTGTTCGATGCTCTGTGCAAACTATCTACCTCGTTTTTTTTTTAGCTACAGTGATCAAGTGTCGCATATACAATGTCGCAGGTACAGTGTCGATCGCCGGTTCTGCAACAGTGTCGATCACCGGTTCTGCAACAGTGTCGATCGCCGGTTCTACAACAGTGTCGATCGACGCTACAGTGTCGATCAACGCTACAGTGTCTCTGCTACAGTGTCGACACTTTTTTTTTTACCTGAAATCAATTAAAACGAAAAATCAGTAATAGATGAAAATAAAACAAAATTTAAAACAAATCTAATTGTGGGTTGTCTCCCACTCAGCGCTTATTTATAGTCATTTAGCTTGACGTTTTGAAGTTTTGATTCAGTTCTGATGAGATTGGGGATTTGCTCTAAAACAATTCTCAGTGTCCAATGTCTTCAGCTTCTTCACCCTTTTTGTGAAAGCCTCCATAAACTCTTCTCTTTTGTCTGTCATCTCAGCAATAAGGAATGCTTGGAGCTTTGCAATTGGTTGTGAGAAGCATCTGCTGCGCACTCTATACTTCCTGACACCATCTGACAAGTGATGAATCAATGATAACTGAGGACTATCCTTGGTCTTTTTTCTCTTCTTCCAATTCTTCCTCTTCTTTCCCCAAACTTGTCTGATTTCGTGGTGGTGTCCCTTTCAAAACGATTTCCACACACATTGAACCCATTATGCTCTAATACGCGCTCGGTGTCGATCGATGGTATCTACATCTCGACGCTATCTGAGAAGCTACTGCAAACATATGATCATCAAATAACCCATTGTAGGAACCTAGATGTGTACCTCTATCTGATGGGATAGGAAATTCAACTTATATGCTAACAGGTCTGTTGTTTACATTATTGATGTGTGCAATGATGATAATTTTTGAAAATTATTTTAGCCTTATTTTTGTGACATGATTGAAGAATATTTTAATTTTCCATATTAACCTAAATTAGTTCCCCATATAGTTGTGATTTCGTGGTATCTAATTTATATTATGTGATTAGAACAATATATTTGGAACATTCTAAAGTACATAGTAAAGATTTCTAAGAATCTTTTGAATTTATTTTGTTAATCAATACAATAATAGTTAAATATTATAATCACATTTCAAAAACTATAAAAGTCAATTTTGATATAAATATACAAAGCTGACTTTAACAAATGAATAAATTACAAATATTCAATCAATATAATCGTAAATAATTAAAATTATCTCATACTAAAAAAAATAATCACGTAACTAACAAATAATCTTATAAAAAGCAGTCTTCTTATTGTCACCATCTGAAAAACATGAAAAACGCTCGACAACTTGGAACTTTACATAATCTCCTAAATCTGTAATGAAAGTTAAATAATATATATATAAACATAAACTTACAAATATTTTACACATTTGTATGAAAATTACAAAGGGAAAGTTACCCTGCGTTTTGAGAGCGTGGATCAAAATTTAGTATTCCTTAAATCTAACAATATGAATACTCATACATGATTAAAGATATAAAAACCAAAAACTAAATAGATATCATAAATAATCCAGATTAATTTCAAGAAGACTCATGAAAGAGTTCTTCTTTTCTCTCCCAATCTCAAAACAAAGCTTAGCCTCCACAACGTCTTAATAAAATATAATATAGGGGCTAGACACGTTCTAGGGTCTTTTGTAAATAAAGAAAACTTTGGGGGGGGGGGGGAAGTTATAGTTCTTGAAACCTCATTATTACTCATCGGTTTGTTGACCTGAGAGTGGTGTCGTTCGACACCACATAGATCTCTCAAATCTTGGCAGCTTGCTCTTGCCCGTCAGGCATGCCACTTTTTAGTAAAATGAGCATAACATTTGATCCATCCGTCAAATCAACCTTAATTCAATAGCATTGGAAAGTAAACTCAATTATATATTATAACGCATCTGAGCAGTTCTGCATTTCAAAAAGCTCCAAAAATTACAAAGTTGCCCCAAACGTACCTAGATCTCAAAAGACTCTAAAACAACTCCAAATACATAATACAAAATATAAATAGGACTTATATCATGGTTAAAACCTGTAAAAACCATGATATATTAACACAATTAAAAATATTTACCTATATAAGTGTGAAGTTTAGTCACTTCAATAAGGTGAGATTTGGCTTTGTATATATTCATGAATGGATAGAGACACATGGCTTATAATAGTGTCGGGTAAAAACTTAGGATAGTGTGGAAACATATGTGTGTATTATCTTAATTCTCAGGCAGTTGGAAATGTGTAATACATTAAGATAAAAATTCAATTCTTAGAACATTTTCATTTATGCATGAGTTTGATATATGTGTTACTTATTTATTCAATACTTCCTTTGTATCAATATAAGTGGTTTTAAAAATTTTTGCACATGGATTAAGAAAATACAAACTTCTATACAATTTATCTTGATTGCATAAAGAATCATTAAATGAAACTAATTCAACCAATAAAAAAAGATATAGTATTTTGTAATTGGTCATAAAATTCAAATGATATTAAATTCTACCTACAAAAATGAAAACATCAATTATTTTGAAACAAAAAAAATTCTTTAAACACCACTTAATATGGTACGGAGGGAGTATGTGATTACACTTCAATAAAGGAGAATTGTTGCAAATTTAAGTGAGTCCTTACAACCGTTTAAGTGAAGCATTGCAATTGTCTAGATAAACAATTGCAATTGTTTGTGATTGTAAATATTACTGACAAACCGTTGCAATTTTTGCTGATAAACCATTGCAGATAATTGATGATTAAAGCTTTTGGTAAAGAATCATTGTGATTTTTGAGCAACTATTGCAATTGGTGTTAACAATTGTAACTCTTGGCTAACCATTAAAACTGGTGGGGCTAACTATTACAACCTTAGTACTCCATATAAGGTCCATATAAGGAGTTGTGGACTGTTAAATCATAACTTGAACAACAATTAGAAATCACAAACTAGAAAAAGATTCATTGTTCAAAGATCATCAAAGATTTTTGAACAAACACATATAAATATTAAAGTTATGTTTGTTGTTCTTATATCTAAGTGTAGAACAAGAATAAGACTTTTGTTTTCTTATCCTACAAGAAAATTTCATGTAACCCAATGTTTATAATATGATCGAAATACTCTTTAAAAAGTGACTTTGTGGGTTATTCGGGTTACCTACCCAAATAACAAACAATACTCTCCCAAAATAATATACATCCAGCGTAAGTTGTAACAATATATTATATATGCACATAACTAACCATACCTATGCCATTCCATGATCCCGGTTAATTATTTTGTGAAGAATACCCCGTTATACACATGGAAAGAATTAGGCATGGGTGTTTTTACTCCAAATCGAAGTTCCTACTTTAACCTGAACCAAATCAACTTTAATCCGGTCCAAACCGTTATTCAAAAATTTCTTAATGAGACTTAAGAGTTTGATACTTTAGGGTTTGGCTGAACCAAAATTCAAAGTAGGATCTGAAAATATCTTACGTTAATTAGATATGTCAATGTTTTTATATATTTTAAGGTAAATTCGATGTTTTAGAGTGTTTTAAAGATTTTTATTGTAGTTTTTGTTTTGGTTATTTTGAATACTTTTTAATTAGTATACGTAGTTTAACTAATTTTTAGTTAAATTTATTAATAATTTATATATTTTGAGTGTTTTTGTCAGTTTTTTAAGTTTAAAATTTATTTTTGATCGATTCAGACATTGGTTATAATTCAATCCGAACTCGAAAGATACCAAACCAAAACTGACCTGATAGTTAGTAAAATCCGAATGGTACTTATGAGTTTAATATTGAAAATTTGAATATCCGAATCAATTGAACCAAATCTGACAGATCTTCAAACGCGTAAACCTATGAAGAATTATGAATGTAACATTTAATTATTATTTTATTTTTTTGTGCAGTTAACAGATCCGTTGGGAAAAATAGAAGTCGAGTCTCTCTCTTCTCTCTTAGAGAGAGAAAAATCTCTCGACACCTCCTTCTTCACAAATCCAAATCTTTTAGAGGGAGGATGTCGATTAATATTTTTTTTTGTTTGTAATATATTATCAATCAGTTCTTGATCGTTTTTCTTCCGCTTTGTCGCTCTCACCCCCGTGTGGTCCGCTAAGTAGTTTCACTGCCATAGTTTTGCCGGAGTTGATCGTTACATCATTCTTGTCGCCTCCTCATCTTTTGCTTGAACCAGGGGTCAAATGAATTTCATTGCAGAAGTCCCAAAGCTGCACATTGCCAGAAACAACGATCACATCTCCACCGTGTTCTTCATCCATCTAAGGAGACTACAAACACCAGTTCTATTATTTTGGAGCACCAGCAATCATGTGACACGTTAGGACTATTCTTTCCAATAGAGATATAAACATCTCAGGTTTTTCGTAAGCCCAATGGCCTGAGAATATCGAAGCAGTGATCATGTGATACATCTGATCAATAAATTCACGAGTAAAATTAGGATAGTTGTGAACCAATCCTCTATCATCAACACTAAATGCTAAGTTAAGCATACTATCTACGTACTTGGCCAACAACAATCCTCTCTCACCAGAAAGATGGATTTTGTCCCTTCCTTCATCAAGTAAATGGAGGATGAAGAACTCATACATTCCTCGCATGTAGATGGCCTTGGATTACCGAATTGGTAGCACCTAAGATTGAATGTTCTAACAGAATCGACCTCATCTATCAAGTTATTTAAGTGAAAGATATTTGCAGATCGGTAGAAGTATTTTTCTCTGGCAACTTGATTGAACCCGGAGAAAGCAACTCTTTCACTACCTAAGTCCCGGAGATAGCTTGTTGCTACCTTTGAGAGAATCTTATGAAGCATGAAAGGAGGGAGAGAAGCCAAGTTGGAGTTCGACATGGAGAGATTTTCGTTTTATCAAGTAAATGGAGAGATTTTCGTTTTATTTATTTGGACAAGGTGATAAACCTTTTATAATAGGGATGATCCTCGAGGATTCATGAGCCTCTAACAGTGGCGAAGAGATAAGATTTATTACTACACTTAATGGTGATTTGATAGACGCCTCGAGAAGACACAAGTTCAGAAGACACGACTTCTCACTACAGGCGCACGGCTTGGATTTGAAACTGAGTAAAACTTTAATCGATAAAAATATATAAATGTGTATAACTAAGTTAAAATAACTGATTTAGATTGTCTAAATTCATGAAACTAAGTACAATTTTAATAATTTAGCTTGTCTAAATTTATGAATCTATGTAAAACGTTAAGAAAATTAGAAATTATATTGTTCGAATTTGCTAGAAATAGCATCCAAGATAATAAATGAAATTATTATTTAATGGAGGATCTTTTACCCCAACTACAAGTTGTAACTTTTCCATTTAAGGGTGATTTAACAGACGCCGAATTCGCCTATGATCATCATTACAGTTTTCTCGAAACCCCTCCTTCTCTTTCCCACTAAACATGCACAATTTTGAGGTAGATCAAGTAAGATTGTATAACTTTATAGAACTAAGTGAAAATTTATTGATGTTCTTAACCCCAACTACAAGTAAACCCGTGAATTTAATGATCCAGTTACCCACTACAACTAGAAAAGAGTAACTTCTCCATTTAAGACATTTGATTGACGCCTCGAACAGACACAAGTAGGAATTAACTTTTATTCTCTCTTGGATATAATCATCATTAGCCTTGCCTCTCTCTTCTGTCTCACAACCCACTAAATCACATTAATTTCAAACTCCATTCCAGTAAATCCCATTAAATAGTCTCAAAACCCCTCCCTCTCTTCCATTTCTCTGCAAAAATCATCACCTCTCACCATCTTTCATCATCTCTCTCAAGTTTCAAACACCTCCACAATGACACACCACAATATGCTTGATGAAGTTGTGTATAACGAGAGCATCACAGCATGGCATTTCAGAGTGAAATTACTGAGGATCTTCTTTTTTTTATTCCTATGTTACCGGTTCTAGACCGCACTGGATTTATGTGCTAGTGGATGTATGTACGTTTAAATCATCATCTCTTTAGTTTTAAATAACATGCAACAACGAAAACTAAACACTTGATACTTAAACTTGGTTATTTCAGTGAACAAAAATGGAGCTCCCAATAAATAGTAGCCTTGCATATAGGTTTAGAGGGCTTCAAAACCAAGAGAGCAAGTGGGTGAATATATTTCGGGTATAAGTTGGCCATGCCTATCCAGGTTTCAAGGTCACAAAATCTCGATTCCGACTAACTGCTACATGGTATACTCAAGTCCACATCATCAATCCTCTGAACAATTTGCATTACATGGAATTCAAGAGTATCAACAAGAGGGACAGAAACTATCCCATAAGTATGAATTCTAACCATTAAAATATATTTCAGATATGTAGATGTAAGTAACATAATGTAAAATACTTATGTGGTAGATATAATGGGAGTGGTCTTCAACACAAAAGCATATCTTGATGATCCTGAAATGCCAAAGATGGTGTTTTACATTAGGGATAACATGTAGGTACAAAGAAACATATTATCCCAGCAAGTTGTTTACACTAATGTAATTGATACACATTGTCTTATTCATAATAGTGAGAGTGAGATAAAATGTGTGGCAACTTACGGTCATGCATATGCCTTCCGGGATTAGTTTGAGATTATGAGGGGTCGTGGACAGAAGATTGTGGTGCTTAAGATGTGGAGGATCTGTGACCGTTCCAGTAACTATATTATATTATGTGTTTACTTTTAAATTTGTATAGTTTTAAATGTGTTAGTTGAGTAAAACATTTCCTAATTTCATTTATAACGATCTTTTTAGTCCTTTTGAAATATATCTTCAGACCGAGGGTGGATTATCGGACTTCAGGTTCAATTCACGTTTGGAGGAGGTTGAGGAGTTCAGACAATCGGTCAATAACAATGACCTTTATGTTCGGAGGCACGGGGCTATAGGACCTTTGTTAGGTTTTATCTTATTTATTGATGTGTAAAATAGCTCCTGAATGTTTTATCTTATGTTTTACTTTTTGTAATTATCCAACTTGAAGTTAACATGAATTTCTAAATATGGAAAACTTATTCTAAATAGCTCTAACTTTGTTAAAGTTTTGTTTTTGTAATCAGGCAACAACGTGAAACTAAGAATAACTTGAAGTTAACATGAATTTCTAAATATAGCAAAATTATTCTAAATAGGAAAAAAATATTCAAAATAGGGCAAACTTATTCTAAATAACTCCAACTTTGTTAATGTTTTGCTTTTGTAATTGGGTTACATCGTGAAACTAAGAATAACTTGAAGTTAGTTTCACTTTCTCAGTTGTCCAACATTGTAAACATTAGAGAAACTTTTTCAATAGACCAAACTTCGTAGTAGTCCAACATCATAAACATTAGAGAAACTTTTTCAATACCCAGGAATTACTTGTACATCAAAATTCCTAGAAATAAAACAACCATTGATGATAACACAAATTCATGATATCATTATCATCTTAGACATTATTTTGGGACCTTGAATCCTTAGTGCTGCGTTCAGCAATTGAACTTCTTCTTCTAGCATTCAAACTTGGTAGTCCAACTGTTGAGTCTCATCGGTTAAAGCTTCATCAACCTATTTGAAGACATGATCGTCGTTCTTGAGCTACAACATTTTGTTAAAAAAAATTAAACCTACAGCTAATTAAGAGAACGAGTCTTCGATAACTAAAGCTAAATGGATTTACCCTAGTAAAGCCGCATAGAGAAACCTATAATACCAGCGATATGGATTTGGCCTGGATTTGGATATGACCTCGATGATGCTCTCCCCGTACCAACACTTACTAGTTATTCCCGGAGTTCTTACTCATCTCCGACCACCGGTAATACCCCCAGTCGTAGAAGATGAAGCAGCCGTTATTGGGTTTGACATTATTTCTCTTTCGGTGTTGGGAGAGAATGAGGAAAAGGAGGATTCCAGAAAGAGAGGAGAGAGATAAATGGGAAAGAGAGAGAAAGTGGAAGATAGAGAATGGAAAAAAGCAAAAATAAGGATTTTTATACTTAGCCAATTGGAAAGGGGGAAGAGTGAAATTAAAAATTCGAAAAGCTGGTGGGCGAAAAATTTGTATCCTATGATGATTTTTGTGATAGAAGTTTCACCAAATTTACAGTTTTACATAAAACATCAAAGTTGTACTTTATAATTTTTTCAATTTATCTCAGTTTTACTCTAATAAAATGACAGATTTTATGGTTATACCAATTATATTGTGTTTCTTTGATTCATTTATCATATGATCATCTAAACATAAACTTGATTTCATGACATAATAACTTTTCAAATAAGACAAGGTGAATATTAACGACAAAGTTATAAGAAGACAATGTAATTCCTACATGATTACTAATACGTAACGAGATGGAAATTTTTTTGTTCTGATTAAATCATAATCAACATAAAATAAGTCATATATAACCATCTTACTTTCAGGACTTATTAACAAGTTCTTATTTACAATCATATTACTCAGTTTACCTATCGTACTTATACCCGTAAAGAAAAAGTTTCACTTAGTTGCACAAACACAAAATACAAATCTCAGCTTTCAGAATACTCCACCTTTCAACGTTCTCATACAATAAAAATATTAAAACTGAAAGTGAAAGGTTTACAACCTACTTCTCTTGTGTTACTTGTGGGGATGTTCATTGTGTTTCTTTTGTTCAAACTAGTGCCCACATTCTCTTCTTCTCCATATCCACTCTCACGCTCACCATAGTTCATACTACATGAGCTTTCTTTCTCAACTCTTGATAGTTACTTGGTTATTTGAACTATTTCCCATGCTCGGATGTCCTCTACATGTAAAATACTTCTTCTTTGCTCTTTATACACTGATGTTAGATAAACAAACACATCTTCATCATCCAAAATATATGATTGCCTCTTAGGTTCCACTACCAATGGAATGTAACTCAAATTCAGCCTCTTCGTAAACGGATATATTCCCATCTTCTTGCATATCTTCTCCTTCAACAACGAATAAGTGATCTCCTCCAATGATGATGTCCTAAAGGATATAGCATACAAACGAGCATCGGTTGAGATCCATTCATAATCATCTCCAGACTTTGAATAATGTCTATCATAATCAAAGTGTATGTTTGTAGAAGAAAGACACATCTGCAATACAAAAAAGATTAAACCATAAAATTATACCTAGTTATACAGTTATACCATTTAATTTATACTAAGTTATACCTTCTTACACAATTTTGTCAGCAACCAAGTCTTACAGTTTACCGTCTTATCTAACCAAGTTTTCCCAACTTTTACAGTTCTAGCTGTTTTCTCCTCCTCAATTCGTTTCAATAGTTAATTAGTTTTGATTCCCGGCGTATATCTTTTCTTATGATTATACAATTGTTAATTATCAAATTTTCTAATAGACAAACCATCCACACATTCCAATCCTCGATTAGTCCAGTCCAATTACAACTAGGAATATTATAAATCGGAATCTCTATAAATCAATAGATCGTGTAAGGTGAATTCTAAACATTAGGTTTACCGAAATACGATTTAAGATACATACCATGTAAAATGAAATCAAAAGCTTAATGATTCAGTATCCAAGCGACGAAACCGAGTTAGCTCAATGCTCGGAGCTTGCGATGATTGCGAGGAAAACAAAACGGAGGCGACGACGGATTCCCAATTTGCGATTCAAAATGATTTGATTGGTCATTCAATCCAGTCAACCCCTCAATCAATAGAAATGGCACTTTGGACATTAACCATCCAGATGGAGAGTATCATTATATGAGAATTAGTAAGAAGAGTCTTAAGAATATGAAATATTAAATTTTATCTCATTAAGAGCATCTGAAATTATTCCCCTTGTGAAATGACACAGAAAATTGACAAAAAAAGGTAAAAACAACTCCTTTAGAAAATAAAAGACTTATTTGCACAATGCCAATATAAAAGCAACGATGTATTGGTATTTGAGAGAATTACATTATAAGTCACATTCTCAGTTTATTATTTCATTCTAGGACATTTTTTCTCTACACACACTTTTGCACAGTTTTTGATGCATGTTATCTTTCTATCATAACTACAAGGCTACAACCTAACTAACAGCCTAACTAATACTTAATTGTTATTAAAAAGAACATCCTAAATTGATTAAAACAATAAACGAGAAAATAATTAAAGAAAAAGTAAAACACACAATTCAACAACTAGCATTCCTCACTTCTTTTTTTAATTTTTGAATCGTATTGAACTTTCACTATCTCTTCTGATTTAGCTTTCACCATTTCATAATTAGTTTTTCAAAATCCAGAAGCTTAGGAAGATGATGGCAAGAACTTCTTTCCTTGTTCCAAGATAAAGTAGAAGAAAAACCCTAAGCAATTAAGAATCGTGTGAGCACGAGATATAAGCACAGCGGAGAGCCACCGTAGCATCTTGTAGCGGTGGAAAATCATCTGGATTCATATGGTCCTAGCTCTTCATCGGCTTATGCGTCTTCCACATCCTCCACATCATATGCGGCTGCTATAGCTGAATCTGAATCCCTAACTTTCATGAAAAAATATCAGAACCCTAATTCTCTAGAGGCATGAAGTGATTAACTCGATTAAGAATCCTTAAGTAGCCGATGAATCTCTTCGAGGAGAATGACCAGACCTGGCTCGAGCGAATCAAGTCATGTCGTAGGATTTGAGTACACTTAATATAACTTTTACATGTATTTCTTATATGATATCCTTCAGTTGTAATGTAGACCACCTTATACAATATCTATGAAATGTAATGTAAACCATTTTTTGCAGCTTTTTAAAAACATGTTCATCTTGTACCATATCCATGTACTTCAAAATTATATTGTACATATGTACACTTATATTATATTGTACATTTGTACACTTATATTATACTGTACACCTACAAAGTTATGTTGCCAAGTGTTGAATATGATTACTGTATGCAACTTGGAAATCCAACAAAGATAGTACCGTATATTAATTTATTATTACACATGTGGATAATGTTAAAATCATATTAGTGAAACGGTGTACATGTTGATCGTATGAACACATCTGTTTGCACGCACTTGAAACATATGATGGTGTACATGTCAATAGCTTAAAAACAATATACATGTAGAATTGTAAAAGTATCCACCTTATTTAATATCCATGAGTACACTTAATATAACTTTTACATGTACTTCTTATATGATATCTTTAAGTTGTAATATAAATCACCTTATACAATATCTATGATATATAATGTGAACCATCTTTTGTAGCCTTTTAAAAACATGTTCATCTTGTACCATATCCATGTACTTCAAAATTATATTGTACATATGTACACTTATATTATATTGTCCATATGTACACTTTTATTATATTGTACACCTACAAAGTTATGTTGCCAATTGATGAATATGGTTACTTAATGAAATTTTGCTTTGAGCAAAAATGGCTATTAGATCACTAAAATTACAGATATTTTTTATTAAAAAGACTAAACTTTCATTTTTTGGTATAGCTTTTGCCAATTTTTACAGGCTTTCACTTTCTGGTATGAGTTCTTGCAGCCATGAGTTTCGTTATTGTCTTCTTTCTCCAACCACTAGATTCGTTGTCATCTCCGTCTCTAATGCTCTTCTTCCTTCTAACAACATTTATGTCATGCCTCGTTTTACTTCTAGCTTCGTCTTTGTCTTTTACTTTTTAATATATCCTCTGAGAGCACTTCAGAAATAACAACAACTAAGTTTTTTCTTTCATTTGTTTTCTTGTCAATTTGTTTCTTACATACCCAAATAAAAAAAACATGAACAAATTGAAAAATTGTGTTAATGACTAAAGAAGATCTTTCATCATTTTGTTGCAACTTTCGACGTATATCCGTTTAGTCACAGATATGCGAAACGAAAAAAAGAAAAAGCCGATCTGATCCACAATTTTTTTTAGATTTGTAGATCTAAAATCAGGAAAAAGTAAGTAAATAATACAAAAATGAAAGGAAGTTATTAGGCCTGGGCAAAAAAAACGGACCCGAAGAACCGAACCAGAACCGAATCAAAATACCCGAAACTGGAACTGGACAAAACCCCTTAAATATCTGAATGGTTCCTAAATTTATATAACCGAAATAATCAAACCGAACCGAAACCAAACCGAGAACCAAACAGGTACCCGAACATATAAAAATATTAATTATATATACATATAATATAACTAAATTATATAATCATAATTTAAAAATCTATTAAAGTTATCTAAAATATTTTGAAAAAATAAATTATTGTATTCAGATATTTTTCTACAAAATTATCCAAAGTAACCGAAAATACATAAATTTTTATCTAAATTATTTTAATTATTTGATATTTTATCCCTAAAACTGATATTTAACATGAATTACCCGAAATAACCGAACAAAAAACGGAACCGAATGAGAACCGAATTTTTTGGGTATTTTCCGGTTCCTAACTTTATTATCCAAACCGAACCAAACCCGAAACTACCCGAACCGAAACCGAACAAAAAATAGTCAAGTAGTAAATAGATTCTCTAACCACCTATCCAAACTACCCGATACCCAAAATACCTGAACTGAACCGATACCCGAAATGCGCAAGCCTAGAAGCTATAATGGTGAAAAGAATGATTTGCAAAAAAAGTCATTTACAGAAAAAAAATAAAAATAAAGGAAAAAGTAAAGCATATTCCTTGAGCGGGGAGAAGAGAAACATGGCGCAGAGAATATGATAGAAATAATGCAAGTGACAAACTGTGGGACCATCTCAATCAGATAAATTGACTTAGTTAATAATTGTTTAGTTTTAGTTACAAAAGTATGTTAGTAGTAGAATGTGCTCTATAATGTAATAAAAATCCAGAAAGTGACATGTAGTGTAAAACGAATTACATTATAAGTCACATTCTCAGTTTATTATTTCATGAGAGAATTACATTATAAGTCACATTCTCAGTTTATTATTTCATTCTAAGATACATTTTTTTCTACACACACTTTTGCACAGTTTTTGATGCATGTTATCTTTCTATCATAACTACAAGGCTACAACCTAACTAACAGCCTAACTAATACTTAATTGTTATTGAAAAGAACATCCTAAATTGATTAAAACAACAAACGAGAAAATAATTAAAGAAAAAGTAAAACACACAATTCAACAACTAGCATTCCTACCGCCGGTTGTCACCAATGCTATTGTGCATGCTGTAGTGGAAAATCAAGTCAATCAATACCCAACTCTTTCTCAAATTTTGAATTCTTTTGTCATCTTGACTTCTAACTTGCTTTTGTTTTCTGCAGTGTCTGAATGATAAAGTGGTAGTCTTCAAGTACAAGCCGAAGAAGAAGTACCGCCGAAATATTGGTCACCGGCAGGTATTTCTTCGTTGATAAACCCACTTCCTTGAACTTAAATTGTATTAAACAAAATTCTGTATTACAGTGTTCCCATTCACAGAATAGTTATCAGTTAGTTGTTGTAAGTTGCTACACCAGATGTATCTGAAAAACTGTAAATAATGCCACTTACATTGTGATTTCTGTCTTTGTAATGCAGCCAAACACGAGGATTCGGATTACAGGAATCACAGGGTACGAAGAGTATCCAGTGTCACCCAATCTTGCTGTTTAAATATTAGAGAAGTGTCGGACCTTTGATAAAAATATGCTTCTTCAATGTTAATTTTTCTGATCGTTTCTTTGTAACTCTATAAAACTTGACATTTTATTCCCATCAAATCAAATGATTGTTTTATTACTCATTATACATGAATATAACAACCAATATAGTACAAATCCTATAAAATGATCTTGTAATGTTAGCTAATAAATCGAAATCAACATTTTCAGAATGATGATGAAACACAATAGAGAAATCAGCAAATTTACTCTTCACTCTTAACAGCTTTTTTACTTCAATTGAAAAAACTGGTCATGATCTTAGATCTTGAATCATTGAAATTAAATCTTTACAATTGATGGCAAAAAACTAGCACATCGACAATTGTAGCATGCATTTCATGGTTTAAGAAAGTGTCTCAAGGTTCATATGTAAAGCTGAAACTCTGCTCCTTTGATTTCTGACTCCCATAAAATGAATTTCTCATGTAGGATTTTTATTATCTCCATCCACAACCACTGAAGAACGAGTCATGTGTTTGTGAACCATTAATCATACATATCTTTGAGAGTACGGTTTGGCTAGGTGTCTATCGGTCCTCTGGTATTCCCCTTCTTTTACTATTAGCCTCAAACCAAATATGACATTCTGATTTTGATTGTCTAACAATTTCCAAAGAGTCCCTATTTAGTTCTCTAATAATTTATTATTCTTCGCTTTCCAGATTTATCAAATTATCCAAGTGTATGTATTTGTGTCCATGTATGGGTCTTCAATGTCATTTTCTGCCATAAAAGATAATCAATATATATGTAATGACTTTGTAGTGAAAATGGTGTTGTTGCCATAAACCACATATGTAAAGCTGGAAGATATTTAAAAATAGCATGGTTAATGTTTTATTTTCTTCACCACATTCGAGACAATAGTTATCATATTGATGTATCAAATTACTAGTTACAACTAGGTGTCCTCAAATTGTTTGCCATATCAGATGCAGAATTTTTTAAAAGCCTTTAATCTTCCAAAAAAGGCTTGGAATTTTATGATGCTTGGTTCTGAATACATCTCCTCATTTTCTTTATTTAGCAAATTTGTAGACACTTAATACCCAGACTTAATGGTGGACATAACATTATTTGTATAACCTCAACAACAATCATCCAGATGAGAAATTTGACTTATGGCCATGGACCGAACCACAAGGATATCCTCCTGGCTAATATATTTATCTAGTTGCTACATATTCCATGTTTGGTTCCTCTATTAGAAAATCACTAAGAAACATCATAGGGTGAACTATTGGTGCAGTAGACCTAGTAGGATGTGCAAATGTGGTAGGAATCCAAGGGTCTTCCATTCTCTGATCTAATTCCATGAGTGTACTTTTTGTCTAATTCCCATTACAATTATATTTTTGCTGCCATAATGCTTCTTCATGCATATAAAAGATATTATCAACCAGATTTGTTCGCAATGGCAAACTCCATTGGTAGTACTTTCTTCACAACACCCTTGCTAGTAAGGAGTCTGGTAACTGAAGCAATCTCCACTGTCGTTTCCTAATAAACCTAGATTGAACTCATGGATCATCTAGAAACATATTCCTCCCTCTTCTTTTGGTCGGTAGAGTTTTTTTCATTTTTTCTAATGAATACTTCCTTATGTGGATTTTAGCTCCACCATAATTGTGCAATGGCACTACCTAACTTCTCAAAGTTTTCAGAGGGAGTAATAAAGTTGACATAAAATAAATAAGAAGTACTAGTAGCATAGATTTCATGAGAACTTCATTTCCTCCCTTTGACCACCACCTCACTATCCAACCATTAACTCGATTTTGCAGCATTTTTTGAGGAAGGCAAAAGTATTCATTTATCCTCAGGAATCCCAAGATACGATCACATCCCTCCCTCATTTGCTATTCATGTTGATATCTTTACTGCTTGCTTAACATGCCCATGTACCTTTTTACCAAAGTTAATGATGATTTCTCATAATTGATGCATTATCCTAAAGCTTTTTTCATACATCTCAATTGCTTTCATAACTTTATCACATTTGAGGCTCCACCTTATAGAAGAAAATACTATCATCATGAAAGCGAAGGTGTGATATCAGGGGGCTAGCGCGTGAAACACGCATCCCCAATATCTTACCTCGTTCAGTACATGACTGAGAATGCTAACAAATGTTTTTGTGCATAAGATAAATATGAAAGGAGATAGAAGATCTCTTTGGCAAAAACTCCTTTTAGGGGTTATGCTTCCTCTTGGTTATCCATTGAGCATGACATGATATTTGACTGACGTGATACAACACATTATCCATTTAATCCAAATGTCCAAAAATCTCATCTTTTTCATGACTGCTCTAATAACGCTCATTCAATGCGGTGATATTCTCTACTCATATCAGTCTTAATTGACATTCTCTTATTTATTCGCCTAGGTTTGTATGTAGAGAATGGAACATCTCATGTGCAATCATTACATTATCCATTATATATCGTTCATCAACAAAAGCTAACTAAATTTCAGATATTCAGTTAGGTAACACCTTCTTAAGTCTTTGGTATAAGACCTTAGATATTATCTTAGAACTCACATTGAAGAGGTTAATTGGTCAAAATTGGAACATTTCATAAGGTTTATCCTTTTTAGGATGAGATAAATATTCACGTCACTGAAACCGTAATCAATGATACCCTTGAAATAGAACTCATTAAGCATACAAGTTAAATCTTCTTTTACTATGTCCCAAAAATTTTGACAGAAAGGAGATATAAAACCATTTGGTTCTGGGGCCTTGTCGGGACACATTGCAAACAGATCAAGCTTAACTTCCCTTTTTGAAACTGAGGACGTAAGATCTGTGTTCAGTCTGTCAGTTATTGTTATACTATCGTTCTCTAAAGCTACATCCATAAGCAATGGTTACTAGCTCTTCGTCATCCTCCACGAGATTTCATGATGAATCAAGAAAGCATGTTTTCTTGTTCCTAACTCTTCTATGTTTTTGTAATGGCGTGGAAAACCTTTGTGTTTCTCTCACCATCATTAAGCCAAAAAACGATGCTCTTTTGCTTCTAGAACATTTCCTCTCCGTTAAGGGCATCATTTAATTCTTGTAACGCTACCCCCATTTCCCATGTTGTGGCATCATCTTTTTAGTAGAGATTGTCCACCTTTTCTTTTAGATCTTCGACTTGCTTGGGTGAGTTCATGCCATTTTGTCATTTCCACTGGCATAAATCTTTCCGACAACTCGAAAAATGCTCCATGCACTTAAGAATAGGAGTTTTAATATTAGTAGAGGATATAGTTTTTTGCTTTTCTGCTATGGTTGACACACCCCTTAGTTTTAGATATCGTTTGTAAAAATGCAAATGCGGTTGGTTCAATTTTAACCTTGAACACTTTTAAGAAACGTAGTATACATATTAAGGCTGGAAAATCTCACCCCCGTTTTACTTTTCCTCTCACTCCATTTTATTTGCCAACCCTCCAAAACCCTAATCCATATACCCTAAACCCTTAATCATAAACCTAAAACACAACCTCTAAAACCCAAATATTTTCTTATTTTAATCTCAAATTTTAAGTTTAAATTCACATTTATTCTTTTTTTTAAAATGAGTGTCAAATGTTAAATCTAAACCTCAAACCCTAAATTATAGAACTATATCATACCCCAAATTAATCATATACCCTAAATTCTATCTAAAAATCTGAAAACTCTAATCTTATATTATATATACTATCAATTTATTTTTCTAACCCTCTTGAACGAAGATTATTTCAGTCATGTAATAGTTAATACACTCACATGTGGAAAGTATAATATTACATACTTTAGAAATATAAAAAGGAATTTTATCATGAAGTTTACTTAAATGACACAAATTTATTATGTTATTAGTAGAATAACTCATATTTTTTTGTAAAATTATTAGAGTGTTTTAATGTCTAAATTTCTTTTATCCATAGTTATACCAAACAAATTGAATTACAAAAATTCCATTGTCAAATAATCGTTGGCAGTTTCGTTTTGATAAAAATAAATCTATAGGATATTAAGTTTGTTGAGTAAATCTGTTTCAAAAATAAAATCTGTTAAGTTGTGGTGCCAAGCCTTTCTAAAAACGGCATATTGGTTTTTATGGCAGTGTTGTTTGTCCAATTTTAATATGTCTAGCGAATGAGATAGCTGATTTGTAATAAATAGCAGATTTTATGTTAAATTTCTAGCAGATTTTTGTATCTACTTCTAGACAAAAATTTGAATTTGGGTAAACCAAATTAATTTGATATTGAATTAAACTCAATTTATTTTAATTTCAAATCTGGTTTATTTCTATTGTCACTAAGATCACAAAATTTTGTAAATATCATCATCTTCTTTATCCCATTTTTTCTTTATTAAATTGTTCATTTTCATGGTGTTTTAGTCTCTTGGTGTAATCCTTATTGATTGGACTAAAATAGATAACATCTTTCTAGTATGTGGAAAACGGAAAATTGAAAATTGAAAAATAATTTGTTATTTGAAGTGGGCAATCATTCAAATAATGTGTTAGCAAAGAAAAACATTTTATTTTTTTAATTAGATTGAAAGAATAACAATTTTTATATTTAGTCATTCATGTCTTTACAAAGACGTCAAGTGATATTACAGCCTTTTGTACAAGTATATGATAATCTTCCTACCAAATTGATGTTGTGTTCATTTCAACCAAAAGGAAGATAAACCAAGATGCTGATGACAGCAAACATAAAAACCAGCCATAATTATAGTCTCAGAACGCTATAAAAAGCATTTCCAACTTGCACGCCAATGAAAGCAATAACATAAGCACCGAAAGCAGCAAAAAGCAATAGACTCGACCAGATAGTTTAGTTATAACCTCATTAAAAATCATAATGTACCACTTATAAACGCTCGAAAAATCCAGCTGCAACTTGTTATTAATAGAAGCCAGATAACCGTGAACAAAAAATGATGATCATGATATAGAACATATATTAAAGAAAAACAGTTCAAATCCCTTATATATTAATCCACAAATATTTTAATAATAAATCTTGTTTGGGTAGATTAATAATAGTCTTGCCATTTTAACTGACGACATAATCACAGCATTCCTCAATAGTTTTAGCTAATAACCCTTAAATTATTAGAAAATTTACGAGTATTGACACTGGTACATATTAAATATTTTATCTTACTACATTATATCTTATAAGGTATATAATTCTAACTCAGTTCCTTATATAAGACAATAACTCATTAAGAAAAGAGTAATTACCTAGAATAACTCAAATCATTCTACTAGTGACTAAAATAACTCATATAATTTTGAAATAACTATAATAACTTTTGAAACATGAAATTTATGATTTTGCCATTACTAATAATTAAAACCTAATATTATAAGAAAGGAAAAAAGGACCAAACACTTTACCTTTCTCGTCGGGTTTCTTCACCGAATGCGATAAAACGCACTCCTCATTGTCTCCACCACATCCAGCTCTTAGGGTCCCTTCCCCGTCACAACCGAATTCGTCTCCCTCACCTCTACCGTAAATGCCTTTGTCTCCGGCATCCTCCAAGCTAACTCATGTTCATCTCTGTCCTCGAAGACACCTAAAATTTATTTCACTTCTGTCACATCTGCCTTCAATTGAAAGTTACTCTAATCTGTGAGTCCTAAAACCTATGCTATTCGAGTTTCTTGTTATCAGATATTGATTGATTGCATGTTGAAATTTAGAAACCCTAATTCCCGATTTAATTTAACCTTCCACTTTGAATTCTGTTAAACTCAAAAATGTGAGATTGGTTAAGGATTATATTTGATAGTCTGTAAATATTTAGTAAACTATGCTTTCTATATGACCATGCGTCATAAACAAGTTTGTTACCTTACATGATTAGTTTGCTAGTGTTTTCTATGTGAAGGTTTAATAGACTGTGCTTTCTATATGATCGTAGGTTGCAAATCTGGGCGGTGAAAAATGTAAGTCTTTGACAGAGGAAGTGAGTTGCTCTGTTCTTTGTTTCTTCCTTTAGTTTCATGGTGACTTGCTTATCCTGATCTTACTCTGGTTGTATTAAGTGACCATTTAGGATAAGAAAGTTTATTTGGATAGAGCTGCTGAACTAAAGACAAGAGTATAACAAGTCACTGGAGAGCAACGATACTCTGATGAGTTGTTTGTCTTTCTTTTCACTCTAACATGGAATCTTGAATCCTAATATGATATGGTGAATCCTAACATGGAATCTGTTTTTTCATAACTTTAATTTCCATTTTCTTTTGAACTATCAATGTTTAATTTTGTGTCTGTGTTAGGCGAAAACTTAGGGTTTTTTTTTGCTTTGTAGACAAGAAAGTAACTTCTGAAGTGTGTTATTTTTCAGGTATGGCTTCTTCTTCGGATATGAGAAAGTATCTTCATCGTCTGTATGAGGCTAGAAAACCCCCAATTCAGAATAGGAGCATGAACCATATTTGTTTTCTGTCCAACATTCAAATGGTGGAAGAAGCTGTTGGGGAAGATGTTTCGTCTGAGTTGAGGGAATCAGCTATCGGAGTCATTGTGAAGCTGAAATAACTGGATTATATCTGGTCTGCAAAAGTTGTTCACTATTTCCTTGCCAATTGATTGCCAATCAATTGGCAATCAAGAGTAGTCATGAGATTTGGTCTTTTATAGAAGATCAGCCAGTGCGGTTCTCTTTATATGAGTTTGGATAGATTACGGGGTTAAATTGTGATCCTTTCGACAAACATGATGTTTGGAATGTGGACCATCAAGATTTTTGGCTTGAGATGAAGGTTCCGACATCAGATGGACCTACATCGAAAGAGTTACAAGCCCTATTTCCGGTTTGCAGAAACTGGTCTCGAGAGAAGCGAGTAATGATTGGTTTGTTGTGTCTGCTATCCATTGGCATATTTGGAATTTCAAGCAAGAACATAATTCTTTTGCATTGTGCTAAAAGGGTGATGTACACTGAAGCATTCCAGCGATATCCATGGGGCCGTGTTGGATTTAGCAGCCTTGTTGAGTCCATTAAAGTACTCAGATGTGAAGGAAAGAAGAGTTACACACTTCACAGCTGTGTTCATGCGCTCTTAATATGGATTTATGAGTTTGTCCCTGGTTTAGGAGAAATATATGGGAATCGGATAGAGGGAGATGATGTTCCTCTTCTGTCATGGCGGGATCTCGTACACGTGTCAACTTCTCAGATTTATGTGCCCAAGAAAACAGAAAGTATCAGAAGGTATGAATATAAGTAATATTTCTTCCATTTAAATTTTGTTTGTCTTACTAATCTTGTATATTAATTTCCAGGTTCGTGTGAGGCATATGATTATGAAGCCAGTGGAGGATATATATCCGAAATGGAACAATGATAAAATCTATACTGATCTGGACAACATGATAAAAGACATCCTTAATGGTCAGCTAAATGAGAAGTTTTGGGATGCAATGCCAACTACCAAATGCGAGAAGAGAAAATATGGTGTTGCCACATCTGTTGTTCCAAATGTGAGCCCTTCTACTAAGCGAAAAAATACAAAGGACCTGTTGATGAAGGTGAAGCATCTGATATGGTATGTACAAATGTTCATGTAGTTAGTGATAGAAAATGTTTTATTTTTAAATTTTGTTATTGATATGGTTTTGTTTCGTCTATGCATAATGAAGGTTGCAGCTTACAACGTTGCCATACTAGGGTTAGTTGAGTCGATTAAAATCCTCAAAACAAAAATAGAAGGCATCAATGTTAGTGTAGATGACAAGGTTAGTAAAGCATTATAGGCTACCATTGACGTTAAGGTGGAAGTTAGAGTTGGAGTATATGATTCTGACTTACAGAAGAAGATTGAAAAATTGGAGGAAGAAATAAATTATCTTAAAAGAAAGGCTGATGTGAACATTGCCTCTGATGTCGCCAACTCCAAGGCGTATGAGGATGATGATGCAACGACTTGCTACGACTCTTTATCATTTGTTTTCTGTTATTTTTTTAAAAAATTACTATTTTTTATTTTTTTACTTGTTTCTGTTATTTTTTATTTATTTATTACTCAGTCATGGATTCTTCAGAAGAAGATCAATTCACAAGATAGATTGCCAATTGATTTTGTTATGAAGAAGGAGAAAAAAGCTAAGAAACCGATAGAAAAAAGAGGAACTTAAGAACAAGGAGGTGAAAAAGACTGAGAAGAAGGCTGAGATTCCACTAAGAAGAGTGAATCAAGAGAAGGCCTTCGAGATCCCACAACTAAATGATGAACCTATATCGACAGGAAGTTGGGAAAATCATCTACAGTGGGAGAAGATTGTAAATTGTAGAGCTGTGTTGGAAGCACTTGCTTCAACTTTGGAGGAGCCTACCCGTGGACGCAAGCCTCAGTTGACAAAGGCTCAAGTTTGGCCGTATGTTGGAAACTCAACAGTGAAGCTTATCATAACTGGTGAGAAAGTCTCGAAGGAACCGTATGACCCATTAGCTAAGGTGGAGGCAGAGAAATTGCAGAAAGTTTTAGACTTCATCGTCTGATTTGTAAGTTTCCTCTCGTACATCCTAGCTTCTTATTTCGATATAGTCTTATAATTTATCTTTTCTTCTTTGTAGGAAAGAAAAGGAGCCTGGTGCTGGAGACAAAAGCGCTGGATTTTTCTTGAAGTTAAGGATACTGAGAGATGCTTGGCCTACAAAAAACTATGGCTGGTTGCATGACTCCGTAAGTTTAATTACTGATTTTCATGACAAGAATATTAAACTACGGCTGGTTGCTGACTGTGAATTGTTTAATATCTTAGCACATTGCAGCAGCAATGCTTATGTTTCACAGACGCTCCAGGCAAGAACAATCTCCATATTCTTCTTCTTGAATTGCATTTCTGTCTCGCTGGTTTGTGAACTCATGGGTGAACGACTACAAGAAGTGGGACCAGAACACGAGTGATTTGTCAGAAATTTACAGCAAGGCTTTTAATGGAGAACATCCGGCTGATTTTGTCACAGGTAAGAAGTGGGCTGTAGATGTGGATGATCTTTTCCTTTGTCACCATGTTAGCGGAGACCACTGGGTTGCTATACACATTGATTTGCCTAAGGAGGTAATCCATGTCTATGATATTATTCGTACACATTTGAGTGAT
Source organism: Sinapis alba (assembly GCA_012274485.2). Classification (NCBI taxonomy): domain Eukaryota; kingdom Viridiplantae; phylum Streptophyta; class Magnoliopsida; order Brassicales; family Brassicaceae; genus Sinapis; species Sinapis alba. The sequence goes on along the minus strand of MU105802.1, from coordinate 300,515 downwards.
AAGCAGATGATAGAGGAGTGTCGGCCTTTCATGAGAATGATACCAGCAGTGCTTAACAACTTGATGCCTGCTAAAATGAGAAAAAAGGTGAAAAATAGTTCACTTATCGTAGACACAAGAAGATCTCCCAAAATGAGAACCCGGGAGATTGCAATGTGTACTCTTTAAAGTACATTGATTGTCTAGCTGTTGGATGTAACTTTGATGGTTTAAATGATCAGATTATAACACCACAGCGACTGAAATTGGCGGCTGATATTTATGAGGAGGTGACTGAGACAGCCGAATAAATTAGTCTTATGTTTTATTTTGCTACTGAATGACATATGTATAACTTGCTGGTCTTTTTGCTTTAGACGGATGTATAACTTGCTGGTTTTTGGCTTTACATGGATGTATAACTTGCTCGGTTTTTTCTTATGATTGATGGATGTATAAATAACTAGTTTTGGTTTATGCATTGATGGATGTATAATTATGCAGATTTTACCGATGTTTTATATTTGATTGTTGTTTATCACATTGTTGTCTTGATGTATCTATATATCATGTGGATTTAAAAACAACGTCTACTATTAACGTAATATGAAAAATATGTATATTAAATAGTTTTTATAGATTTTGGAAAAAAAACTAAATGAAATACGAACGTGAAAATGTAATGAAACACCAAATAGTATACTCACACATGTAGCACCAATTAAAATGAAATCTAAAGACCAAATCCTCAAACTAAATCGAATACTCATCAGGACATTTTGTGGAATTGTGTCCCACCTTGTTACAAATTTTACATGTGTGTTCTTTCCTTGGCCGCTTCTTGTCTGCAACTTTCTCCAAAATAGATTTATGTCTTGATTTTTCTGGTCGTTCTGGTGGTTTGGCGGACATTAAACAGTTTTTCTTTGCAACTTCTTCTGGAATTAGAACAGAATCGTCATTGGGCATAACAGGAGTAAAATATGCATTGTAAACATACTGCAGTCGATTTAATTGTGACAAATTGATATACGTGATATCTTTCTAGGTTCCGCAGCAGCTATAGCATGAGCATATAGTAGCTTCTCCAAATCAAATCTATGGCAAGAACATGCTTTTCCGTAAGGTTTACAACATGTAAAGATGAGACTCCTATCACTTGTGACTGATGAATGTCGATAGCTTGAACCTTCAATAGATTAGCAATAGGTATACGACCCTAAAAATGGTAAAGTTTTGTAATTTAGAAAACAGTCTACCGAAACGCGAAACCTGATTATACATATATTACCTCTAATAACTTATCCATGCCACGAGTCAGAGAAGTTTTCATCAAGTCATCATCATGTTTTCTTGTTGCAAACCAATGAGTCATCATTAATCGGATTGACTCTAAAAGGCGAACAACTATCAAGCTTCTCACATCTGACAAAGCTCTGTTTATGGATTCAGCTATGTTACTTGTAAGGATGTTATATTTATCACCTTTAAAATGAGTTTGAGCCCAGTTACGCACATCAGTACGTTCCAAACATGTTTGTAAAGCTGGATTTAATCCTTTAATCGTCTCGAAGGTTGCTTCAAAGTCAGATAACCTAAAGAGTACACGGCTTTTTGACCAACCCAAATAGATCATGGTCTTTGTACCATAACAAAATGTTTTTATATAAGTGATATGTGCAAATTTCCGTGCTAGCCAATGTATAGACCACTGAAATTGCCTTCCTTCTTGACATGTGCCTGTCTGAAATTAACGCCAACCCTTCATCATTAGGTATCACACGGCTGAGTTGACGAAAGAACCTTGTTCATGATTCATCATTCTCTGTGTCAACCACATGCAGCAAATGTTATTGGAAATGTTTGAAATTAGCATCATGTGATGTTGCAATGAGAAGTGTTTCTTTGTATTTTCCTTGCAAGAATGTACTATCAACCACCACAACCTTCCTCATAAATGGGAAACCAGTAATGCTAACGCTGAATGCAAAGAATAAGTACTTAAATTTGTTATCTGCATCAACTTCCAGTCAAGCTAAAGTCTCAAGATTTGCCATTCTAATCTTGTGCAGGTAAGAAGGTAATTCCTCGTATCCACTCTCCGATGAACCCATTACGAGATCTTTAGCAACTAGAAGTGTACGATGAGCTTTCCAATAATCCATCTGCGATAGACAATAAACATCAACCAAGTTAAAAACAAGTAAGGTTATATAAGACAGTAGATTTAGTGTAAAAGATGTAGTCAACTAATCTTGATTTTGAAGCTCATATTCAGAGCACTAGCAACATGATGTGGTAAAATAGTTGGATCAACCCCACCAATATAATATTTGTACAAGAGGCCAAGAATTTCAGGAGTAGCTTGTCAAGAACAAGACGAACATTCTGTTACAGAGCAGGAATGGTCATCTACATATACTCGGACTGTGAACTTTGAATATTCACCTACTAATGTAGCTCTAAGCTTCCACGTACATCCTTTTACCCAACATCTTACAAACCATAGCGTACGGGTAGATTTATCCACATCAAAATCAAAATTGTGGAGAACTGAACAAATCTTCAGACGTGTCGCCAGTGCATCTTTTGAATCAAAACTCTGCCCCACTTTAAGCTTAAGTCGAACCTATTATGTGTACAATCTCCTTGTGTCTCTTTAAGACTGTGGCATAACTCATCTTTGTAGGAGATCCCTGTACCTCTTCTACTTGGTATGGCGGAAACCCATATGATGTAAAGTTTTCGTCATCAAATGTTGCTCCATAAGAATCGTCGCAGTAACCAAATCGATCACTGTCTTCACCCATATCTTCATCCTCTGCCGATAATGGGTCATATTTTTGTAGGGCTTCTTATGGTTCTTCGCTAGCTTCTTCAACCTCGCTTTTCTTCACTTTAATCTCTACACACAGTCTAAAGTTTTTGACTTTGTGAAGATACAAAAATTCATGAAACTGCATATCGTTTCTTACTTTCACAAGAGGTGTGTCAAGGTTTTTTTTGAACATATTATATTTTGTTAAAAGTACGACAACTCCAACTCGGGTTCTGCAAAATCAACTATGTAATCCTCGTATATTATTTTCACAAAATCCTCATATCTAGTTTCCTCGTTAGCTACAAGTAATTTACTACCTTGATCATTGTCCACTTCAAATAACCACTTCTTTCTTTCAAATTTCCGCTTTCTGCAGACGAGAATGATATGATCCATGTTTCTCCAAGCAATAAAGATTGCAACAAGTGATTAACCCACCATGAAAGAGGACAACTTGATAAGGAATAAAAGAGAGATGAAAGAGATGACAACAATTATCAAAAGAAAATCTCAATTCTGATATAATTAACCTAAAAATAAACCATAGGCAAAATTAGTGTAAACCAGGTCAAAACTAAACATTAAATTAGGATTGGTTGACATAAACCCAAATTTTCGTAAAAAAACTGCTACGACATAAATTAAAAAATCTACCACCATATAAAATAAAAAGTTTACCAATCATATTAAGTCGGATTTATAAATCGAATACTAAAAAAAAAGTCGAACATAAGAAAATAAGTCGGTACATAAGAAAAAAATTGATCACAAAAATCGACCAATTATAACAAATCTGCCACTTCATTCGCCAGGCATATTCCTAAAAATCTAATTTTATTCAAATCGGACAATTAACTCTGCCGTGGCAACAAATCTGACGTTTCTAAAAAAATATGACATCACTTTTTTTTTTTTTTTTGACATCGAACGGCTATTCTATTACTCAAACTTGAGGTGGTCTGGGTAACCAGACCGGAATAGAACAACCAACATAACAAAGCGATCTATGAAAACATCTTGCACCCTTAGCTAAGGAATCCGAGCAACCATTTTGAGTCCTTGGAATATGCGATAGTTCGAACCCCGGGAAACATAGTTCCAGCGTCTTTATCTCCTCCAGTTCCGTCGCGAATCTTGGCCATTTCTTTGGTTCTCTTATCATAGCAATCTAATCCTTACATTTTGTTCCAAAATGCTGGCAAGAAAAGTATTGCACCATGCTCTCCATTGCCCAACGGAGTGCTTCCACTTCTGAATGCATAGCAGATTCCTTTCTTATAAAATTTCGCATTCCCATTAATTGAGTCTTCCCTCCGCTGTCATATGACATCACTTTAAAAGTAGATTTATTTATCTAAACATATTTTATAAACAGACTTATTAGTAGATAGATTTTTTTTTTGAAAATAAATTTGCCGACGTCGAAATGCTAAGGGTACTTTCATAATATTTTTTTTTTATTATAACTATGAACAAAGAAAATTTCAACGAGACAAACATTCTCATAATTTTCAAGAAAATATGAGTTATTCGAGTAATAAAACAATTAATTTGATTCATTTTAGTAAACTTTCCGAAAAGAAAATAACCAGTTAATAAAGGAATTTTGTTTTTTTCTTATCAATTATCGTATATAACATGTTTTCTCGAGATGTTTTATCAACAAAGTCGTCTAGTAAAATATTTTCTAAATGGTATACACCACGAGACATGATCGCTGAGTTCCATGTGAAATTTTGAGCTTTCCGTCGCGGTGTGGTCTGAGCCGCGAGCTACGAACTGCTGAGCCTTCTATGCATCAAGACCATCTTCCACTTCAAGCTTCACCCCATCTTCATTTTTTCATCTCCATATCAAGACTGAGCTCGTGCTCTGACCACCACCACCACCATATCGACTCCTTCTCTGTCATAATTGTCTTCCGCCATGGCACGGAGCTTCTTTTGTTCAAGTCACCTACGTCGTGTCCAGCTCTTACAGTCAACTCCTCCTAGAATCTAGCTGTCATCAGTTTCCTTCCAGTTACAACCTTCTTCTCTTACAGCCATGTCTCTTCCTCTGATTTGTCGCATTCTGCACCTCGTGCCGCCGTCTCCGTCAGAGCTCCAAGTCAGCAGGCTCTCACCGGAATCCATGTGAAACGCCCCGCCTGACCAAAAATAATGGGTCATCCATGCCCGCTCACTTGACCCGTGGATTTCATTCCGTCTGACAAGCGGTGCGTTAATTTTTTCAAGGTCCGAAAGTATTGTTTACTGACCATGCAATCATGACATGAATTTCTTTTCGTACTTTGCCCACACACACAATATTGCAAATCACTTCCTGATGGGTCACCCATCATTCCACTACTCTAGTCCAAACACGCTTAACTATGGAGTTCTATATGGATGTGCTCCTGAAAAGATAAGTGCACATTGATAACATAGATAGTCAAATCAATCATTTTAAGCATTTTCATATACCACAAACCGGGATATTATAATTCATCCTCTCTCAAAGAAAGCAACGCCCTTATTACTCCACAAGATCGTTACCCATGTTAGTGTGAGCCATTACTGACTCTGCACTTGTTTGGGTTCAGCTCTGATACCACTTGTAACCCCCCGACCACGACTAATGAGTCACCCACGCCCACTCACTCGGCCCGTGGGATCCATCCCGTTTGACGGGTAGTGCATCAATTTTTCCAAGGCCCAAAAGTATTGTTTACTGACCCTGCAATCACCACATAACTTTTTATGTCCTTTAGCCTCACTCGCACGATATTGCGAACCACTTCCCGGTAGGTCACTCATCCTTCCACTAATCCAACCTAAGCACGCTTAACTCTACAGTTTTAAATGAATGTGCTCCCGAAAAGATAAATACACTTTGATGACATAAGTAGTCAAATCAATCGTTTTAAGCTTTCCCATATACCACAAACTGGGATATTATACCATGGCCACGACAATGTCCTCCATGGTGTCTTGTGAAGCTAGCTCCAATGTCTTTGAATGGGGTTGCCACCGCAGATCGAAGTGAAACTCGATTGAAGAGCAACAATGTTCAAATTTAGTTTATTTACACATTCGGTCCTCCATTATTTGTAGATTTTTGTTTATCACCTACCTCAAACTTATTAAATTGTATTTTGACATCCGTCGTGGACCCCCAATATATTCTATTCCCCAATATATTCCATTCCATTATTTCCTATTAATCAAATACTTGAAAAATTTAACCATTTGGTACATAACATATTGTATATTGTGTAGAGTATTTATTAGTGTTAAAAAGATGTAGAGTATTATTCAAAAATATTTTTTACGTGTCTACATGTATGTTTTTACATATTAGATACAACTAAATGTCCACATATAAGTTTGTTATATATCAATGTTATTGTAAATGACAAATGTAATTTTTATTATTTTTGTATTCGAAACTGATTTTTCATGTAGAGTATTTCTTCCATATTAGCTTTAACATTAAAATATGTTTAGCTATTAAATATAAAATAGTATTATCGTTAGTTTCTTTTAACGTCTAAATTTATTCCAATAATGGGGAGGGTATGAACCTCAAATACAAACTGAAAAACCTTAGTATGCTAAGGATAGTAGAGAGCCTAAAACAACAACATTCTAAAGAAGTGTTATTCATCCATGTATTTTAATATAGTTTAAATCTAAATACAATCTACTGTTATTCGAATGAGGATTTTAAATTCTACCTTTTAAAATTTAGTGTTATTCAATTAATGATTTAAATTCAGTTTTTAAAATCAAGTGTTATTCAACTTTCAAGGATTTTAACTTTTTTTGTATTTTCAATTGATTTCAAATCATTCCTTATGAAGTTTTATGAATAAATGAGTGAATTCAAAATCTAAGGTATACTGCAGAGATTTTAGAATTCTTCTACTTAAACTATCTTAAAATTTTAAGGGGTGTTATTCATTCATGTATTTTAATAGAGTTTAAATCTAAAAACAATCTATTGTTATTCGAATGAAGATTTTAAATTCTATTTTAAAATCTAGTGTTATTCAATAAATGATTTAAAAGTGTTCTTCTTTTACGGCCGTCACTCCTATTTGTCAGCCGTGAGGAACTACCGATCGGTCGGTGGGAAAGGAAAGGCGTACTTTTTAAAATCTAGTGTTATTCAATTAATGATTTAAATTCAGTTTTTAAAATCCAGTGTTATTTAACTTTCAACGATTTTAAAATTCTTTGTATTTTCAATTGATTTCAAATCATCTCTTATGGAGTTTCTTGAATAAATGAGTGATAACTAAGAATTGAACCGTCCATCATGCAGCACACTTTGAGAAATGTCTCTTCCAATCGAGTTTGCTGCAACATTCTCCACTTCAAAAGATATGCTTACGAAGCTACCTTTCAGCGCAAAAAAATTGATCCAGCAAAGCTCTATACCGTGGCCATAGTTCAGGCTTGACTATAGCTTCTACTATCTCATGGTAGTCTGAAGCAATTATCACATCTTGGAATCTCAAATATCTCGAGCTCTGCATCACCCATATTACATGTCACATCCCGGTTCTCATAAATCGGGATGGTTTTGTTTTTGTTTTTCAATTATTAACTTGATTTGTCCAAAGCACATTATTATTTGCCATTTTTTTAGGCTCGTGTAGTACCCTAGGGTTCCTCTTTTTCATATAAAAAGGAGAATCTTTTTTCTCTTTTCTCTCATTTAAAAACTAAAGTGAAGTCATATAGAGTTTCAGAGTGATCTAAAAACTCTAACCGTCAAGATTTCACTTTTTTCTTCTCTTTCGTTCTCTCTTGTCAACCTCTCTCTTCTCTCTCTCTCTCGCCATTCGCCGTTTGTTTTACATCAGAGCCAAGCCGTCAGAGATTCCTAACCAGTCTCTCATGTTGTCTAGATCTGTCTTGTCTTCTTTCTAGATATGGTGGAGCCTGATATTTACCAATATTGTGCCATGATATCAGTCCTATTTAGAGTTTATTATATTTTTTTGAAGCATATTTTAGAGTATTTTTCAGGTTTAGGTACGTTCTGGAGAACTATGGTGATTTTGAAGCTTTTAGAGATGCAAAACTGCGCAGATGCCTCAGATGTTTAGCTATGGATGAAGAATATCTCCTGGTGCGATTGCGCTGATCTTTTGACATAAAATAGATATTTGCGTTAGCTTTCTAATACCACAGGTTTGAGGTCAATCAGTATCCTAGAGCCAAAATTATGCTCGTTTTACTGGAGAGTGGTATGTCTGCCTCGCGAGAGAAAGTTGTCGAGAAGAAGAATGAGTGTTGATCGATGGCACAGCCTTGGTGTCGATCAACGGTGATCCCAGAAGACAGGCTCAAATTTTTTTATGGCCGACTTAAGCCCCAAAGCCATCACAAATTATCAGAATGCCCTTGGACGACTTAAAACCCTATTTATATGTTTTCTAAGCAATTGTTGACGGCTACGCAACACTTACAAAGCTTTATTTTATTCATTGTTCTAGGATTAGGAGAGAAGGGAGGAACTCATTCAGAGCTAGAGTAGCTAACTAGAACCCTGGTCATAGGATAGTTAGGCGCAAGCGAGAGCATGGTCTACTACAAGAATTAATCATGTTGAGCTAGGTTGCTAGAAACAAATGAAAGTTGATTTAGTTAATTTAGTAAACTTATCGAATTAGGTCGTAAAGCTTGACTCAAGAGACCATCGATCGATGCAGGATCATTGCCATCGATCGATGGTCATTCTGTGTCAACAAGCGAGAGCTGAGGCATCGGCTTAGTCAATAGATTAGACTCGCAACGAGAGTTGGTAGTCTTTTACATTAGATATCGAGTTCTATGATTAATACCCTTAGCTTCTACCCTCTATAATCGACTTGCCTGAAACCCTAGATCTAGCTATTTATTATTATTATTTACTTATTGACACGGTGTGTTTTGTTCTAGCAGAGTAATGAATATACTAAATAATCAACTGTCAAATTAACCCTAATCTTAACACACACTATAATACTCTTGCCAAGAGAGATCATGTGTAGTACTTAGAGATCAAATCCACAAAGAACAAAAATACACAATAGATTTCTTATTTCTAATAACTAAGCTATGTATATATATATATTGATAGTAAATAAACAGATTGAGAAAATATTCCTTGTCAAGTAGTAAGATGCAATATGGAAATATGCTACTAATGCAAATATGGAAATATTCTATTAGATGTGAATATAATGTAAATATGATAGATCTAGGGTTTCAAGCTTAATGAATTATAATGGATAGGAAGCGCAGAAATATAAATATTCTATAACTCAAATGTTAACTATTATGACCGTTTTAACTCCAACTCTCGTATGCGAGCAAAAGGAACGACCATCGATCGACGGCTAAGGCTTGATGTCGATCGATGGTGAAATCATAAGGAAATATGGGCGAGATTTGATAAGTTCACCAGACTTATTAGACCAGCTCTCACATTTATCTAACATCCTAGTTCAACATAATCTATTATGGTTATCTATGTCCTATCATCGAGATCCTAGTTAGCTACTCTAGAATACAAGGATTATGAACAACTCAATTGATGGATATTAACTTAGCTGAGCAATCCTATTTTTGGGCTAATCCATGATTGCTATCATTCAACCCTAAATCTAATTAGTAACTACTCAAACATGATTTTTGTCACAGAAATCATAGATGAATAGAATACATATGAAATATAAAATATATAAAAACCAAAGGAGTTCCAGGAGGACTCTGAAAAAGTCTCTCCGTTCTGTCCTAATACAAAATGAATGGAATTAAAATGCTCTGTAAAAACTTTGTCTCCTCTTTCTCTCTCTCTCTCTCTCTCTCTCTCTCTCTCTCTCTCTCTCTCTCTCTCTCTCTCTCTCTCTCTCTCTCTCTCTCTCTCTCTCTCTCTCTCTCTCTCTCTCTCTCTCTCTCTTAGATCATCGGTCGCTCTCGAGCTTAGATCATCGGTCGACGCCAAGTGTGTACCATCGATCGATGGTTTCGGCGACTCCCTAGGTGATCAGCTACAGATTCTTCTCCTCAAGATGCTCCAAAAGCTCCAAGTATCTCATATATCTTCAAAACGTTCATGGACCTGTAAATACTCTAAAACATAGCGTAGACACACATAATATACTCTAAATAGAACCTATAACATGACCTAAAACTGGTAATAAATAGACTATATCAACTCTCCCAGACTTAACCTTTTGCTTGTCCTCAAGCAAATAAATCTATGAAGAAGGTTTTGAAAAGTAGAGACTCACATAATATCGAAGTATAACTATCACCCTACTTTGTTGCAACCACACCCTATCAAATCAACCACAGAGAAACTTTATATACTCTATCCTAGTCTAGCAACCAAATCCATTATACCAACAACTTAACAAATACTAGCTTGACTTGCCCCTCTACTGATCTCATTTCTTTGCATAAAATAAAGGTGTATGCTTTCCCTTGGAGTATCGATCAAAGGACACATGGATTCTTACTTTTGCAAGTATCTGAACAACTAGCTACAAAGTCTTCTCTAATCCCTTTCTTCCATTTTTTCTCTCTTTTCTGAATCTTTTTAGATCTCAATGATGCCATATCATTCTTTTTTTTCTCTTTTTTTTTTTCTTTCTATTTCTTTTGGGCAAAGTTGTAGGCGAATAATGGGGTCATAGGTAGTTTACCTACCCCTCGCTTCTAACAATGTGTGATCATTCCTTTGAATTATAATAGTGGGGTCATTGGTAATGTACCTACCCCTCAGCATCTTGGGAAATCATCTCAATCTTTTAAGCTTTTAAGTAGATGCTGAAGAGAGAGAGATAAGGGAACCAAAGGTGCAATGACTTGTGCCTACAAACTTGCAGAAGGAACCCGGTCCAGTGTATACCAAGCCCCAAAGCAAGCTGATAATGTCAGGATTAGTGTTGGAAATCAACTTTGGTTCCTTCAAACTTTCTAAGCAAGTGTGATATAGTGGCATGATGATCCACTTTAGTATCTCTAGTAATCTCTGCAAATAACCTTCTAAAAATGGTGCTAAAGTGTGGTTAGTCAATAATAGATTTTTGATCATAATCCCTTTTTGACTCAATAAATCTTTTTTTTGAAAAACTTATATATATAGCAAATAAAACTCAAAATAAATTAAATAGCGTTAGCGAACCTCCCCTAGACTTAAATTACATTGTCCCCAGTGTAATCCGTCCCGGATTGGTTAGGAAAAATCAAATCATAAGTAAATAGATTAAGTAAGAAACTCGATACCAGACTCTGTAATAGAGTGTTGATCAATGCGAGGTATGATTAGTCGATCAATGGTCGCGATCCATTGTTGATCGATGTTGATTCTTCACAATTGATCGATGTTGCACCTATAGGTTTCTACTCTCTTTTTTTTAATAAGTGTAAAACTCAAAATAGTAAACAATATTAGTAAATCTCCCCCAGACTTAAACAACACTATTACCAGTATTATTTAGTCCGACATTGGTGAAGGAAATAAACCATAAGGACACAATTTAATAAAGGAAAATGGTATACCTGCTTGCTGAGGGTAAATTTTTGATCATCAACTGTCAAATTAAACTGTCGATCGATGCTCCATCCTCAGGCTCCTCGTTGAACTCATAATTGCAGAAACATGTGGCCACAAGTTCTTCATCAGTAGACAACTTTGTGAGGGCATGTTTATTCTTATAAATTTCATAATTAACTTTAGGATCAATCAAGAAAAGACACAATCTGTTAGTCTTCATGTTGCAGATAGCTTCCAAGGTAGCCATGAATTCTCTCCCAGGTAGTAGTGAAGAGTTCCAATTGATCTGGATATCCATGACATGGAAGTCTATAGGGACTAGGACATTCTAAATCTGCAGTAGGACATCTCTACAAATACCTCTTGAATCTACTCTGGAGAAATCCACAAAAACGAATGAATCACTGGAAGGCTCCACTCTCATGTTCAACTTTTCTGCCATAGCTCTGGGTATGATGCTCATTGATGATCCAATGTCATGGAGGGCATTGAGAAACTCTTGACCTTTAATCAAGCATGGAATCACGAACTTCCAAGGATCACTTTTGTTTTTCAGAATGATCCTCTGCTCTGGGATTGTCATATTTTGCGACTTTCGGTAGATGAACACGTTTTATTGCGGGAAACCATCGATTGATTCTACAGTCTCTCCATCGATCGATGGTTGAGAGTTTTCCCGGTTCCACTAACTCCATGGGTGCCGTCGATCGATGTGCCTTGACCTGTGTTGATTGATACATGTACGACCTATCGGACAAACTCAAATTTTCCACACGGGAATCCATCTCTTGCAACCGTTCTCTCTTAACTTCTACCCAAAAATTGTCATCAGTCAATGCATTAACGTGGTGACTCTGTCCAGCCTATATTTTCTCCTTTATTAGTTTCTCATGTCTCCTAATAGTTTCACTTGTCTGCATCACCTTCTCTAGCTTCTTCACATGGTTGTTGAGATTTTTGAACTTGGTGTTGAGGTTGAGGTACAACCCATATATCTTTCCATTGAAATCCACTGTCATCTTCTGCTGTCCCTCTAAAACTCTATTAACCATTGCTTCAATTTTGCTTACTTGAGCTTCTGGAGGAAGGTTCTAGTAGCAGGAAGACTCATAGACTATGTTGTTGTTGAAAAGCCTTCGCTGTGAACACTGATTAAAATTACTCCTTTGACCATTCCCATAGGAGTTCTTGTTGAAACTTTGATTCCCTTGTCTCTGGAAACCATTCCCATCAACGTAGTTCACATACTCTTTGATCTCATCATCTCCATACTCCATTGCTTCCACTTCTACAAAGGTGACATGTTTCCTGAGAAATTTCTGAACACTATCCAGTTTTGTCTTGACTTCTTCAATCTGCTCCTTGCTCATTGTTGGAGTTGATTTCTTCCTTTCAAAGTATGTGTTCCTGGTGCTGTTGCTGGATGCCAGATTCTCAGTCAGCCTTGTAGCCTCTTCAGGACTCCTAGTGCTGAAATTTCCTTCACTGGCTGTGTCCAAAGCCATCTGGTACTGTAATCCAATACCTCTAAAGAAATTGCTGAGAAGTTGCACTTTGTTGAACCCATAATGTGGACATCTCTCTGGTATGATTTGAATCTAATCCAGGAGTTTCTGAAGGATTATGAAGGGTCCTGTGAAAAGGTGGTAATCTTGCTCCTCAAGTCTTATGCTCTTGCGTCATCAAAGAAGTTACGCAAGAAAGCATTCTTGATGTCACTCCAGGATGTCAGGGATCCTGGTGGTAACTGCTTGAGCCAATATGAAGCTTTTCCAGCAAGTGAGTACTTGAAGAGCTTGCAGAAAAGATAGTCCTCAGAGACTCCATTGGCTTTAATGGCAGTCACTAGATCCTCAAATCGCTCCAGATGATCCGTAGGGTGCTCATGTAGCATCCCATTGTAGGGTGTTTGTGCTACAAGTCCGAAGAAGGCAGGCTTGATTTCAAAATAGTGTCCCTGAAAAGCTGGAGGACGAATGGCGGATCTGTTGGCGTAGTATTATTCTGGACGGTTGTAGTACTGGTCTGGACGGTTAGCTTCAGGTTGAGCTTCTGCAGCGTCTGCTTCTGCTTTTGCATCAGGGATTATAGTCCCCTAATCATCTATCTTCTGACCTCCTGCACTACACAGATGATCCTCGAGGTCATGCAGGTCTCCATTCTCACTCTTAATCAGTATCAAAGTCGCAACCATCTGAACTCGTCTGTGTCTGTCGATCGATGTGGGTTGGTTGATGTCGATCGATGCTAAGTGATCAGTATCGGTCGATGTGAGTAAGTTGATGTCCATCGATGAAGGTAGGTTGATATCGATTGATGCTGAGTGATCAATGTCGGTCGACGGTGGAGTACGGATGATGGTCGATACGGTCCGTGAAGAAGTGTCGGTCGATGCGGTACTAGTGTTATCAATCGATGCTTATCGTCTTTTTTTTACGGATCGAGCGTTCAAGTCTGAGAGGGTCAGAGGGTGATATTAGTTCTTGTCCTTTGTTGCTCTTGGTGCGTCTTTGCATGTACCTGAAAACAAAGGGAAAGAAAAATTATTAGTAACTTAAAAATCAGTAACAAACCTAGACTAAATCCTATAAATTAAATCTAATGGCGATCTATGCTCCCGGAAACGACACCAAATTTGACACGGTGTGTTTAGTTCTAGCAGGGTAATGAATATCCTAAACAATCAATTGTAAAATTAACCATAATCTTAACACACTATATAATACTCTTGCCAAGAGAGATACTTAGGGATCGAATCCACAGAGAGCAAAGGCACACAATAGATTTCTTATTTCTAAAAACTAAGCTAGGTAAATATATATATTGATAGTAAATAATCAGATTAAAAAAGTATTCCTTGCCAAGTAGTAGGATGCAATATGGAAATATGCTACTAATGCAAATATGTAAATATTCTATTATATGTGAATATGAATGTAAATATGCTAGATCTAGGGTTTCACGCTTAATGAATTATAATGGATAGGAAGCACGGAAATATAAATATTCTAGAACTCAAATGTTAACTATTATAACCCTTTTAACTCCAACTCTCATATGCGAGCAAAAGGAACGACCATCGATCGACGGCTAAGGCATGATGTCGATTGACGGTGAAATCATAAGGAAATATGTGCGAGATTTGATAAGTCCCCCAGACTTATTAGACCAGCTCTCGCATGTATCTAACATCCTAGTTCAACAGAATCTATTATGGCACCGAACCTACTCTCGTAGTTAGCTACTCTAGAATACAAGCATTAAGAACAAGTCAACTGATAGATATTAACTTAGCCTAGCAATCCTATTTTTGGTCTAATCCATGATTGCCATCATTCAACCCTAAATCTAATTCGTAACTACTCAAACATGATCTTCGTCACATAAATTATAGATGAATGAAACACATACGAAATATAAAATATATAAAAACCAAAGGAGTTCCAAGAGGACTCTGAATGAGTCTCTCCTTTCTCTCCTAATACAAAATGAATGAAACTAAAATGCTCTGTAAAAACTATGTCTCTTCTCTCTCTCTCTCTCTGTCTTGTTTTTCTCAAGACATAAATATAAAGCCCTAAAATTAGGTCAAAACTCATCCAGGGCATTATTGTCTTTCTGACTTGGGCTTTGATCATCGATCGATGGCAAGTGTGCTACATCAATCGCTTTCGAGCTTAGATCATCGCTCGACGCCAAGTGTGTACCATCGATCGATGGTTTCGTCGACTCCCTAAATGATCAGCTACGGGTTCTTCTCTTCAAGATGCTCCAAAAGCTCCAAGTATCTCATATATCTTTAAAACGTTCTTGGACCTGCAAATACTCTAAAACATAGCCTAGACACACATAATAGACTATAAATAGAGCCTATAACATGGCCTAAAACAGGTAATAAATAGGCTATATCACTTACCAATCAATTAATTATTTGATATAGTTTATTTACTGCTAATTAATCTATTTGCCTAGCTTAATCGCGACTGTATTGAGTTTATTGTGTGCCCACGCTCCCTGTGGATTTGATCCCTAAATACTACAATTTGACATATCTTGGCAAGAGTAGTTCGTATGGTTAATTTGATAGAGTGCATTGAAATACATAAAAACCCTCCTGTCAAATTTGGCGCCGTTGCTGGGGAGCAAGGATTCACCATTAGACTAAACTTGTTTGATTTAGTCTAGGTATTTTTCTATATTCGTTCACTTACATAATATTTTTCTTGTGTTTCAGGTACATACATATTAGTACCAGGAAGCAATGAGGAGAGGATTTTTGGGTTCTTCAAAAAAAGAAACCTGCTAATTCGCGCACGATCCATAAGTCTATGAGGGCAGTCGACACCCTCCAAGAAGTGATCCCTAGCAAAGAGAAGCGAGCATCGGTTGACACCAATACTTCACCATCGATCGATACAAACACCATGACATCGATCGACACCAACACCTCTCTGTCGATCAACACCAACCACTCTTCGTCGATCGACACTACTTGCGAGAAGACAGAGAAGGTTGAAGTACTAATACTGAGTTTTGACAAGAATGGTGTCTTACGAGACGAAGAAGGTCGTGCGCGGAACAGTGCAGGGCAATTGATTCATGTACAGGGGACTGAAATCCCTGATGCTACTATTGTTACTGTGAATGCTGGAATTGAACGACAAAAGGCACTTAGAGATTACAACAGACCTGAATATTTCTACGCTAAGAAGTCTGCTATGCGTCGTTTTGAACTACAGAGGAATGACATCGGGCTGAATCATGCATACATCTCTCTTGTGGGTCAGTATCCTTTTCATGGTCTTCTTGTGAATGTCCTATTGACCACCTCGAATCATTCGAAGATTTAGTGTCGACCATTAAGTGCAATGGAGTCTCTGAAGATTACTACTTCTGCAAACTGTTCCCATACTCTCTTGCTGGAGAAGAATGGTTCAAGAGGTTGACACCAGGATCTCTCACTACATGGAATGACATCATCACAAACGCCTTCCTCACCAACTTTCTCTATGATACTGAAGCAAATATGAAGATCGAGATGGAATCTATGCTGAGACATATTGTAGAGGAAGAAGAAGAAGATGGATGTGGAGAGCCGAGCAGAGCAGAAGAAGCTGATATTAGTGATATGATTCTAGTGTCAATCGACACTAAGACCTCAACATCGATCGACACCAACCCTTTTTGTCGGTCGACACCTCTTGAAATCCCTGATAGTTTGAGTTGTTCTCACGACATTCCAGACTCGACATTGAAGCCAAGCATCGATCGACACCCAAAGGAGAGCATCAATCGACAAACACCACCTGATATCGATTGACACCTATCATTGCACGAAGAGCCATGTTACATGATTGAACCAGAAACGGTTGAGGAGAGAATGCACGAGTCTAAGGGTTCACACCTTGCTGTTCCAAAACATTTGCAGATGCTATTAATTATCATAAAGAAGTACATACATGAAACCATTCTCATATCAAAATCCATTTGTAGACATGGGTAATGTTTATAATTTTATACACATAAAGTACAATCGTTATATCACCACAGACCAAACTTATAGCAAGTCATATTAAATTCAGTTTATATCTGCCATATTGTAGGTTAATTACAATATGTATATTTAAATAAAATTTGATTACATAATGGGGCCACTTTCTGAGTTTCCTTTGCATCAGGATCACTTTCCGCATGTAGCATACACTCACGGAACGAGAGAACTTTTAGACTATTTTACCCTTAATGAGATAAACCGAAAGTGGGTTTTGGTTGGAATATTTTTATACTGTAAATGTTGTTTTTTGTTCAGTTAGCTTTAAGCATTTATTAGATTATGTTTCACGATAGTTGGACTTTCATAAGGGCCACACGATAATTTTAAAAAAGGTTAATCCGATGGTTCACGTTAGAATCAACAGTTTAGTAATTAACACGAATTCATATTTTATGGAGGACATGACAGATCTGTGGATGTGAACATAAGTTTGTGATGCCATTTCGAGATCATATGGATATATTTATTTTGATATTTTATTTTCTATAAAATTTAAAATTGAATTAAGTGAACATAATATTATGGACAATGTGTTGTGAACGGTGTAATAAATACATTCATATTTTAGTTTTTATAAAAATTAAAACTGAATTAAGTGGACACAATATCGTGGAAATGTGTTGTGGACGGTGCAATTTGAAAAAAATGTATCGTAGACAGTGAAATTTGAAAGAATGAGTTATGGACGGTGCTATTTCAACGAATGAGTTACGGATGGTGTGTATGTAGAAGTGTATGTTGGTTTGTATAGGTGATGGCCATGATATACTAAAACAACTAAACATTTAGGACAATAACATTGAAAAGAAAGACACACTGATATAGTTCCTTTAAAAGAGAAGAACAACAAATAATCATTTAAGACAACATTGTTCAAAACAACTTAACACTGATGAAGTAGTTCTTGATACACAAAACATAACTGATAAAGTTGTTCCTCTAGGTGTATGGACAAGGAAGGTGTGGACTGGGGAGTTGGGAATGGATGAGTTGTGGACAGGGGATGTGTGTACGTGGATGCCTTCAACAAAGGCATGGACGGGAGGGCTGTGGAGGAAAGATTTATGGAGTTGAGCAGCATACTGAAGACCGGTAATTGTCCCAAACTTTTGTATAGCTATCAACAATACAAGATACATCAAATATAAATATAAAACTAGCTTAAACTAACAAAAGTTGAGAGGTAGGGAGAAGCAACATGTTAAAAAGGAGATAACTTTACTAGCTAGATGAGAGCCATTATGATTAAAAGCAACACACTTGATGACCCCATGCTCCAAATACTCTTCAATCACCTCTGGAAAATCTCCTTGCAACGGATCTACACACATCCAGACAGTGAATGAGAAATTACAAGTGTTGATTAATAATAAGAAAGGTAAACCTGAACAAACCTTGCATGTGAGTGTTTTGTGGAAAGCGTTGATAGACTTGCTTTGATTTTTTCATGGTCGTAAGAAACTGATTTAGTTTGGTATAGGGTTCGATGAACAGAGCTATTGTTTTGCGTTGACAGATATACAACTACTCACAGAGATGGAATTGGACAAGAATATAGTTTGATGGGATTAAGAGACTGATTCGGGTTATGAGAGGTTCGACATCTTCATAGATTCAAAGAAAAATGAGAGAGGATGTTGAATCAGTCAGAATTAGGTTTGGAGTGTTTAGAAAAGTGATTTTGAGTTAATTGATATGTGCTACGTGTTTAAAATCTATGGCCATTTGTTTTTAGGAATAAAAATAATAATAGTTATAGTATAGACAATTTAAAGGTTTTGTTTGCTTAGTTGAGAGACATAATAGACAAACTACAAGTCAAAAGTAATCCTCAAGCAGAAAGTGACTCTCTGCGTAATAAGAAAGTCAAAAAGTGACTCTCTGAGTAATAATTTCTTTAAATAAGCGTACTTAACATAAGTTGAAAGAGATAGTTCAAATAACTTGACATAATTGTTTTATTTTTAATAAAATTCAGATTAAAAAGACAGCTTAACTTACCTTTAATTGAATAGATTTATTTCAAATTAATTAATACAGCCATGTATATATTATATATATATATACAATTGATTTTAGGGCTTATAATATTTCAATTGTGTTTTTTAGTAAGTGTTAAAAGTAATAGAACTATTTTGCAGATCAAGCATATTATGGTCCATATAAAAGTGAAAACAATAGCATTTCTTAACTTATGAAATGTACGTATTTACAAATATAAATATATTAAATATAGAAAATCATATTAAATAGAATGTTTAATAAACAAAACACTAGAAAGATGTTTCATTTGTATAAAATTATGAAATGGGAAATATATTTATATAACATATTAATTTGATTGTTTCAGTCTCCCAAAACCGAATAAGTAACCGACATAACTTACAAACAATTGAAGAATATGATTAAGTTATAAATTGAATACATAAAATTAAAAAAAAATGCGCGATTAAACTCTAGTTTATGTTTAAAAAATTAAATTAAAATGAAATGGACATAATATCTTGATTAATGTATACAAACACAAGTTAAAACATACTAGCAAAGTTACATTTATACTCGATAAAATGAGAAACAATAAATAACTCTCCCCCTCCCCGCCTTCAAATATGGAACATACACCTTTTATCTATATATAGAAGGATAATTTCAAGTTTTTTTCATTAATTGTCCCTACCTTTCAATATAAATTGTGTATTTCATTAAAGATATGTTGGACATTGTAATATTATTTCTTAATTCTATTCTTTCATCTCTATTATTAAAACTGAAGTACATTTGAGAATTGTTTAGAAACAAGGATAGTAATATAAAAAGTATAATGTTGTTTGGAAACATAGATAGCAATATAAAAAGTATAGTAATGGACTTATATTATTAAGGAAAAACAGAAGTTCATTATATTATTATAAACTATCTATTTGAACCAACTTTAAAATATACTAAAATGACCCAATTAATTACTTAAAATATCTTTTGTCTAAAATAATCATAAAACAAAACTTAAACTGTATATACATATTTAAAATCAAAATAATAATTTAATATTGATTTATATCAAAAATTGATTCAAAAATATACATATTTTCAAAATTTGATTTTTTAAAAAATATTTTTCAGATTCAAAAAAATTGATTCAAAAATAATATTTAGTTCTTTCGGGTATTGTGTTTTGGGTTTTAAAATTAAGCTCCGTTTGATATTATATATTTATGTGAGTTTCGAGTTGAGTCCTCCTGGATTTGGATGAGTTCCGTTTCGATGTATATAAACCTAAAAATATCCAGATAATCAATGTATCTGAAACGAATTCGGATATTAAAAATAACCATATTACTCGATTTGGTCCAGATTTTTTGAATACAATTCTTTATATGGCGATACACCTAAAATATATAACACTAATCATGAAAAACAAAAATCAATGAATAAATACATAAAAATCAATACCGGCGCAGGCGCACGATCAAACTCTAGTAATAATTAATTTCGACCAAACAATTCTTTAAGAAATATTCCAACGTAATATACACAAATTTAATAAATTGTATTAAAATAAGTAGTTAATAACTAAATGGTGATTCATTATTCCTAAACAAATGCAGAATATCAAAACAATTAATATATTTTATCTATTTTGACTAATCTACGCAAACTGACTAACCATATATGTTTACATAATTTAAATAATAAATTTTAATATTTGTTGAATATTCACCAAAATTGACAAATATCAATATAACTATTTATTATTTATGATTTAGTATTTGAATATTTATATTGAGATATCTCAATAAAAATATGTTGCAATCAAATCATGAATATATTTTTATCTATATTTAATATTTAAATATTTTATTATATTCAAAATTATTTTTTACTATTATATTCAAAATGTTGTAGTCTACTCCTTAGATTTTTGTTTTATGTATATTTTATATTTAAATATATGTAGTAGAACATGTCGATTTAAATACTGTTGTAATCAACTTACGAGATATCTTTTCTTCTAATTTCATGCATTTAATATTTAAATATTTATAATGAAATATTTTAACCAAATTTGGATGCAATTCATTTACGAAATACTCTTTTTTACTTTACTAACAAGATATTCCAAAAATAATCCTACCTTATAAGTATAAGATTTTTAGATAATTTATTAAAAAATTATTCTATTTCAAAGTTTATCATGAAAGCTAGGTCATTTAAAAATCATGAAATCTAGGTCATTTAAAAATGTTTACCGATCTACTATATACAATACATTCACAGTAGAAAAACGAAGTCGCTGAATTTTTATGATATTAACTTTTTGATGTTTTCAATTTAATAATTTTATTTTATTTTAGAAAGTTAAGATTATATATAAGGTATCATAATGATTCCTCTCTTGAAATCATATATAATTTGACCATTTTACATTTTTCAGCTTTTTGTGTGAACTAAAACATTTGTCTCATCTATAAATCTCAAATAAAATCATTACTTTTATATTTTATATTTATTATTTTAGTTAGATTTATTTGTGATCAATTTAATATTACAAAATTATTTCATTGGAATAGTTACGAAGAAATGATCGATCAAAGAATCCAAAACTATTTGACATCAACTCTTCAAACATTAGATTATATGGTAAGTTTTCTAGACTTCTATTTCAGTTTTAATAATAGTAATTTTGTAAACACTAAATAAATCAGAACTGGTGTTGTTATTTTTGTCTTTTCGTTTGTATTTCTTATTTTTTCAATCATATTATTTAACATGTCATCTATTATAATATAAAATACGATAAATGTTTGTAAGTTTAAAACATTGAGAATATCTGATGAGTATTTACATCGACATTATTATGAATAAAACAACATAATGGCTTAATTTTTTGAGAAATTAGGCTTCCTACCAAGGATTATATCATATTTAAGGCACTACCAAATTACTACTTTATCAACATTGTTGTTAATTCACGTTGACACTGCTACCCCTATACGAACCATTCGGCGATAGAGCACAAAATCGAGAGAAAATCTTAAAGTACACAAGCCTGCAATGTGTCAGTCCTATCCTACTAGATCTTCTAAATCTTCACCTAGAACCTGTAAAAGTCACTCTCAACTTTTTTCACAACCCTCTCTCCTCTCAATTTTATCGACATCAAGAACGAAAAACTCACTCTCAACTTTTTTCACAACCCTCTCTCCTCTCAATTTTATCGACATCAAGAATGAAACCCTTGTTTCTCCGACACCACTTTCCCAATGGAAGACGAAGAACTCCTACCGCCACCGCTTCAGATTCCTTGTCGTATTTTCGCCGCCGGCAAAGAACCAGTAGGAGTACGGGTAACGCCGTACCACAAGCCGTATGCGATTAGACAAATCCTGAATGCTCTTGATGTTGAAGAAGTAGAAACTATCAAAGCCTCGCCGTTTGGAAAACTTGTTGAGATCGGAGAGAAACCCTCTTTCTCTGGTCGATTTGGTCGATTCATTATATCGCGAAAGCTAAAAGTCTCAAAGAAGCATGAAGCTTGGTTCATATTTGCTGGCAAACCCGTCAGATTTTCGCTCAGAGAGTTTGCTTATGTTACCGGACTGAATTGCGGCAAGCTATCAAGACACACAAAAAAAAGAGCCAAGAAAAACATCTCCGAGAAGCCGTATTGGGGTGAGCTTTTTGGCACACTGAAGGACGTCCTAGTTACATTTGTTGTAAGAATGCTGAAGAGAAGAACAGTGACAGATAGGTGCATGCGTGAGAAATACGCTCTATTGGCATTATTAGCTGCTGTTATCCTACCTACGACACACACACCGAGAATCTCGCAAGACCACGCCGAGTTTATCAAAGACCTAGATATCTTCTTTGCATACCCGTGGGGGAGAATATCTTTTGACATGCTCATGAGCAGTATCAAAGAGAGGAAAGAGGTTTCTCTGTCCCAAAACACCATAGCTCTAAAAGGATTTGTGCTTTCACTTCAGCTTGTTATGGTGGAAGCCATACCCGCGCTAACAGAGGTGGTTAATGATGGTTCCTCGTCTGCCTCAGAAGGCGACTGTGTGGAAGATGATGATATAGTAGATGAAGACAAAAATGGGAAGAGAAGCATCAGCCCGGGGCATGCTCGCGACACCGATGCCTCAGGAAAGGTATTTATTCAGTAATATATTTATACCATCTGCGGAATAGTATTCATTTCTACCCTGTATGAACCGCGAAAATCCTAAGTTCCCTTCCCTACTTGTTCATTGCTTCGCAGGTCGAAGTTCACTCTGTTATAGTGCAAGACCAAGACCACTTCAAAACATCATCTGAACTTAGCTGGTCCGATGAAGAGGATGACCCAATGGTGGATAATTTGTTGACTCTTGTTGAGGACCAGTTCCCATTCAACAAGTCCAGTTTTATTGGCGGTGTAACTAAGGTAGAATTGCATAGGATGCGTGAAGATTCAAAAACATAAGCAATTAACCGGAAAACATCAAAGACAAAGCAGACAAGCCACAGTGCAACAGGCGAGGGGATAGATTATGAATTTGTTGCATCGCTGGTCAGGGATAAAGTTGGTGAAGATCTTTCCCGGATTGAGAGGCAAATAAACATTCTATCTGAATCTTTTCTCAAGTTTCAAACCAATGTTAACGCAAACATTGCACTTTTGATCCGCAAGTTGGATGGTCCTTCCGGCCATATACCAGCTAACTCTACGGGGCAGCCAGCAAATGTATTTAATCACGCCACAGATGTCCAGCAGACAGGCTTCAGCGGCCCGTCACAATCACACGTTGGTATTCAAACTGAATCAGTCCAGAATGGTATTATCAGTGACGCTATTCGATTCGCAAACGAGGCTACAACATTTACAATGGACGTCAGTCTTTCTGTAGCTGGCCCAAAAATATATTAGCTGGATAAAGTAGTTACATGTAATGATAACATTCATCATTTTTGCAGGGCCTGATCGCAAGACAAACTTCCCGGTGTGAACAACCCTCTGAGGGTCTGCCATCTCAGAGGAATGAGAAAAAGGACATGCTCAATTCGCAAGACAATCTAAGTTTTTTGAACCGAACACAAGCTTCTGCTGTAAAGGTAAGATAATCATTAACACATCAACTATATATATAACCGGCTAATGTTTAGTTTATCACTTATCCATAATATATTGCCAAACCATCTTTCCTAAAATAATTCCCGATGACTATATTTATTACCATGTCAGGATCTAAATGGAGTACCAGGGATGAAGGCATCCATACAGACTCAAGGCCAAACATTGGTTGACATATCCGACGAAATAGTAACACACAATTGGTACTGCCACCACGTTGTACACCCGACTGACATTGTCTTCTTATATTTGATTGGTTATTAGGTTACAAATCACACATCTGAATCGCTGGCTAATGAGAATCTTCCAACAGTCTATTCTAGTGACCAAGAAGTCAATGTCAATAATTATAGTGAAAGTCCACCAGATACGGTATATTAGCTTTTACTTTTTTAGCAATGCACTCTTCATATCCCAATCCCAATTTCATTAAAACTACTTATGCAAGATCTTGACCCGGCATTAATTTTCCCAAAACCAAGTTTCTCGCTCGGCCTAACACAGGATGAACCTCCTCAGGTTAGAGAGTCCGTCAATGAAGGGCCAAATATACTCGAACATATTGCTGGTAAAGAAATGTGTGATTCCGAGGACCCGTTGGTAGCCTGCCAAAAAAGCAAGCGACACAAGGCCTTACCAAAGTCCCTTGTTGGACAATATGAATGCGATAAGCGTCTCCTAAACCACGCTCGAGCAGCTCTTGTAGATCCGAACAACACAGGCGGGAACGTTGATTACTCGGCAAAGTTCGCAGTTCTACTCGCTAAACTGAACTCACCATTGTAAGTTAAAAATTTTGGACGGTAAAAAAATTTAATATCCTTGTACTAATTTATGAAACCGTCTAAGAAAACTAAATATTGGCCTTTTTAATGTAGTACAATAATCCTTGGCCAATTAACTCTAGAGGGTAATGACCTATACGAGATTGTTAAAAGATCAGCTCCATTGCAAGCGAAGGTTAGTCTATCTGCGCTAAGAATTTTTTGTGTCCTTGTAATACTCCTTGTAATAGTAATGGCTGATACTAATAATTGTTTTTTTTTTCATTTGTCATTAAAGGTGGTTGATGTTCTCATGGGCCACATTCGATCTCAGTTTACGCTTAACTCCCCCGCAAACCAATCCAACCACCCTGAGTTCTTAGACACTCAGTTTGTGTCACAGCTTTCAAAACTATTCCCCAAGTTCTCCAAGATGTCCAGAAAAGGTTCCTTCCGTTTCCCAAGTAATATTCTCCAGCGATTTGTAAGCAATCCCGAAGCGGACCGTTACTATTTTCCCTTTACAATCGACAAGAAACATTGGGTTGGTGTTTGCGTAGACTGCTCTACATGGACAATTGCTGTGATGGACTGTAACATCGCTCTCAGGTCAGACAACATGATGATCAAAGAGGTGACACCCATCGCTCAAATGTTCCCATATATTCTGAAACAAGGGGGTAAGCAGCTACTGCACAAGGACGCTAGAGCATTTCCAATTAAGAGACCTCGTTGCATACCGCAAAATACCAGACCTGCAGACTCTGGACTCTCAGCCGTCCTTTTCATGCAAGCCCAAGCTATCGCAGGTGTCGACGTATGCAACTGCATTACACAGGAGGTTCTCGGACATGAAGTGGAGAGGCTGGCAGTGATGTTCTACGAAGCCACTGTGGGTATGCTCTAGCAAATCCCAGCCGTACCATTTATGTCTCATGCATGTGACTATTGGTCCCTTTTTTTTTCTAAAGTCTTGTTCTACGTAAAATGTCCATCGTATTGCGTAGTGAACTTTTCTATATGTATGATTTGTAAGGACTTGGGTAGATGTAATATTTCCTTTAGACATTTACAATTATGATTTCCCGTTTAAGTACCACCTTATCATATTGGCATTCATAGATGACAACTCTTAGCATTTCCAACGAATCCAAATATATGAATACCCGTGTAAAAGTTTTTGTATACCGGATTTAAAAATTGTAGCCTTCTTACATTACTCGCAACAATATTTGTTAATAAACTGAGGATACAGTTGTCGCCGTAAATGGATATTGTCATTTATCATAAATATTTGATAAGATTGGCGAAGCTAGATTGCAGATAACCGGATAATAGTAAGTTATATAGATAACCGGATAATATTAAATTTGATGAATGTGGTTTCGGGAATTAAGTTTTTTTTTTAAAATTATTTCTGCTTAGGTTGTTACTTATATGCTTGGGTTGACTGGAAATAGAGTATTTAGGGGTTAGTGATTAGGTTTTAGGGATTAGCGTTTTGATTTTAAGGTGGAAATATAATATTTGATATATATTTTGTCATCAATTATGAATACTATTTGTTTTTTTAATAGGTTAAGGTTGTTACTTATATGCTTGGGTAGATTTATAATAGAGGGTTTTGGGGGTAAGGATTAGGGTGTATGGGTTTGGTTGTAACTTATATGTTTGGGTTGATCGAAAATAGAGTGTTTAGGGTTTAGTGATTAGGTTTTAGAGTTTAGATATTTGTTTTATATTTTCTTGTTGATTAATTGAATGATGTTAACATTTATTATGTGGTTATTGTAAGACTCTTGTAAAGCCGATCATACATGCTAATACTGACCTTCACCAACTCATCCAATCAAATTTATAGCCATATATAAATATGAGTAGACAGAGTTTACAAATCTTACACGCTCTTACATTATTCCCCACCAAATCTACCTGCTTCAAATGAGTATTGTCAATTGTTACTTATATGCTTGGGTTGATTGACACAGAGGGTTTAGAGGTTAGTGATTAGGGTTTAGGGTTTAGGTTGTAACTTATATATTTGGGTTGATCGAAAATAGAGTGTATAGGTTTTAGTGATTAGGTTTTAGGGTTTAGATATTAGATTTATATTTTCTTGTTGATTAATTTAATGATGTTAATATTTATTATGTGGTTATTGTAAGACTCCTCGTAAAGCCGATCATACATGCTAATACTGACCTTCACCAACACATCCAATCAAATTTATAGCCGTATATAAATATGAGTAGACGGAGTTTACAAATCTTACACGCTCTTACATTATTCCCACCAAATCTAGTCGCTTTTATTCCCACCAAATCTAGTCGCTTTTGACCTAATAACAAATCTTACACACTCTTACATTATAAATATGAGTAGACGGAGTTTACAAATCTTACACGCTCTTACATTAGTGTGCGCAACATCAATTACTAGCCTGACAATATTGGGAATTAGCCAGTCAAAATTTTTTAAACCGCAATAATTGTATTCAACAGGAAATACATCCAAATGGTACGGAAAGAATCCTTTATTTTATCATTACAATGCGAGATAACCACTAATCCGAGAACCTATTTCGAGGCAGAAGCTACAATATAAAACATAACATATCTTTTATTTTCCCTTTATTTTTGCCCTGCCGTAGATCCACCCACTTTCCGTACAAATCTTCCACGCACTCAATTTCTCTATTTCGGCCTCCATATTATTATATGGGACGCTTACATGTTGCTTTATTATGATTAACCCCCTTGCACCTACTGCATACAATCCGCCTGCGGACGCTTTTCATCTGACAAGTCATCCACCACAAGCATATATTTCAGCCATATATTTAACATAAAACTGATAAAGAGAACTAAATTTAGAAATTTAGTTTGGCTTGACAGAAATTACCAGTTTCTCACCACGGGAGAAAAATCTGTGTTTTTTGGGCCTACCCGGAGGACGTCTTGTTGCTGAAGGACAAAGGTGGCGGCCATTCAAAATAGCATCACCTTTAGGAAATCCCTTGTACTCCCCAACCGGTATTATCCTTACATGATATGCATACCTCAGCATTTTTATGCAGTATGCTTCCAAGACTAAAGTGTCAACCACCACGCCTGCATGTAATGCCGCTGATATCGCGTGTGGACAAGGGATGGAGAGCATCTGAAACGCAAAACAGCTACATGTTCTTTTACCAAGTTTGACATGATAGCTACCCCCTTCTTATCCTTTACCTCGAACTCGCCCTCAGCAATAGTACTTACCTAATAACCCCCTGTCATCTCAAAGTTTCTTGTCACAATCCCGAGTACCCGTGGTGTAAGTGTGTTGGAATTCCTATTAGCCAATGCCCTCCTGCTTGCAAACCATTCTGTTATCTTTCCTCGAATGTAATCAACCAATCTGATAATCGGAAACTCTCTCGCCTCGGTCAACACTGCATTTCACGACTCAGCTAAATTGCTTGTCATTATATCAAACCTATTTCTAGGAAAATGAGATCTGGCCCAATGCTCAAAACCTATATCCGAAAGATACTTAGCACACCGCGCGTCCATCTCCTTTATTTCGTTATATGTTTTGTAGAAGTCCTCAAGCCTGTACAATCTCGATGCTTTCGCAACAAGATATGGCAAGTGTCTGGATTTGAAATTCGTCCTTATGTTTCTTTTTAGGTGGACAATACATATACAATGCCCTGCCCCAGGAAAAACCTACGAATCAAAAGTAATTTGTTTGGGTTACTCATTAATCATATACATTATCATGTACAATTAATAGTATTACGGTGTAATTAATCTGGAGCATGGCTACTTGTATCATTAACCGTTTCTAAAATGTTATAACTGTCTAAAACAATTAACATAATGTCAATATATTGTGGATGGTACCTTCTGTATACCCTTGTAAATCGAAGAATGCCTATCCGAGACAAAAACTAAAGTTTCCTCGTTCGTCACAAACGTTCCTAATTGCTGGAAAAACCATTCCCATGAAGCATCGTTTTCGCTGTCAACCACCGCTACAGCCAACGGGAATATTTGATAATTGCCGTCTTGGGGCGACACTGTCAGCAAACAACCTGCATACTTCCCTTTCAAATGTGTCCCATCAACAACAATTACTTTTATCATATACTGATATCCCTTCACCGAATCTCCAAACGCCACAAACATGTACTTGAACCGATTTCCGCCATGTTCTGTTGGATCTGTGCAAAGAGTCGTTATAGTCCCTGGATTAACAGTAACAAGCTTGTTTAGATAGGCGGGGAGAAGCATGTATGAGGCATTACATGACCCTTGGACATTATCCATAGCCATATCTCTCGATCGCCAAGCTTTCCAGTAAGAGATATTGACATCATGGTCACCCCGCATCATCTGCCTTATTTCTCCCGGGCGCGGACCACCACCAGCACCCGCAAACTTAGTCCTCATAAGCTTGCCTATAACGAACATTGTTGCTTGATGCTGGTAACCTCCACGCTCGTCTATTGTACATTGATGGCTACTTTCGTAAGTTCTTATCTCAAACACGTCTGACTCCTTTAACCGAACTGCATATACGTGCCATGAACACCCTCTTCTCCAGCACTTTAGAATCATCATTGTAGGATCAGACTTTGCATTCTTGAAACGAAACTTCTGTCTTATTGCATATACGGTCATTTGCTGTCTAAAAATCTCTCTTGTACTGAAGACCATTCCAACAGACAACCTCACTTCATGATCATCCACTACTCCTGAACACTCAAATATGTAGCATTAGTTAGTCGGAATATAACTGATATGCCATTTTCATTAAGGTTCTAGTCTTTAAAGCTATGCAGCCGCCATTATACATAATCTACCTATGATATATAATAGTTTACCCGGATAATGCATTCTATAACTATGATATATAATAGTTTACCCGGATAATTCATTCTATAACCTTAATTTTAACAAAAATCAAAATTATCAATGTTTTAATAATCTATCAATTTGATCAACTAGTTTGGTTCAAGTTTTTAATTTTAGCGTCATGTTTCAGAATTGTAGAGAGACATATGAAACATTAGATGTGTTTTCCACAATACAATATGTTTTAAAGTGTCCAAAACGTTGGACTTACGTACATCTTTAAATAAAACGGTTACACAAAAGTTCACCATTACAAAAACGAACCCCACTGGACAAACTTTATGTTAACCGGTTTCCTAATATCATAGCCCCTATATAGGCTAACAAAAACAAGCGATAATTTAACATTTAGACAATTCGGGAGTTGCTGGAGTTATGCTTTTCCACACCCACCCTCGTTCTCGCTTCCTTCACATGATCCCTCGTTGGTCATAGTAGGGTTTGTCTCCACAGATTTTGCCCCTTCCCCGCATGACAAGGTCAACATCAAATCCGGTGGAGACACTTCCTCACTACCCCCAGCGATGATATTATCTGCAGATGTCTCAGTCTCTCCACGTCCGACCCCTGCATGATAAACAAAGAGAATATGCCAAAATACATGGGAGATTGGAATAGATTTTTGTCCATATATAAAAGAAACCAAATCTCACCTTTGTTGCTCGTGGAAGAGGAACCATCATCATCGATGGCTTCTCCACCCCCATCTTTTGCAACATTCCCATCCTTTGACTTTGCTCCCTCCTGCAAAACACCCTCCCAAAACTCTTTCTCACTTGCCTCCATAGCAGTTGCACGATCACGGATGTAAATCTCAGGGTAAGTTCCAACATCTATCCCCACGTCCCACAACACAGCTGGTGCCTTTGTCTGAGGGGCCGATGACTGACATACGCCTTTTCCTTTGTCCTTCTCTCCTGGTACCACTGCCCCAAAAAACACAATTAAGTCAAACATATATTGTATATGGATAACAATACATCATAGATAGTAGACTATAGTATTCACATAATTCTAGCCAACTAGTAATCCATTTACAATGTTACATTAATATATATCTGGCTATTGTTTTCACTTATTCTTAACATTTTTACATTGAGACTATCACCCCTTTTCCATGTACTCGTGAATAAAATTTTTTTGAAGAAGCTCACACTTTATGTATTTAACAGGCTATATCAACATCCTTAACTATGATACTTATTGTGAACAGGTCCCTTTGTTGAATCCAGACGTCTAACGCTTTTGCTGGCGTCTTCCATGTCAGCATCATCGTCAAGAGCAATGATCTCAGTACATGCCCCCCCCCTTCTCTTCCAAATACTGTGTTTTCTCCTTGTCTGCGAACTCCATTTCCATGGCAACCCTGTAAAACACCACCATTTCTTCCTCACTGAATATCTCGTTCATGATTTTCTAACTTGTTACCATCCTTTTACCAAACACCAACCCTGAAAAAATGATATTTCAACCAACAATTGTAACCATGCATGTTCAGCTAAAAATCATTGGACGTTATTCACTACAGTTATTAATGTAACATTTATATTATGGGTCGTATATTATCTACTTACTCTCATAACAAGCCTTGGATCTTTCATCTTCCGTGTCGCCAACACCAAACAAAGAGGAACCGATATAAAAAGGTGTGCGGCGGTTGAAATGGTACTCTGCAACACCCTTTGCGCCCAGTGTCACCAACAACGTTAATTCGACCATCCAAGGCCTTGCTGCCATCAGCTCAACGAGCTCTGTAGTACTTGCGATCGTAAGAGGTGGAGTATGACCACTTGGGACAACCATCCAGTTGGGTAAACCGTAAGTGAAAACCATGGGAGTGCTCGCACCGACTCCATAGTGGTTTATCACAATCCTCTCAATAGTTGCGAAGCTCTCCCGCTTTTCCATGTAAACAATTAACCCATAATCGGTATGCTCGGGATCAAAACGCCAGTACTGTGACTCATTCTTCTTCCACACTCCGCGCCACATACGTAACATCTTCCCATGATCTGACAGAAAATAAAAAAAAAGTGTAAGCGATCGTTTAACCGGATTGAAGAAAATTAAATATTGCAATTTATTACGGAATGTCCAACTTTGGATCTACTTGGTTCACCTGAACAATAACTAATCAGTGACAGAGAAAAAAAGATATTGAAATGGGGATACATAAATGACCAAATAAATACAGAGGAGGAAGAGATGCAAAACCTAACCTTCTCACTCTTTAATTTCTACGCTTTCCTCTGTGTTTTTTCTGAACCCAACAGACCATACACCACCATTTATAGACTCCCAATGTTTTCTCAACAGTTCAATCTTTTCGTTACCCCAAGTTGCGCCGCTTTTCGATGCAAATGTATTACCTTGATTTCCTTTTTCTCTTTTGTAAGTTTGTAAACGCAAACTCTTGACCTTTATTCACGAGATACAAGAGTATATATACACATTCCCTTAACCGACTTAATGGTTAGGATAAACTAAACATGTCATTATCTCTTAACCTTATACATATCTCTAAATATACTCATCATTATCCAATACTCCCCCTCAAGTTGGGAATATGATAGCTTCTTACTCCCAACTTGAACAACAGAGTCTCAAACTGCACCCTCCCAAGCGCCTTTGTTAATACATCTGCTAGTTGTTCCGTTGTACACACGTGAATTGTTTCCAATAATCCTTCTTGAATAGCATCTCGTACTTGATGGCAATCCGATTCTATATGCTTTGTCCGTTCATGAAAAACAGGAATAGAAGCTATGTGTATTGCCGACTTACTATCACAAAAAAATTTCACTGGCTTCTTTTGTATAGCCCCTAAATCACGCAATAGCCTCCGAAGCCACTTGATTTCTCTAGTTGCTTGCGCCATGGACCTGTATTCCGACTCAGCGGAGGAATGCGACACAACCTTTTGCTTCTTGGTCTTCCAAGATACTGTAGAGTCTCCAATCAGTCCCACATATGCACTTAACGATCTTCTTGTTGTCGGACACGCCGACCAGTCTGCATCACAGTAGACAGACAAACTTAGATCTGTCTGAGAGCTCAACAAGATGCCCTGTCCAGCTGACCCTTTCAAATACTTAAAAACTCTCAACGCCGCATCCCATTGTACCTCTCGTGGTGCTTGCATAAACTGAGACAAAATATGCACCGAATATGAAATGTCTGGTCGTGTGATTGACAAATAAATCAGACGTCCAACCAGCCTTCTGTATTTCTCTGCATCGCTCAACAGTGGACTTTTGTCAAGTCCTAGTTTATGATGTATCTCCATAGGCGTCGCAACAGGCTTTGCACCCAACAGACCAACGTCCGAGATTAAATCCAATGCATATTTCCTTTGTGTGATCATGAAACCTTCTTCCCCACGACCCACTTCTATGCCAAGAAAATATTTCAACTTCCCTAGATCTTTCAGGAAAGCACTTCCCCAAATGCTCCTTAAACTTGGTCACAACTTCAATATTATTCCCACACACCAACAAGTCATCTACATAAATGAGTACCCTGAGTTCCACGTTACCCTTAGAGTATACAAACAGTGAATAATCCGCATACGAATGATGAAAACCAAACCGCTTGAGTGCTTCTGTGAGCTTGGCAAACCAGCACCTTGGCACCTGCTTCAAACCATAAATTGCCTTATGCAATCGACACACTTTGTTGTGATCTGCGACCTTAAACCCTTGTGGAAGCTTCATATACACCTCTTCTTGTAACTCTCCATGTAAAAATGCATTGTGTACATCCATTTGGTGTACAATTCATCCTTTTGCTGCAATTATTCTCAACAAGCAACGAATGGTTGTCATTTTGGCTACTGGAGCAAAAGTCTCTTTGAAATCCCTTCCTTTCACTTGTCTATTTCCCAAAGCCACAAGACGTGATTTTGCTCTCTCCACCGTACCGTCTGCATTATATTTTATCTTGTATATCCACATATTTCCAATTGCCTTCTTACCCGGTGGTAGATCCACTACACTGAAAGTTTTGTTAACATCAAACGTATCTATCTCATTTTGCATAGATTTTCTCCACACCTCATGTTGGACTGCTTCTTTGTAGCTTTTTGGCTCTCTCCCACTCGTGATGGATGCTAAGAAAGCTTTATGGCTGGAAGAAAATTTATCATATGAGATATAACTTGTGAGTGGATAAGGTGTATTACCTGGAACCGTCGACGAGGACTCTGATGTTGTGGTGAGAGCCGTGTGATCGTGATGGGGTTTGACGATGCACTGAGCATTGTAGTTTACATAGTCTCTCAATTTGACCGATGGTATTTTCTCTCTGCAACCTCTGCCTAGCTTAGGTTCTGGTGGTGCATTTACTTCATTCACAACTTCTGCAGACACTGCAGCTTCAGATTCAACACCAATCACTGCATCTCCTTGTACAGACCTCTGTTCCGTAATCTGTTCTGTTTCTCTGATATTTTCTACCTGAGTTACTTCTTCATTAACAGAAAGAATATCAACACTCCCCCTGTTTTCCACTACCACGTCCAATATCCAGTCATCATCTGGTCCGCCAGTTACTTTTCTTGTTTCTGCTTCGTTTCCATTTTCGTCTGAAAAAGGGAACTCATGTTCAACGAAGCTTACATCTCTTGACACTATGAACTCATTGTTGCCAATATAATATACCCGCCAAGCTTTCTTGCCAAAAGGATAGCCCAAAAAGATGCATCTCCTACTTCTTTCCCCAAACTTGTCTTTATTACGATCTCTTCTGTGTACATAACACGGAGAACCAAACACTCGTAACAAATCATACGATGGTTTCGACCCAAACAAAACTTCGTAAGGCGACCTTCCTTTCAAAACCTTTGTAGCTGTCCTGTTTATCACGTGTGTTGCTGTGGTTATGGCTTCCCCCCCCCCCCCNAGAACTTCACAGGCAGCTTTGACTGAAATAACAATGATCTTGCCACATTTAATATATGTCTGTGTTTTCTCTCCACCCTGCCGTTCTGTTGAGTGGTATTGACACAACTTGGCTGATGTATTATGCCCTTGTCTTTAAAGAAGTCGTGTAAGCACATAAACTCCATCCCATTGTCACTTCTAACCTTTTTGACTGCTTGACTGAATTGTTTTTCAGTGTAGGTACAAAACCTCTGCATCACCTTCTTGACTTCTGATTTTGCAAGTAAAAGATGTGTACATACTGCTCTTGAGAAATCATCTACAATCGTAAGAAAGTACACTGCTCCACACGAGGCTGGTATTCTATATGGACCCCAAACATCCACATGAATCAATTCAAAACACATACTTGTTTTATTAATACTATCATGAAAAACATCTCTTGTTTGCTTTGCTCTAAAACACACGTCGCAATGACTAGAACAAGCATTATTCAAACCATCAGAAAATGCAGGTAAGCTAGAAAACACCGAAATAGCAGGATGTCCAAGTCGCCTGTGCCACAAGAGTTAATCTTCAGCTCCATCAACTCTGTTAGCTTGCGCCACTCTCACATCCTTGAAATAATACATCCCATCACGTTCTTCACCGGCTCCAATCAAAGTCTTCGAAGAACGGTCCTGCAAAACACAAATAGTGTCTGTAAATAAGGCAAAACAATTCATATGTTTTAGAAGTTTGGACACTGAAATAAGTGTACAATCCAAATTTGGTACAAGAAGCACATCTTTGAGTGAGATACTCTCTGTGAGGATCATATCACCCATCTGCGTCGATGTAGATTTTCCACCATCTGCAAAACCTACAGTACATGGCAGAGTATCTCTCACATTCACTAGAAAAGCAACATCGCCTGTCATGTGATGCGAAGCCCCTGAGTCGATAATTACATCTCCAATAGGCTTACCCGAGAGTTTCTCAGACTGACTCGATTTTCCATCATTTATGATCTGAGTTATTGCTCTCCATTGCTCAGGGGTCAGATCAGTCGTCCCTGATCCATATGAACTTGTCGCATGAGCTGTGTGTGCTGATCCACGTACACTAGCTCCCCCACGACCACGACTGGTACCTTTGCCTGATCCTCTTCCTCTTCTCTCATTCATCCACTCCGGGAAACCAATAATTTACCAGCAGTTGCTCTTCTCATGACCAGTCTTGCCACAATTGGAACAAACTCTGTCTCTTGACTTATTTGCAAAAACTCCATTGTCTGTTCGAGCTACTAACCCAGACGCATCTCGATTCTCTCGTCTGGTTGCAAATACTGCAACATCTTCCTGTTGTGGTTCTCTTCTGCTCACAAAACCGATGGCTTCTTGTTGAGCTACCTCCCGAGACTTTGTTGTGTTCAATCTTGCTTCTTCTCTGATAACCTTTGCATAAGCCTTTCCCAAATCAGGTAACTCATCAGCTTCAATGATAGCAGTAACTACATTACTGAATTTTGCATCATCTAGTCCCATGATAAATTGATGCACACGTTCTTCCTCTCTTTCTTTTTCATACGTTGCTGCTGCTGAACAGGTACAAGCAGGTGCTGGTTTGTACGTTTACAATTCTTCCCACATTATTGCTAATCGACCGTAATAATCAATTACCGCCTGTCCATTCTGTCAACAAGAAGCCAATTGTTCCATCAACTGATGAACACGCACTTTATTTCCTACTTCAAATCTCTTATTCAAATTAATCCACAACTTGTGAGCTTTTGTAATGAACGTCACCGTGGATCTGACTCTTGGCTCTATCGAAGACCTGATCCATCCCACATTCATGGAGTTGACGCTTAACCAAGTTTCCAACTCTGAACTATCTTCACTTGGCTTGGCTAAAGTTCCATCAATGAAACCCATCTTTTTCTTGGCTCGGAGGGCGTTGGTCATCTCCATAGCCCACTCATTATAGTTGTCACCCTTCAACTGTACTGAGGTAATCAAGGCACCTAGATTGTCAGATGCAAACAGAGCATATGGCGATGTACCTGCTACATCACTCTGTTTTGCAACAACTTGCTTTGAATCATCACTCATTATCACTCAACGTTTTAGATCTAAATTTTATTATGATTTCTGCTCTGATACCATGTAAGTTTGTAAATGCAAACTCTTGACCTTTATTTACGAGATACAAGAGTATATATACACATTCCCTTAACCGACTTAATGGTTAGGATAAACTAAACATGTCATTATCTCTTAACCTTATACATATCTCTAAATATACTCATCATTATCCAATATCTTTCCTTAGGCGCCGAATGCGTCAGATTATAAGTGGATAACATTTCACCTGCATTACAGCACAGTGATCTTTCCCACCGATGTAAGAGATTTCCTTACTGGCAAACAATATCTTTCATAAAATCTTATTGTACTTAGCTATATATTAGGATCTTTTAGAGTACTTACCTACATCCTATGATGTGCTAAGTTTGCGATTTGAAAAGGGTAATATAAACTTATTTACCTGCCTGCACACGTCACTCGCTTTTCACCGTTTGGGCATATTCTTAATTTCTTTATTTTTCTTAGTTTTTCGACAAATTATCCCTAATTTTTTTTGTCGACAATTTATTGTACTTACGTAAAACATTTTATAAAAGTTCAAATATATATATATATATATATATATATAAACTTACAAATATTTGACACATTGCAAAAGAAAAAATAACCGCATTTTCAAAATCTAGTTGATTCTTAAAAGACTTTCCTCCTAATTGTACCAAGATTTTACAGCTAAAATTCATACAACAAATAATCTATTTGTCTAGTTCGATAAAAGAATCATGTTTCGAATTTTCGAACAGATCATCACCACTTACAGATTAAACAAAAAAATTACATATATATCAATTCTAAAGGAAACCCTATTGTTCTTCTTTAGGTTTGCATCTACATCTTCTCTGCTGCTCTGTCAACTCCTGAATCCATAATAAAACAGAAAAAAATGATCAAAACAAGAAAATAGTACAAAAAGGTCAATTTTTACAGTTTGTGTTACTAATTATTGCTCTTTCCGATAGCTTTTTCTTGAGTCACTCATTTCATATGCTAAATTTATGTTGATTTATATATGTAGATAAACTTGTTACAAAAAAAAAAGAACAAAGAAAAAGGAAAAGAAAAAAAATAAAATAAAAAATATATATATATATTCTTTTGTAACACATAAGAGAAGAATATATATATATATATATATATATATATATATATATATATATATATATATATATATATATATATATATNATATAGAGAATATATAGCATATTTTTATATATGTGTTAGTAGCATATATTCATATTGCATATCTCTCTCTTGTGATGGAATATTTTTTTAATTGTTAGTTTACTAGAAAAATATATATATATATATATATATATATATATATATATATATATATATATATATATATGTAGATAAACCTGGATCTGGCCTTGAATAGCTTTCACATACTGCACAGCCTCTTCTAACATGTCCGCAGTGTTGGTTTGCTACAAAAAAGAAAAAAAGAAAAAAAAAAGAGAGAAGATAATCAAATTTGAATCTTTGCATATCTTTAGGAGATTTATCATTCTCAGGGTTTCAGAAACCATTTCTCAAACGTTTGATTTCTTAAGGTATAACGAGGGTGCTATACCTTAAGAATCTTCGAATAAAAAGCTGCACAACCATAGTTTATGGAGTATACGATAATTTTTATCAGTGCCTTCACAATCAACAACAGTTAGCAAATTGAATATTAATCTTCAACGTAAAAGAAAGCTACCTTATTCATGTTAGGAACAAGTTCTTGCAGCCTCCTGATCCGGTCACTTATTCGTGTTCTCCTCACCTAATCATATGAATAGAGAAAATACATAAAAATAAAACAAGAACGCACATAACATGACAAGTTATGAGTGCAAAGCTTGAAAGCTTTTAAGCAAATACCCGTTCCGCAATGCTACGAGGATGAGTTGCACAACCGCGTTTAGCACGAACCCTAAAAGGAACCGAGTCCTCAAGAAGCTTATCCATCATTTCTGATACACCACCACTCATTTGCTCTTCTTTCTACTCAAGAGAACAAAAGGGAAGAGTTATTTTAGTGGCTAATAAAGCATGTTTCTCGATTGACTTCTACTAATAGAAGTTTTATGTCAGCCACTGGAAAAGAAAAACTGCAACTTGCTGAGTTTTGTTACAAACAAACGCAAGTTGTCAAAATTAGACAAGACTGCTCTTTTACATCTTTATTGTCTCCAAGACTGATAATTTCAAACACCCATTAAACTATGAGTGTACTAATCTTAGTCAGAGCCTGAAATCAACACGTTGACCATAAATTTCATACAAATTAATAACAATATAGAAAATTAAATCAAATTAGAACAGATTATTGGAAGAAAGGTTACCGTTTGAGAAGAGACCTGAGCTTCAATTTCTCTCGACCGTTTACTCGCTGGAGAAATGTTAACGTTCGGCGGCAAGTAATCGTAACTAGCCGGAATCCCAAAATTTGATAAAAACCCATCAGTCGCAGCTCCAGAGCCTCTGAGAAAATCCGTCGGAGAGCTGCTCTGGCGGTAAAACCCATTTTGGTGATTGTACAGCCCCTGTTCAACGGAACTAGGGAGCTCAAACGTATCGGGACTTGTTAACCCAGCCGAGTTTCCGGTAAGCAGCTCAGTTAAACAGAGGTTAGGTTTCAAATCATCTTCTTCATCGTCCTCCAGTAGGGTTTCAATCCAAGTGGCCGGAGCTGAACGGATCCGAGATAACCCACCACGACTCACCTCTCCACCTCTTCCTCCGCCGACGCTTCCGCCGCTGTGAGTGGATTGCATCGGATTTTCACCGGCGACTGGTTTAGTCGGTGAACTGAAGTTCTCTGTGTTTTTTTTTTTTCCAATTAAATGTAAAATCTCTTCGCAGCAGATCGATTGTCTTTCACTTAAAATTTTGTTCTTTTCTTAGAAAAGAAATTAAAAACTTACTGTGTGCTTATTTTACACTGAAATACTAGGTCATTAGACTCAGAGACATTCTTGACTTTGACTAAGATCTACGGTTGATTCTTAAAAGATCACCTGCGGTGAACCACATTGAAACTATTCTAGCTTTTACGTCACTGTTTTGCTTTACGTTTTTTAGGTGGATACGGCTGTTATTCAGTTTTCCAGTCTTGATGGTAGCTCGTCAATTTACCTCCCACGTCCTGACAGCTAGACAATCAAGAGAATTTCCATTTTACTGTCCGAATCAAAACTAAAAAATTTCGACCTTTTTTATCAGCAAATTTTTTCACATTTTGATTGGAACTGGTTTTAAATTGGAAACCCATAACAAACTCAAATCTAACACACAATCTTTTTTCATTTTCCTAGTATTTGTGAGAATTTGATGTAGCCTTGTTGTGATTTATGGGAAAGGAGAAAACGCAGCATTTTAAGTGAGACAATTTTGTGGCGATTTTGAGTGCGATCGGGATCTAGAGTTTCTCGGGATGAAAATGGAAAACCAGCCGGGAATAATTCCTCCGGAGGGAAGATCGGTAAGTCTGGGTGATGGGAAAGGTGAATCAAAGGAAGGGAAACAAGAGGGAGGAATAATCTCGTCGAGAGAAAACAAGAGTTGGGTTTCGGCGGCTCAGGATAAGAAAAGTTTGAAGAAATACGAGGCCGAGGTATCAACTAAGGGTGGTAAGCACATGGTGGCGATTCCTGATGAGGTTCTTACGGATTCTACGCCGTTGTGGGATGATTTTGTGGTGGGTAAATTTATGGATCTCGCTCCTCACATGGCGAAGGTTCACAAGGTGGTAAAAAAGATATGGAGCTATGGAGAGCTAGCTTCGAAGGTGGATATGTCTATGATGTTAATGCAACAACAATGAGATTCAGGGTTTCTAATCCTAAAGCTCGTGAAAAGATTCTCAAACGGGGTATGTGGAATATCACAGAAGTTCCCATGGTGGTAACAAAATGAACTCCAAAAACAGAGGAAGAGAAGCAGGAGGAGAATGCAATTCCAATGTGGGTTCATCTTAAGAAGGTCCCCTTGCATATGTATTCATGGGAGGGGCTCAGTTTTATGACCAGTACAGTAGGGTTCCCCGACAGATTGCATCCGGAGACGATAGCGTGTTCTAATCTTGAGGTAGCAAAAGTCTTTGTGAATATAGATGTCTCCAAGACTTTGCCAAAAGAAATTGTGTTCTCACATGAAGGTAAGGAGTTTACGGTGGAGTTTCACTATCCTTAGTTACCATCAAGATGTAAATTATGCGAAAAGGGGGCCATACAAAAATGGTGTGTGTGATGAATGGAAAAGAAAAAAAGAAAAATGAGGATTTAAAAGGTTCTAAGGAAGGAAGTGGAGTAAAGAAAGACATGGGTTCTCTTCATAATCAGGAAGCAGGGGGAAAGAGCAGGAGTTTTTTGTTTAGGTGTTGGGATTTCAGGAAGTAGAAAATAATAAGAAAGGGGAAGAGGTAGCTGGCAGTCAGAAAGAGAGTGTGGTGGCTAATTGGTCTATTGTCTCTCCAGCGAAAGTTGGGAGATCTAAATCATCACAGGGACATGAAGCAGAAATACAAATTTCTGCCTCAAAGTACTATGTGCTTAGCATGGCTGAATTGGAAGAAGCTGAGGAAGGTGAAATACTAGTTGAAAGTCAGGAGAGTAATGAGGATGAAAGATTGGAAATAAGTGGTCAAGTTAAGGAGATAGAAGGTGATCAATTGGAAGATGATATACTAGCTCAGCAAGCTAAATGTAAAGATAAGGCTGCAACGTAAAAAAGGTTGAGAAGAGTCCAGAAGGCAAAGGCTCAGGATGCAAATCCAAAGAGCACAAGGCTTTCTCGAAGGAAAAACTGATATGTCGAGCTTCTTCTGGAATGTGAGGGGTTTTAATAAAATTTTGAAATATTTTGTAGTAAAGGAGTGGATTGTTAATAAAGATATGAAGTTTGGTTGTATATTGGAAACGAAGGTAAAAGAAAGGAAGGCAGATATAATAATGAAGGAGGTATTTCGAGAGTGGTCTACGATGATAAACTATGAATGTAGTCAAGGAGGAAGAATATGGGTATTATGGAGGGATTCAGTTCGCATGACACCGGTCTATAAATCAGATCAATTAATTACCTGCTCAGTGGGATCAGAAGAAGAGGAAGAGTTTTATTGTTCTTTCATCTATGCTAGTAACCAAATAGAAGGAAGAAAAGAGTTGTGGGAGGATTTATGTCATCATCATAATTCTCCCACTTTTAAAAATAAGGAATGGATGATTATGGGAGACTTTAATGAGATTTTGGATGGAGAAGAGAATTCGAGGTTTTCAAGTCTGGAAAGCTTACCTAGAGGAATGAGAGATTTTCAGAGAATGGTTCTTCAGTGTCAAATGTCTGATATGGGAACTCAAGGGCCACTATTTACTTGGAGTAATAAACAAGAAGAAGGGATTATTTGTAAGAAGCTGGATAGGGTATTAATAAATGATGATGCTCTCCATCGATTTCTGAATGCTTATTCAGTATTTGAGCCAGGTTGATGCTCGGATCATATAAGATGTAAGATTCAGTTGTTGCCGCCACGGGAGAAGATTCGAAGACCTTTCAAATATGTGAATGCCATTGGGAATCTGCCTAGTTTTCTTCCTAAAATGAATGAGTATTGGGATACAACGGAGACTTTGTTTCATTCTACCTCAGTTATGTACAGATTCTCAAAGAAGTTAAAGAATTTGAAGCCGATTATCAGAGAGTTGGGAAGAGATAAGCTGGGTAATCTAACGAAAAGAGCTAAGGAGGCCCATTGTTTGCTGTGTGAAAAGCAAAAAAGTACGCTTTCCAATCCGTGTGAGAGTGCGGTTCGTGAGGAAGCTGAAGCTTATGAGAAGTGGTTGCATGTTGCAAGTTTGGAAGAGGAGTTTCTCAAACAACATGCAAAACTACATTGGCTGGAAGTAGGTGATCAAAATAATAAAACTTATCACAATGCAGTCAGAACTCGACAAGCACAAAATATGATCTGAGAGATAAGATGTTTGGATGGTAACATAGCCAAAAATCATCAGGACATCAAATAAGAGGCGGAGAGGTTTTTCTCAGAGTTTATGAACTTAATCCCTGAAGAATATAAAGGTACCACAGAGGATGAACTAAGTGATCTACTGGAATTCAGATGTAATTTGGATGATTGCAGTATGTTGGAGGCAGAAGTAACAAAGGAGGAGGTTCAAAAGGTACTCTTTGCCATGTTCACTAATAAATCTCCTGGTCCCGATGATTTCCCATGTGAGTTCTTCAAAGCTGCATGGTCGATACTAGGTCAAGATTTTACTGTTGTCACTCAGTCGGTATTTAAATGCGGGGTTCTACCTAAAAGAGTTAAATCAACGATATTAGCTCTGATTCCCAAGAAGACGGATTCAATGGAGATGAAGGACTATAGGCCTATTGCTTGTTGCAATGTCCTATACAAAGTCGTGTTAAAAATCTTAGCAAATAGACTGAAAAACTCCTCCCAAGAGTAGTAAATGAAAACCAGTCAGCTTTCATTAAAGGAAGACTGCTATTGGAGAACGTTCTCCTAGCTTCAGAGTTGGTGAAGGAGTACCACAAAGACTCAATCTCTCCAAGGTGCGTAATGAAAATTGATATATCTAAGGCCTTTGATTTGGTCCAATGGTCATTTGTGCTGATGGGTCTGAAAGTTTTGGGATTCCCTGAAAAATTTATACATTGGATTAGGCTGTGCATTATGAATCCGTCTTTCTCGGTTCAAGTGAATGGAGATCTTGCAGGTTATTTCCAAAGTGCGAGGGGGCTGAGACAGGGCTGCTCTGTTTCCCCTTACCTCTTTGTGATATGTATGGACATTCTGTCTAGGAAGATTGATAGAGCTGTGGCAGAGAAGAAATTCAAATTTAACCCACGTTGTAAATCTCTTTCACTTACCCATTTGTGCTTTGCGGATGACCTTATGGTGTTTGTAGA
Organism: Sinapis alba; assembly: GCA_012274485.2. Taxonomy (NCBI): domain Eukaryota; kingdom Viridiplantae; phylum Streptophyta; class Magnoliopsida; order Brassicales; family Brassicaceae; genus Sinapis; species Sinapis alba. Next base: position 256,912 of record MU105802.1, on the reverse strand, counting down.
GGGATCAAAAGAATCTATAGAAGGTTCCCTTGCAATGTTTGATGAGTTTGCGGTATGGTCGAGACTAAAAATCAGCTTGGAGAAATCTACAGTCTATATGGCTGGTGTCTCTTCCCATTAGCAGAAGTCTCTCTCCCTGTGAGGTATTTGGGTCTTCCTATGATGACTCAGACTATGAGAAAACAAGACTATCAACCGCTAGTGGAAAAAAAAGAAATAGAATAAATACCTGGACTTGTAGATTATTGTCCTATGCAGGAAGATTGCAACTGATCAAAGCGGTGCTAATGAGTATTGTAAATTTTTGGGCTGCTGTATTTCGACTGCCAAGTCAATGCATTAAAGAAGTAGAGCAACTATGCTCAGCTTTTCTATGGTCTGGACCTTCGTTAAAAACTACTGGTGCTAAGTCGCATGGAGGGAAGTGTGTGCGGAAAAGGATGAAGGTGGGCTGGGGATTCAAGCTATTAAAGATGTAAACAAGGTATGTGGGTTGAAGCTTATATGGAGAATGTTGTCTGGAGATTCTTTGTGGGGTAAATGGATCAAGGCTAATCTGTTGAAGAAGAAAATCTTTTGGGAAGTACAAATGAAAACACAAACTGGTTCTTGGATATGGAGGAAGATGTTAAAGCTAAGAGAGGTCGCTAAGAGCTTTTATAGGAAGGTCATTGGTAATGGTCGTCATACCTCATTTTGGTTTGATAAATAGTCCGAAAGAGGAGTTCTATTTGATTTATTGGGGGTAAGAGGCTTCATTGACATGGGCATTCAAAGAGAAGCTACTGTGGAGGAAACAATCTTATGTTCTAGGAGAAGAAGAAGACATCATATGGGGATTCTGAATGAGATTGAAGAGGAGCTGGTCCAAATAAAAGAGAACCTGTGTGACTCAAGTGAGGATGTCAGTCAGTGGAGGAGGGAGTCGGGATTCAAACAAAAAAAATCGACCCAAGAGACTTGGAGACTAACAAGGGAGACGAAGACAAAATGTAGTTGGGCTCGGGGTATTTGGTTCTCACAGGCAACAACCAAGTATGCTTTCATGGCTTGGTTGGCAAAGTTGGATAGGCTGTCTACTATGGATAGAGTTGCTCATTGGAGCCAAGGTGTGGATACTAAATGTGTGCTATGCAAGAATGCTCATGAAAATAGGGATCACCTATTCTTTGAGTGTTCTTATTCATCTCAGGTTTGGGAGAGTCTTGCTAGAGGGATCATGAGAAACTCTTTTACAAACTCCTGGTCTAATATAGTGCATTTTATTGCTGGAGGGAATATGGAGAAGAAAAAGCTCTTCTGCCTTTGTTATGCTTTTCAGGCAGCAGTGTATGCGTTGTGGTGTGAGAGAAACAAATTTAAACACGGGGAAAAAATGATGCCGGTGACATTTTTGAAGAAGATGGTAGATAAAGGGGTGAGAAACAAACTTAGTTTGATGAGTGCGAGAGAGACAAAGGGGATGGAAAGAGTGTTACAAATTTGATTTGAAACAAGATTGTAAATACTCTGTTAGAGGATAGATCCACAATAATCATAGGATAAAACTAAAATGGATGCCCTTGATGTAAAGAGTTTTTTTAGATGAATAAAAAATTTAACATTCTTTCAAAAAAAAAAGAAGAATAACATGGAACATATTTGATTTTAAAATTGAAGTATTTATATTCAAGTGATAATATTCCTTGTAAATTATTTAAAAATGTTACAACATTTGAAGTATGACATGTGTCATCACTAAAATGATTTTTAAAATCTTTAAAAAATAAGTTAATTCTTCTAAATATATAATATATTTTTATTAATCTAAAATACAATTAATTATCAACGTTCTTCATTTTTTCTTTAAATAAAAGATATAAATTATCTAAAATGACTAAAATATATATAGGAGAATTTCAGGTTTTAGCACAAGTTAATACCACTTTTTATGTTTACCTTCACTTCAGTAGAAACCCATTTTCACAAATACATAAAGTGGCTAAATCAAAATGACTAAATTAACCTTCCTAATCTATCTCTGATTGTCCACAAGTTTCACATCTCGATCGAGCTTCGTTGTGGTCTTTTTCATCAAGCTTCGGTCTCATCTTCATCAAGCCTCGCTGTCGCTGTGTTCATAAGCTTCACGGTGTTTGTTTTTAATGAGTTCATGTCTTCCTATCAATCGCTCTCTCTACGATAAATTATGCAAGTAGAACTTTTTAAATTTGCCTCTCTCTTTCTTCGATTTAAAGTTTTTTTTGGTTAATTAATGACAGTATTGTCTTCTTTGTTTCATAGAGTTTCCGGAGAAGTTCTCAAGGAGCTAATTATCTCAATGAAGTCAGGTTTTCTCTTAGAAAGGCGATTGAACAAGATGCATATATGTATATGTGAATTTTGAATCATTTTTTTGTTTAAGTTTCATATTTTGTTTACATTCATAATTTTTGGGTGTTTTGAAGCTGCTGGGAATGCTGTTAAAGGGTGAGGTCTTGGGTTTGAGGGTCGCCAAGCGCATCAATAACCTACCGGTGGATGTGGATTTCCCATGGTGAGGGGTTAGGGTCGATGCGCTGCAGCGCTGTGAATCTGGAGTCCGAGTGAGCGGGACAGGTTGTCACAGTTTTGTTGTAGGTGATAATAACAGATTCCTCGAGTTGCCCAAGGAAACACCTTATCACATGCATATTTAATGGATGTGTGCCGGTCCGAGACTATCATCAGGGGATATTCATCAGTAATACAACTCCTCAATTTTGTGAAAAAACCATTCTCAAGATTCATTGTTTTCAGCATCAACGATTCCAAAAGCCAATGGAAATATCTGAAAATTACCATCTTGTGCGCAACTAAGATAACACCTCCATACTTTTCACTTAGGTGAGTTCCATCCACCACGATTACCCTTCCCTGATACTGATACCCAACTATAGAAGCTCCAAATGATATAAATAGATACTTAAATCTACTCTCAGAATCAAGCTTTATACTTGTGATAGAACCCGGATTTGCTAACGAGATTTGCTCCAAATATGAAGAAAGCCGCTCATACTCATCTTCTACTGAACCTCTCACCAATTCTTGAGCATGTACCAATGCTCGGTATGAAGTGGTGTAATCTAGATTCATGCCAAACATCTTTTTCATTGCATCTTTGAATGTTGCGTAGTTAACCCATAAATGATTCCAACGCAATCTAAGAAAAGACTAGCAATATACTTTGGAGCACTGCATTTCTGTTGAGCTATCCGGTCTGTCACAGAACATGTATGGTCTTTCACATACTTGGTTACCCAAAAAGTGTTAGCTCCATGAATCGAAGCTCCAGATTCAACTTCAATTACTATATTCAGCTTCTTTGTTCCAAACTTGCCTCGGCTTGATACACAAAGACATACATAATGCGTTTTAGTTATCTCGATCAAGTTTTGAACTTGTCTATCACTTGTAACATGAATAGGAGGGAAGGATGCTGAAGCCATCTGTTGCATCATTGCTTCTGGTAATGAGTAGGTCAACTCCACAACCTATGTGTTCATGTCTAGGTTATAATCTTCTTGAGCCATTTGAACAAGTTCCTCATGTATAGAACCTTCGCTCAAAAAGAACATTCTCGCTCCTTTGACATAATCAACCAAAAAATCTCAAGAATGATGTTTCACCAACCAGTCTCCATAGACTACCGGTAACTGGCGCATCATCTGAAAAAATATAATTAAAACACATTAGATAACATAGAACATCAATATAGCCTTCTATCATTAGCTAAAAACCCTAATAAACATGAATGTTGATAACATCATAATTACCACCAATTAAGGTATAAATTTCATTCAGTAGCCTTAATATTTGGTTAATATAAGAAGAAAATATTTAAAAATCTTTATATGTTTAGAGAAAATGAAAGTTTATTAAAAATTGGTTTAGAAGACTTCCTGGAAGTCTTCGCATGAAGACTTTCACGTAAGTCTTCTAGCCGAAGACTTACGGGTAAGTTTTCCAGAAATGTCACTTTTGCAATTGGAAATTTACAATGGAAGACTTCCAGATAAGTCTTCTACAGCAGACCTCTCGGGAAGTCTCCCTTTGATTTTTTAAAAAATTCGAAATGCCGGAGAAGACTTCCAGAAAGTCTTCTAGAAAACAGGTTTGTTTTGCAATTGATCGAATTGTGTCAGAAATTTGACTTTCCCAAATGACTTACTAGTAAGTCTTCTGGGAACGATAAAACGAAAGTCTTCTCAACATTCAAAATTAAGTCTTCCAACCGTTAGTGTAAGTCTGCTTAGGTTACTTTTGCAATTAACAACAAAAACTTAAAATAATTAATTTGAACCAAAAGACTTCCAGGAAAGTCTTCTGTCGTAAGTCTTTGTTGACCAGAATCCCAGAATAAAACTACATAAGACTTACCAGTAAGTCTTCCGTCGGAAGACTTCCCTGGAAGTCTTTTGGTTGAAATTGATTATTTTAAGTTCTTATTGTTAATTGCAAAAGTAACCTAAGCAGACTTACACCAATGTTTGGAAGACTTAATTTTGAATGTTGAGAAGACTTTTGTTGAATCGTTCCCAAAAGACTTACAAGTAGGCATGGGCGTTCGGGGGACCCGTTGGATTCGGTTCGGTTGATTTGGATTTTTGGATTTTTGGTATTATGCTCATAAGTCCCATTCGGGTTTTACTAATTATCGGATCGGACTCGGTTTGGTTCCTTCCGGGTTTGGTTCGGATCGGATTGTAACCATTGTCTCAAATAGTCCAAAAATATACTTTTAAAATCTAAAAAATGACAAAAACTCAAAATATATAAATTATTCACAAAACTAATTAAAAATTAGTTAAACTATCTAAACTAACTGAAAAATATTCAAAATAACAAATAAAATAAACTACAAAAATATTTAGAATGCTATAAAATTTCTAAATTATCTTAACATATATAAAAATAATAACATATTTGACTAATTTCGGATATATTCGGATCCTAATTTGGATTTCGGTTCGGTTCGGGTTATATCGGAACTCCAAAGTATTAAGCTATAAGTCTCGTTCGGGTATTTTTATATTATGGTTTGGATCCGGTTTTGGATTTTTCGGTTCGGGTTTAGGTAGGTATTTCGGGTTAGGGTAAAAACGCCCAGGTCTACTTACAAGTAAGTCTTCTGAGAAAGTCAAATTTTTGACACAATTTGGTCAATTGCAAAAACAAACCTGTTTTTTCTAGAAGACTTCCAGGAAGTCTTCTCGTTTTTTTTGTTAACAAAGAAATGTAGGGAGACTCCAGGAAGTCTTCCCACGTTCATATAAGCCATTTCAAAAAGACACCAAGAAAGTCAATTGCAAAAACTTACTTGTTTTTTTGACCATAAGACTTTCATATAAGTCTTCTCCAATGAGAAGACTTATATAGAAGTCTTCTGGACGAACAAATATGGGTAAAAAAATTGATTTTATACCTTTACAGCTGAGAAAACTTGTGTAGTTTCTCCAATACCACATCAAACGACCAAGTTGAGCGATTCACTCGTTAATGACCAAGAACCATGAGCTTAAATGGCTTTATGAACCTTACAAAATTTTGAATCAAAATCTGGTGTATTTTGGATGAATAAAGAGAGAAAGTGAAAGAGATTAAGTTTTTTCAGCATTAGAAATGAAAAAGGAAAGTCAAAATCTATTTTTAGAAGCATTATAAGCTTAAAATTGGTTGTTCATGGTGGTGGATGTATTGAAGTCAATGACAATATTGTAAATACTTGATGAATATGAGGATGATATGGTAATACAATCATTTTTGGAAAAAGAATAATGGCAGTTTCATGAATTATCCAAAATTCTACGGTGAAAAGGGGAAATGGAAATTTCAAACAAATCACGGATTGGTTTTGCAATTGACTTCAAGTTTTGAGTCATTTTTGCAAAAAACCCTTTTAATTAACCACTTATTAGGATTTGTAAACATTTATAAGGGTTTATAAAGTTTTTTAAATATTTTTAGAAAATTTATAAATACTTACAAACTTATTTAGAAGAGTTTCTAAATTCATTTAAGGGTTTTTAGTTTCTTCTAACAGTTTTAAATAATTTAAAAGAGTTCATTAACTTTTTCTAAAAGTCAAAAAACCATTTATAAGAGTGTATATTATAATTTCTTAAAATGGTTTGTAAATCATTTATAAGAGTTCATAAACTTTTTATAAGAGCTTATAATTTTGTATAACAGTTTGTAAATCATTTATAAGAGTTAATAGACTTTTTATAAAATTTTAAAAAATCATTTATAAGAGTCTATACATTTTATATAAGTTTATAAATTAGTTTAAGAATTTCTAAAGGCTTATAAATTCTTGTATAACAGTTTCTAAAGAATATTAGAAGGGTTTATAAAAAAATTCAGTTTATAAAGACTATTATAAAAATTGATAAAGTTTATGATGCAACAATCAATTTTATGAAAGTTAATAAAGCATTTATAAGAGTCTATAAAAACTTATAAATCATTTATAAAGGTTCATAAAACTCTCGATTTCTTTTATATGAAATGTTACTTTTTTTTACAAAATATATTTATAAACTCTGATAAGAGATTTATAAGAGCTTATAAAATAGTTATAAGAGTATATAAATCAGTTTAATAAGATTTTGAAGGTATATAAATCATTTTTTAAAATAATTCTATAAGAGTTTATAACTGTTTATAAATGTTTATAAGAGTTTATAGATGGTTTTACAAAAGTTTTTAATATTATGATAAATTAATAAGGTTTTTAATTTATATTAGTAAAAAATGTATAAATCATCTTTACAAATCATTAACAAGAATTTATAAATCATTTATATGACTTATAAATATTTTATTAGGGTTTAAAGATTAGAAATTATTTACAAGTGCTTATAAATTATTTATAATGATTTATACAATATTTTATAAGATGATCAAATCTTATACTCCCTCCGTTTCATTTTAATTGTCGATCTAGGTTTATGCACATATATTAAGAAGATATGTAATTTATATATTTCTAAAATAAAAACACAATTACATATACACCTAACCATATTTCAACCAATAGAAAAATAAATTGAAGAATCTTATTAATAAATTTTACATTGAAAAGCGAGAACGACACTTAATTTGTGACAAAAAATTAAGCTTAGAACGACAAGTAATTCGAAACATGTTGATTGAAATTGTATCATTGCATGGTTTGGTTTCATATATTGTGAAAAACGATTTTGTCTCTATGTCAGAATTATACTGCATAAGTTATTAAGTTAATTCCTTTTATATAAACTCAGATTTGGAATATTGATATATTGAACAATATTGTGTCATGTAGTAACCAATATATTATACTCAATTTACTATCCACGTAAAATATATTGTAACGATCCAATTTTGGTATGGGAATTTCAGCCCGCTAAGATCCATACTCAGTCTCGAAGGCCAATATATTTGTAATAAAATTCACTCCCTCTCAGCCTTGTTTTCTCCACCTGCAAACAGAAAAAGGAAAATCAAAAGTTAGAAGAAAAAGAGACGGAAAGAGAGAGAGAGAGTTTAAGAAAAAGAGAGTGGAAAACATTTGCAATGGAGCCACCGGAGAGTTATAAGATCGTCATCAGAACCACCGCACCCTGAGACTACACCAACTCATCACCACCGTTCACAGATCAAGTTAACCGCCAAAACCGTTATGCATTTAAGTTAGTTTTGGATCGTTTAGTAAATTGTCCATAACTTTCTAACCATTGCAAATCTCGTGCATGCAATGCCACCATTGTGTTCCTCTCGTCGAGATGAACCGTAGCCACCAACTGCATTGCAATCAAAGTCCGGATGAAACCGCATGCGCCATCAAAAGTTTTATCGTCCAAACGCATACATTACATGTGCCACCGTCAGAAATCGTGTCGCCCACGTGCCACCATCCACCGCCGTCCCACGCCATCGTCGCCGCCGATGACTTTTCCGGTAAGCCGTCACCACCTTCTCGCTGCCGGTGACTGGAGCCAGTTACTCACCGATGACTCGATCAACTCGAACGAGTTGACTCGGTGATTCAACTCGGTGACTCGGTTAACCAGTGGTTGACCCGGTTTAAATTAGTTGTGGTTTGGTTATGGTAAATCGGTCGGTTAGGTCAGATTGATTTATGGTCCAGGGTTGACCGAATTGACTTTTGACCAACAGGTTAACTTTTCTGTAGACTTTGACCAGACCCGTTTTTAACTGTTTGAAAGGTGTTCTAACTCAGAATTTTGCCTTGATTTCAGATTTGGAGTCTATTTAAGAAGTTGAAGTTCATAGACACCACTTTTCCTTATTGCTAAGGTGAGGGTCTATTCCCGAACTACTCATACGCGGCTTAGAATTTTAAATAAATATAATTTATTTTTAATATGTTCTGTCTATGTGAAATCAAGTCTATCATTGCTTGTTTAGTTATTTAGGTTCTTTGGTTAAACTATAACTAGGTTATTAGATAATTCAATATTGATTGCTTCCCTTAATGTAAATTTTTAGTTAGAATTGCTTGAGATAGATGTAGAAAGGTGCTTCTGTATGCCGGATTGTATGGAGGTTACGACCGCCTTAGTCGAGCGGTTAGGCCATAGCTTAGGAGGGTCAATAAATTATCTATGGGCGGTGTGACCTAGCACTATCTCAGACGGGTGTTTTGTTTTTCGTCTGTTAGTGGGCAGCGAGTGCGCACCTTGCTAGGACTTTAGGTACCGTGTTTGACATGTATTAGGGTAAATTATACTTATTTAAAGTGTTATGTCCGGGTCCATGGACTTCGGGGTAGCATCCCATACATTATTGAGTGATTCCGTTGTCGCTCACCCCTCTTTCTTCCCCATTTCAGGTGAGACAAACAACGATGTGGTAATTGAACGTACTTGGTGCTGTTGGGCTTTTCCTTCGGATTTTATTAATTTGGGTTTGGGTGAATGTAGTTGGGTTTATGGGCTTTTATATTACAAGATATTGTTGGTGGTCCGTCGTCTACAGTGAGGTAGAGACATGTGGCACATTGTTGTATTATGACGCGTCGGGATGACATGCTGTCCTCTAGATAGGAGGTGATGGATGTCACAGTTTTTAATATCAGAGCGGGGTTCCGTCCTGGGATGGCGATTAGGGAATTCGGTTTTCAACTTTTTTAAAAAAGGGGTATTTGGAAAATTCTTTTAGCACCATTATGTCCAGTAATTACTAACTCAATTGTCTCTTTTTATAACGATGAATAAAATCATCGTCATTTGTCCTTTGGCTAGTAGGGCCTTATCCAGATGTTGAACAAATATGTGATGTCACAGTTTGTCAGATTGCTCAGAGGTTTTTATCAGTTCCTCACTCATTATTCAGAAGTTATTCATGAGTGGATATGTGATGTTTCTGCCGCCACCCAATTTCAAACCATCTTCCACGAGCTTATGATGATGGAGTTTATGTAATATGAGATATGAGCCATTGGTTAGCATGTGTGTTATTCTTGTGTACGAGTATATTGACTATTTTGGATGTACACTTGGTTTGAAAACTCGTGGGGATCACTTTTAGATTGGGGGTGTGCCATCTTGTGTCGTGTTGATACTAGAGTTACACTTGGTATGTTTGCCAGTTTATGGTTGTATTGATCGTTTCAGAGATGTGTCAGTTTGGACAACTGGCATAGGACGTTGGGAGCTATTTATATTCATCGAGATGTAACAGTTATACTTGGAGGGGCTGAGTTATCCAGAGATTTGCCGGAGTTGGAGTTGAGTTTTTATGATGTCATTCTTGAGATGAATTGGTTTTCATGACATCGAGTAGTGTTGATATGCCCGAAGGCAATAGTTCATATTCCTAGAGCAAAGGAGATTCTTATTGCATCCATGCTACATGCTGAGGAGTTATTGGATAGAGAAGTATATGAATATTTGGTGACCATTGTTGGTTAAGGATGATGGACAACATGAGCTCCATGATCTTCCAATTACTACAGAGTATGAGGATTTATTTGAGACATTTATACAAAGGAGACACTCTTGCAATTAAGTTGGAACCGGAGGAAACACCGGGTTCACGAGTTCCATACTGATTAAGTGCCAGCAGAGATGGCCGAGTTGAAGAGGCAGATGGAAGATTTATAAGATAAAAAAAGTTTTATTACACCGAGTACTTCACCATGGGGACTACTAATGTTGTTGCTGCAAAAGAGAAGAGATGGAAGTTTCAGACATTGTATCGACTGCAAAGATTTGAACAAGATAATCAATAAGGATAAGTACCACTTCCACGTATTAATGATTTGTTGGATTAGCTGCATGGAGGTTCATCATTCTTGGAGGCTATCTTGGCATCAGGATACCACCATTAGCTGAGGGAGATGTTCGGAAGACGGCCTTCCGTACACGTTATGGATATTATGAGTTCGTAATGATACCATTTTGGTTGACGAATGTATTGATAGCTTCCGTGAAGCTTATGAATGGTGTGTTTCGCGAGCATTTGTATAAGTGTGGGATCTTCTTCACCAACAAAATCATGGTTTATTCTCGAAATATAGAAGAGCATGCTGCGCATTTACGGATTGTGTTAGGTAAGATTCATGAACATCAGTTATTTTCTAAGCTGAGTAAGTGCAACTTATGGCAGAGGAAAAATTGGATTTGTGGGTCACGTTGTTTCAGAAGCAGGAGTTGATGCAGATCCGGAAAAGGTAACTGCAATTTCAGAGTGGCCGACACATAAGAGTGCTACAGAGATCCATAGTTTTCTGGATTTGGCAGGGTACTATAGGAAGTTTGTCAAGTTTTTTTTCCAATATTGTAAAGTTGATGACGCAACTAACATGCAAGGATGTCAAGTTTGATTGGACAAATGATTGTTCGAGGCGCTTCACTAAGTTGAAGCGACAACTGGCAAAGACATCAATTTTTGTACTTCCCACGCCGAGAATACCATATGAGGTTTACATTGATGCGTCAGGTGTTGGTTCGGGTTTTGTATTGATGCATGAGGATCATGTCATTTCATAAGCACTAACTTAGATGGGGAACATAGATATGAAGCATTTTTGAGAAACCACGGATGCTATAATTGTACATAATTGGAAGCTAAGTTTGGAACGAAAGTTGGAGATTATTGAGTGCCCACCAGATTTTCTCTTAGATTAGCTATGCAGTACATGCGAAAAGTGCACTAATATGATGGGCGGGAGTACGATTGAGCCACTTTGGGCCTGTCAGGCTTACCTTTGCAGATTTTATCCGAGAGTTCGATAGAAAGTACATTCCAAAGGAAACTATGGATAGGAAGAAGAGCTCCATCGAGCATGTAAGCCAGGGTACTATGACTATCAGGGAGTATGAGGTTGAGTTGAGTCGACTTTGCAGATTTTCTGGAGGTGGAATTTCAGAGGAGGACCTGATCATATAGTTTTAGATGGGATGCGAATAGAGATTGGCAACAGATGTCGTGCCGTCACTTACTACAGATTGGAAGACTTAGTGAAGAAAGTTGCTGAGCAGGAGGCATGTCTGTAAGAGGAGCATAAACTTTATAAAACAGCTCATGCTAAGTCTAGAAAGTCTCTAAAGTCCCAGAAGAGAGAAGGGTACCAGTCTGGATTACCGAGTTATTCCCATTGCCATCACTGTCATAGTTAGAAGTGTATTAAGTGTTATGTTTGTAGTCAGTTAGGACATATTTTGCAACTCATTATTCTATGCACCACTTGGAGTTAGCAGCTGTTTTATTTGCGGTTAAGTTTTGGAGATCAAAATTGTACGAGAAGGAAGTTCAGATTCTCGGGGATCATCAGAGTTTAAAATACATCTTCACTCATTAAACTTGTAGTTGAGACAATACATATGGATTAAGTTGGTAGGAGGCTACAATTCGGATATCGCATACCATTTGGTAAGGCCAACTAGGGTGTAAATGCCTTAATTAGGCACCTGAGCGATGTCTTAAGAAACAAGAATGTTTATAAGCTTACAGGGACATTGACACGGTGTGTTTTGGTCTAGCAGGGATATCGCATACCATTTGGTAAGGCCAACTAGGGTGTAAATATGAATGTAAATATGCTAGATCTAGGGTTTCAAGCTTAATGAATTATAATGGATGGGAAGCACAGAAATATAAATATTCTAGAACTCAAATGTTACCTATTATGATCTTTTTAACTCCAACTCTCGTATGCGAGCAAAATGAACGACCATCGATCGACAGCGAATGCATGTTCTCGATCGACGGTGAAATTAGAAGGAAGTATGGGCGAGATTTGATAAGTCCACCAGACTTATTAGACCAGTTCTCGCATGTATCTAACAGACTAGTTCAACATAATCTATTCTGGCGCAGAACCTACTCTCGTAGTTGTCCATGTCCTATCATCGAGATCCTAGTTAGCTACTCTAGAATACAAGCATTAAGAACAACTCAATTGATGGATATTAACTTAGCCTAGCAATCCTATTTTTGAGCTAATACATGATTACTATCATTCAACCATAAATTTAATTTGTAACTACTCAAACATGATCTTTGTCACATAAATCATAGATGAATAGAATATATATAAAATATAAAATATATAAAAAACCAAAGAAGTTCCAGGAGGACTCTGAAGGAGCCTCTCTTTTCTCTCCTAATACAAAATGAATGGGACTAAAATGCTTTGTAAAAACTCTGCTTTCTTCTTCTCTCTCTCTCTCTGTCTTTCTCAAGACATAAATATAAAGCTCTAAAATTAGGTCAAAACTCATCTAGGGTATTTTTGTCATTCTGACTTGGACTTTGATCATCGATCGATGGTAAGTGTGTTACATCAATCGCTCTTGAGATTAGATCATCGGTCGACACCTAGTGTGTTTCATCGATCAATGGCTTTGTCGACTCCCTAGATTATCAGCTACATGTTCTTTTCTTCAAGATGCTTCAAAATCTCCAAGTATCTCATGTAGCTCCAAGCTACATGACCTATAAATACTCTAAAACATAGCCTAGACACTCATAATAGACTATAAATAGAGCCTATAACATGGCCTAAAACTGGTAATAAATAGGCTATATCAACTCCCCCAGACTTCAACTTTTGATTGTCCTCAAGAAAACAAATTTGTGAAAGAGGTTTTGAAAAGTGGGGACTCACATAATATCTAAGTATAACTATCACCCTACTTTGTTGCAACCACATCTTATCAAGTCAATCACAGAGAAACTTTATATACTCTATCCTAGTATAGCAACTAAATCCATTCTACCAACAACTTAGCAAGTACTAGCTTGACTCGCCCCTCTACTAATCTTATTTCTTTGCATAAAATAAAGGTGTATGCTTTACCTTGGGAGTATCGATCAAAGGACACATGCATTCTTACCTCTGCAAGTATCTGAACAACTAGATACAAAGTCTTCTCTAATCCTTTTCTTCCCTCTTTTTCTCTCTTCTCTGAATCTTTTTAGATCTCAATGATGCCATCTCATTCTTTTATTTTCTTTTTCTTTTTATTTTTCTTTTTTTTTCTTTCGGGCAAAGTTGTAGGCGAATAATGGGGTCATAGGTAATTTACCTATCCCTCGCTTCCAACAATGTGTGATAATTACTTTGAATTAGATAGTGGGGTCATTGGTAATGTACTTACCCCTCTGCATCTTGGGAAATCATCTCAATCTTTTAAGCTTTTAAGTAGATGCTGAAGAGAGAGAGAGAAGGGAACCATAGGTGCAATGACTTGTACCTACAGACTTGCAGAAGGAACCCGATCCAGTGTATACCAAGCCCCAAAGCAAGCTGATAATGTCAGAATAGTGTTGGAAATAAGTTTTGGTTCCTTTAAACTTTCTAAGCAAGTGTGATATAGTGGCAGGATGATCCAATTTAGTATCTCTAGTAATCTCTGCAAATAACTTTTCTAAAAATGGTGCTAAAATGTGGTTAGTCAATAATAAATTTTGATCATAATCCCTTTTTCACTCAATAAAACTTTTTTTTAAAAAAAAACTTATATATCTAGCAAATAAAACTCAAAACAAATCAAATAGCGTTAGCGAACGTTCCGCAGACTTAAATTACACTGTCCCCAGTGTAATCCGCCCCGGATTGGTTAGAAAAAATTTAAATCATAAGTAAGTAGCTTAAGTAAGAAACTCGATACAAAACTCTGTAATAGAGTGTCGATCGATGTGAGGTATTTGGTGTCGATCGATGGTCTCGATCCATTGTCGACTGATGATGACTCTATGGTGTCGATAAATGTCTGACCTATAAGTTTCTAATCTTTTTCTTATATAAGTATAAAACTCAAAATAGGAAACAATATTAGTAAACCTCCCCCAGACTTAAACAACACTATCACCAGTGTTATTCAGTCCGAGATTGGTGAAGGAAATAAATCATAAGGACACAATTTAATAAAGGAAAACGGTGTACCTGCCTGCTTATGGTGACCGTCGATCGACACAGTTAAGTGGCGACCGATCGATATTGTGGTTGCTCCATCGATTCAACAATGTCAAGTGTCGATCGATGCTCTGTGCAGACTCATGTTATTTTTTCTTTAAAAACGTGTAATAATATAATAAAATCCAAAATTAGACTAGTATAATAAAAAAACTAACTAAAACTTATTAAACAGTGGGTTGCCTCCCACTTAGCGCTTGGTTATAGTCTTAAGCTCGATGTTTGAGCTTTCTGACTAGTATGGAGGTGGATCAACACTTGGAAAAGCAAGTGTCTACGTCTTCTCTGCTCATCTGAAACCATGTACCAATAAAGCTCTTTATTTCTTCATCACTTCTTGTTTTCTCATTATTTGTAACCTCTCTAGCAATCTCCATTGAATGCATTCTTCTTTGTAGGTTCTCAATACTGCACTGTAGCATTCTAAGTCTTGCAGCTGTAGTCTCTGATATATCTTCCAACTGTTGAGAAATATCTTCCTTCATTAGGCTCTGAGAAAAGGCAATCTCATCAAACCTATCTTCCAGTTGTGTTTCTACTGCTATTTTCTGCTTGTTGGCTTCAGTGTCGATCGACGGTTATAGGGTGCCGTCGATCGATGCTCGTTCATCTGGCCTAATCGCATCTTGTCTTTGTATAGTATCCAAATCTTACTTCATCTCATCCATGCGTGTAGTCAAACTGGTAAGGCATATGTATATAGGATAATAAACATCATCAAGCCTTGTGTAGAATTCATCTAGTGACATCTCTTGAGCTTTGTAGACCTCATGCACATTATCATCAATCTCTGCTCTACTGTATGTCCTTTGATTCTCCATAGACATACTGGTCCTTACTGCATGTTCTAATAGACATTTGTAGCTCTGCTCAAACATAGTAGCTCTGCTCAAACATAATAGCTCTCTCTAAAACTGCTTTGATGTCTTCAGCTTGCACAATCACTACTCTTCCGTCTGTAGCTCGTGCATTACCATTCTCATCTCTGTAGATGCCATACTCATCTTTCTTTTCGCAATAGAAAATTCTTCTGCCTTCAGCATCATAATCTATTGTGCCATGCTCGATACAGCCTTCGATCGATGCCAGGTGTGTCCCGTCGATCGATGCTGAACTCTCCAGATAGTAGGCAGTTGAAGTACGAAGTTTGTGGAACTTTGGAAGAGTATTGTTGATCGATGCACGTTGTCTTCTGTCGATCGATCTAATATGTGGAGACGTGTATAGATTGTTACAGATTGGCTTGATCTTCTGCTTCTCTACGTCGATCGATGCTGAAAAAGGTGCATCGATCGATGCGTGTTTCTTCACTTTCGACCAGCTGGCGTCGTCTGATACTAGGTCATGATATTCAATCAGCTCTCCTTCTCCATCGAACGATGGTGTATGTTGGCCGTCGATTGATTCTTGATTACCAAGTTGTTCGGACTCTGCTTCTTGATCAGTATCGATCAATGGCAAATGGTTGCTGTCGATCAATGTCAATTTCCCAAATTGGTTGGAAATTTGGAAGACTCCAGCCTCTTCCATTGC
This sequence comes from Sinapis alba, assembly GCA_012274485.2. NCBI lineage: Eukaryota > Viridiplantae > Streptophyta > Magnoliopsida > Brassicales > Brassicaceae > Sinapis > Sinapis alba. Next base: position 240,930 of record MU105802.1, on the reverse strand, counting down.
AGTACCACGGTACTCGATTAGCTCTTCCTCTCTGTAATCTTTGTCGTACTCGAGGTAGGCTGGGGTGTAATTGCCATCTGCATGGCAAGTGTTGATCGTTTCTAGGGTGAGGCTGTCGATCAAAAACATAGGGTGGGTGTCGACCGATTGTTGAACAATAAACGCATTGATCGGTGCTCTGGGTTGGGTGTCGATCGATCCTCCATCTTTAGGCTCCTCGTTGAACTTATAATTGCAGAAACATGTGGCCACAAGTTCTGCATCATTAGACAACTTTGTGAGGGCAGGTTTATTCTTATAGATTTCATAATTAACATTAGGATCAATCAAGGAAAGACACAACTTGTTAGTTTTCATGTCGCATATAGCTCCAACAGTAGCCATGAATGCTCTCCCAAGTAGTAGTGAAGAGTTCCAATTGATCTGGATATCCATGACATGGAAGTCTATAGTGACTAGGACATTTTGAATCTGCAGTAGGACATCTCTACAAATACCCCCTGAATCCACTCTGGAGCAATCCACAAAAACGAACGAATCATTGGAAGGCTCCACTCTCAGGTTCAACTTTTCTGCCATAGCTCTGGGTATGATGCTCACTGATGATCCAGTGTCACAAAGGGCATTGGGAAACTCGTGACCTTTAATCAAGCATGAAATCACGAACTTCCCATAATCACTTTTCTTTTTCAGACTGATCCTCTGCTCTGGAGTTGTCATATTCGTGACTTTCGGTAGATGAACATGTTTTGTTGCGGGAAACCATCGATCGATTCAACAGTCTCTCCGTCGATCGATGGTTGAAGGGTCTTTGCTGTGAACTTTGATTAAAGTTACTCCTTTGACCATTCCCATAGGAGTTCCTGTTGAAACCTTGATTCCCTTGTCTCTGGAAAACCATTCCCATCAACGTAGTTCACATCCTCTTCGATATCATCATCTCCAGACTCTATTGCTTCGACTTCTGCAAAAGTGACATGCGTCCACTTCTGAACACTATCCAGTTTTGCCTTGACTTCTTCAGTCTGCTCCTTGCTCATTGTTGGAGTTTATTTCTTCCTCTCAAAGTCTATGTTCTTGGTGCTGTTACTGGATGCCAGATTCTCAATCAACCTTGTAGCCTCTTCAGGACTCCTGGTGCTGAAATTTCCTTCACTAGCTGTGTCCAAAGCCATCTGGTACTGTAATCCAACACCCCTAAAGAAAGTGCTGAGAAGTTGCACTTCTTTGAACCCATGATGTGGACAATCTTTCTGGTATGATTTGAATATGATCCATAATTTTCTGAAGATTTTGAAGGGTCTAGTGAAAAAGTGGCAATCTTGCTCCTCAGGTCTTCTGCTCTTGCGTCATCAAAGAAGTTGCGCAAGAAAACATTCTTGATGTCAGTCTAGGATGTCAGGGATCCTGGTGGTAACTGCTTGAGCCAATATGAAGTTTCTCTAGCAAGTGAGTACTTGAAGAACTTGCAAAAAGATAGTCCTGATGGGCTCCATTGGTTTTAATGGCAGTTACTAGATCCTCAAATTGCTACAGATGATCGATAGGGTACTCATGATGCAGCCCATGGTAGGGTGGGTGTGCTACAAGTCTGAAGAAGGCGGGCTTGATTTTAAATTTGTCTCTGAAGAGCTGGAGGACGAATGGCGGATTTGTTGGCGTAGTACTGATCTGGACGGTTGTAGTCAGCCAGTGTTCTCTGAGTAGCTTGGGCATTAACTTTAGGTTGAGCTTCTGCAGCGTCTGCTTCTGCTTCTGCATCAGGGATTATAGTCCCCTGATCATCTATCTTCTGACTTGCTGCATTACACTGATGACCCTTGAGGTCATACATGTCTCCATTCTCACCTTTAATCAGTATCAAAGTCGCAACCATCTGAACTCGTCTATGTCTGTCGATCGATGTGGGTCTATTGATGTCGATCGGTGCTAAGTGATCAGTATTGGTCGATGTAAGTAAGTTGTTGTCGATCGATGAAGGTAGGTTGGTGTCGATCGATGCTGAGTGATCAATGTCGGTCGACGGTGGAGTTCGGATGATGGTCGATACGATTCATGAAGAAGTGTCGGTCGACGCGGTACTAGTGCTGTCGATCGATGCTTGTCATCATTCTTTATGGATCGAGCGTTCAAGTATGTCAGTGTCAGAGGGTAATATTAGTTCTTGTCATTTGTTGCTCATGGTGCTTCTTTGCATGTACCTGAAAACAAAGGGAAATAAATTATTAGTAACTTAAAAATCAGTAACAAACCTAGACAAAATCCTAGAAATTAAATCTATCGGCTATCTATGCTCCCTGGCAACGGCGCCAAATTTGACACGGTGTGTTTTGTTCTAGCAGGGTAATAAATATCCTAAACAATCAACTGCTAAATTAATCCTAATCTTAACACACTCTATAATACTCTTGCCAAGAGAGATCAAGTGTAGTACTTAGGGATCAAATCCACATAGAGCAAAGGCACACAATAGATTTCTTATTTTTAAAGACTAAGCTAGGTGAAAATTTATATTATTAGTAAATAATCAGATTAAGGAAATATTCCTTGTCAAGTAATAGGATGCAATATGAAAATATGCTACTAATACAAATATGGAAATATTCTATTAGATGTAAATATGATATATCTAGGGTTTCAAGCTTAATAAATTATAATGGATAGGAAGCACGAAAATGTAAATATTCTAGAACGAACTCAAATATTAACTATTTTGACCCTTTCAACTCCAACTCTCGTATGCGAGCAAAAGGAACAACCATCGATCGACGGTGAAATCAGAAGGAAGTATGTGTGAGATTTGATAAGTCCACCAGACTTATTAGACCATCTTTCACATGTATCTAACAGCCTAGTTCAACAAAATCTATTCTGGCACAAAACCTACTCTCGTAGTTGTCCATGTCCTATCATCGAGATCCTAGTTAGCTACTCTAGAATACAAGCATTAAGAGCAACTCAATTGGTGGATATTAACTTAGCCTAGTAATCCATGATTGCTATCATTCAACCCTAAATCTAATTTGTAACTACTCAAACATGATCTTTGTCACATAAATCACAGATGAATAGAATATATATGAAATATATAAAAACAAAGGAGTTCCAGGAGGACTCTGAAGGAGTCTCCTTTCTCTCCTAATACAAAATGAATGGAACTAAAATGCTTTGTAAAAACTTTGTCTTATTCTCTCTCTATCTCTTTGTCTTTCTCAAGACATAAATATAAAGCCCTAAAATTAGGTCAAAACTCCTCCAGGGTATTTTCGTCATTTTGACTTGGGCTTTGATCATCGATCGATAGCAAGTGTGCTACATCGATCGCTAGCAAGTGTGCTACATCGATCGCTCTCGAGCTTAGATCATCAGTCGACGCCTATTGTGTTCCACCAATCGATGGCTTTGTCGACTCCTTAGATGATCAGCTACGGGTTCTTTTCTTCAAGATACTCCAAAAGCTCCAAGTATCTCATATAGCTTCAAAACGTTGTTGGACCTGTAAATACTCTAAAACATAGCCTAGACACACATTATAGAATCTAAATAGAGCCTATAACATGGCCTAAAAGTGGTAATAAATAGGCTGTATCAGACATTTGCAAGTCTCCGATTATGTGCAGTTCAATAGAGGAGGATACAACTTATCTTAAAGCATTGGTAAAAGAAGATTTATTGTCGAAAATACGCCAAGCACATGATAACGATATGGCTTTGGTTAAGCAAATCGAGTTTAGGAGTATTGGATATCATGCAGTTTTGAGCAGGATGTACTTGTACAGAAACGAAGTTTATATGTCAGATGATAAGCTGTTAAGAAAAGGGATCTTACAGCAAACACAACACTCGCATTTATCTATTCACCTGGAAAACACCAAGGGGTACAAAGATATGAAGTGTTACTATCATTGGCCTAGTATGAAAAAGGTTGTAGCTACATTGCATCGATCAGACATATCAGAGGTTTATGTATGAGGATGAGTTACCTATCATGTTATTGTTGAGTCTGATTTCTGCAGAATAGAAATGAGACCTAGTGATCATGGATTTTTGTTACTGGATTGTCGAATCGGGGTGCAAAGTATCTCATTTCCTAGTAGATAAGATGGCCATCCAAAGCTGATCAGTTGGCGCATGTTTACGTCGGTGAGATCGTGAGATTGTACATAGTTCATGTCAACATCGTATCGGATCGGGGTGCAAAGTTCACATCTGCATTTTGGAGAGCCTTTCAGAAGGCCTTTGAGACAAAAGTCCAAATGGGTACATTTTATCACCTGCAGACAGATAGTCAATCAGAGAGGACTATCAAAAGATGCTTCTCACAGAAAGGGTGTCTTTTCACCAAGGCACCTATAAGAAATACGAAATCAAGATCAGATTCCGACAGGGCTGGGTGCAGATGTAAAGAACTGAAGAGTTCTAAGCCAAGGGGCTTGTATAATGTGTAGAGCTAAGGAGCTCGGTGAGCATAAGAGATCGATGATCAAATAAGTAAAGTAAAACTTGGAAGAATTAAAAGTTTGTTAGAGCTATGATATCATTAATAAACATAACTAGGAAGCTCGTCAATAGAGCTAGAGCTCGTTCATAGATAGAGCTAATCTCGTTTATTTTTATTTTTATCAAAAATGGATTTTATTTTATTAATAGTAGTACCCAAAGTGGGATACCTACGTATAAATGGGATCAAACCTTACCGTATTTTACCTTTTTACAAAGTATGAGGTAAGTTTAGGGAACCGTTTTTTTAAAAGAAATGTTTCTCCGATCTACTTTCTCTTATACTTTTCATTTGCGTCCTTTGCTTTTTTGTTGGTTGTATGTATTTTCTGGTTAGGTCGCATGTATCGATATTTGTGGATATGACACAATCTTGATGCCTTCTGACTTCCATGGATAGTTGTTATTCTTCCTGCCACTGAGAATTGATGCATTGATGGTAAATTAAAGGATGGCTTGCCTGGCGTGGATCCAAGGTGTCATGAAGTAACCTTTAGGCTTCTCTCTTAAATAAGGAGTTTGCTGTAGCACATAAGGGTCGAATCCATAGAGACTTAATGATTCACACAGTAGACTTATGGCTATCAGATTAAACTAGAAAATAAATAAGAAAGCAGTAAACAACATAAAGTAAATCAAAGTTGTAAATGATTTAAGAGACACTAGATATACGAAATTCAAATAGGTAATTCAGAATTGCAGACAAACGAATCGTTCATGGTTTTATTAAAATCAGTTCCTGAACTCAAATCACAATGATGAAGTTAACCAGCTCTCGATACATAAACTATCTATGTATAATTCCTAAAATTCCAACTCTCGTTGCTAATTCAATCAATTCAAACAAATATTAAAACATGTTTGATATGTTCACTAAATCTCTAAAACAACTTGTAACACCCCGACCTCCCACAGCTAATGGGCCTCCCACGTTCGCTCATTCATCCCTTGGGTACACTGAAAGGTGGTGTGTTAATTTTTCATAGGTTTTAGAGTCTTGTTTATTGACCATGCAATCACTACATGACCTTTCCTCCTATTTTGGCCTCACTCACAGGGTATTGTGAATCATTTCCCGATAGGTCACCATCCTTTCACTACTTCAGCCCAAGAACGCTTAACTCTGGAATTCTAAATGGATGTGTGACCAAAAAGTTAAGTGCACTTTGATGATATAAGTAGCTAAATCAATTCTATTAAGCATTTTATCATATATATACCAGAAATCAGGATGTTACTATTCACCCCCATCCACAGAGCGCAACGTCCTCGTTGTGCACCACAACAAGTCTCAAGACGCCTCCCAGGTCAGAACCGAGATGGCTAACCAGCTCTGATACCACTTGTAATGCCCCAAACACCCACGGCTAATGAGCCTCCCACGCCCGCTCACTTGGCCCGTGGTCTCCATTTCATGTGACAAGCGGCGCGTTAATTTTTTGTAGGCTCTAGTGTCTTATTTATTGACTCTGCAATCAACCATATAACCTTTCGTCGTGTTTTGGCCTCACTCGCACAGTATCCTGAATCACTTTCCGATAGGACACCCATCCTTTCACTACTCCAGCCTAAGCACGCTTTACTCTTACGTTCTTAATGGATGTGTGACAAAAAATGTAAGTACACTTTAATGACATAGGTAGCCAAATCAATTCTATTAAGTTTTTCATCATATACCAGAAATCGAGATGTTACACAACTCTCATTGCGAATAAGTATATAGCACATCATGATTCAGTTCAGGTAATTGATTACACTCTTGTGTCTCACAACTATCATATGATCTATATTACCATGGTTGAGTCAATTTATTAAATTCAATCCTGATGAAGAATCTATAGGACTACCCTATGTGGCAACTAAAATTCACACCGTCGATTCCCGTTGATTAGAGGAAAGTTAGGAAACCTTAGCTTTCCTTGAGGTCTCGGATTTATGTTAAGCCTAACGTTTAAGCAATCAAACAGTCAATACAAATGAGATAATAATTCGTAAAGTAAAAACAGAGCAAGGAAGATCTTATTTCCGAATATGTGGAGAGCGAATACAATAGGTAAAGTCTTCGGCTACAAGAGCTGCCGGCGAGTTTCCCTTGTTCTAATAACCTGAGACCGAAAACCTAATTGAGCCGCAGCTCACTAAATAATGAAATTTGCCTAAATGTTCTAAGTGCTAATTTGCTGAGAGTTTCTTGCGTCCCTGCGTCTTGAGACTTGACTCTCTTTATATACTCCTCCAAGGTCAGTCGTGTTTTTCCCGTTATGCCTGATCGGTGTTTATCCTTTCACCATTTTTTTCCTTTTTCCTCTTGAATTTCATATTTATCCGGAAATTTGATGTTTATCTCGTTTCCTATTTATTTCTCCGAAGACTAAGTAAACCGTCACAAGGAATGGGCTCTTTCTCGTCTAGAATTCGCAAGTGGGCCTTTGTCATGTTTGGATCCTCTTGGGCTGTTTTATGACTTAGACGGTTTTTACGATTTCTTTTGGAGAAATCACCTTCGTATGAGGCTAGTCATCAGTTTTCCTTGAAAAAACGGGTAGTTGACGTATAGTTATGACGTAGATGGTGTTAAGCTAACCAATATCGTAGCATATGAGGGATTCTCAGATTTTTATGAAAGACGAGTTTTGCGGTTTTTATCGTAAAAATCTAATGGAAAAACAAATAGAAATGAAACAAGGGCTCATTTGAGCAGACTTTGAGAGTTAATACATGGCTTGTCCTTGGATTGTCCCTGCCTTTGGGCGGGGTGGCTGGTCCATGGGACGTCACCGTCGTAGGGGTTTTTTTTCTCTGAAATTATTCATGGATCAACCCGTTTGATCGTGGAATGGTGTTCTTAAGCTTGTTTCCCAGACCTTTGCGAGGTTATCTCAAGAGGTTGTTTCGAAAGACCTGGACGGTAACATTGGACGTTGATCTTGAAATCAACATTTTTGTTTCGATAGGCTAGAGAATCGTTCGTTCGGAGGTCGGACAATATTTTTCGAGGATCTCCTCTTCGAGTTTTTTACGAAGTTTTTTACTTAGAGAACCTAAAATATCACTGTGATGGTTTTCAGGCATTGATTTCGTCGTAACCGGCTTTGACCCCTACCCTAACAAGTCAATCAATCTAGCAATTCATCATAAACCATAAATATAATAGATGATCTACTCATACATGGAAATAAAAACACAAATAGAGAAAATTTTGGGCGAAAGTACAATTCTTAGAAGTTGATAAAAAAAAATCAGGTATTGATCGAAGGAGTGCCGTTAGACACCAAGGTGGTGCCGCTCGACACTTAGCCATAACGTCGAAAGTTTCCTTTCGCGTGTTGGACAAATTACTCTTCAGTAAAACGAGCATAACGTTTTATCTAACCAACAGTTTGACCTCAAACCGTTTGAACTGGAAAACTAGCTAAATTCTAAATCTTGTGTCAAAATATAAGCTTCATCCTCCTGTTTGAAGTTCTTAATCCATGGCTAATTCTGACACATGTTCATAGTTCTGCACTTGAAATTGTCCTTTTTGTATCCAAAGCACCCTAAAACCTGTAGAACAAAAAAATAACCCCAAAATGACTCCAAACATAATGTAAAGGCTCTAAAAAGACTTATAACATGGTCAAAAGTGGTATAAACTATGGTATATATTGGGGTCAAAACCGGTTACGACGAAATCAACGCCTGAAAATCACTGCAGTGAAAGTTTTTGTTCTCTAAGTAAAAACTTCGTAAAGAACTCGAAGAGGAGATCCTCGACAAAAGATTGTCTGATATCCGAACTAATGATTCTAGAGCCTGTTGGAACCAAGAATGCTTATCTCAAGATCAACGTCCAATGTTACCATCCAGCTCTTTCAAAACAACCTCTTGAGATAACTTTAGAAAGGTCTGGAAAACTAGCTTTGGAACAACATTCAACAATCAAATGGGACGATCCACAAATAATTCTGGAGCCGAACCACCCCTCCCTAGGGTGGGGATGTCTCTTCACCAAACCACCCCGCTCTAGGGAAGGGACGATCCAAGGAAAACCACCCTGCCCAATCAATCATATAAGAATGACACTGGTTAACTTGACACTATCATCATCATAACTAGGTTAGGGCATAACGGGAAAGACACTTAGCAAATGGATAAACTTGGATTGGTGTATAACGGGAAAGACACGACTGACCTTCAAGGTTTAAGACACAGGGAGATCAGAAAATCTCAGCAAACTTAGCACTTAGAGCGAATTAGGCAACTTTCCATTTTTAGCGAGCTGCTACTCAACTAGGTTTTTAGTCTAAAAGTTATTAGAACTAGGAAAATTCGCTGGCAGCTCTTGTAGCCGAAGGCTTTACCTATTGTACACTCTCTCCGCAGATTCGGATATAAGATCTTCTTTGTTCTCTTTTTCGCTTTATGATTTACTACTGTGTTTGTATTGATTGTTTGATTGCTTGAACATTTGGCTTAGCAGAAATTCGAGACCTTAGGAAAAGCTAGGGTTTCCTAACTTTCTTCTGATTAAGAAAAATCGAGAGTGTGAATTTTGGTCCCCACAGTTTTGGTGCTAAAAGGAGGGGTTACTGATCAATCTAACACACAGCCGCACAAGCGCTCAATCAAACATGTGCGAACGTCACTGCGGTTAACGCTGATGCTAATACCGCGACGTTCGAGGAGGTAAAAAAGATGTTCTCCGGCTTTGAAAAAAGGACGGAAGAACAAGATAAGATCATGGGTTCCTTCGCTAAACAAGTCAAAACCCTAACAGCAAGGACCAGAGCTGTCTTTTCTTCGCGGAACCACTAGGATTCGCAGAAGAAGGCTCAACTTCATAACCCTGTATGAAAGGCTTGGGAACACGCAGGGAAATCCGTCAGGATCAAATCCCAGCGAAATGATCCCTGTTGCAACTCGAAAAAACTTTGAAAACCATCCGCCTCTTGAGTAGGGAACAAAGGAATACAAAGTCAAACGAGTCGACTTGGATCCATGCGATCAGTCCGAGGAATTGGAAGAAGACGCTGATGACCCAAGGAGAACAAGAAGTCGAACTGCTCGTCTGGATACCTCGTTCAAAAAAAACATGACGGAAGAAGAATAAAACATCGCCTGGGTTAAACAAGAAAATCTAGCCGAAAAAGGCCCAGGTGACCCGCATCAAACACTGACAAACTTGAAAAATCACTAGCGATCCAGGATCTCCGCGATTATATCGCCAAAACAGCTGCCGAAGTAAAAGCCATAAAATCTCAGATCCATCATGCCACCAGTGCTGCACCGGAGATCGACCGACGTCTCGACGAAGCTCGAAAAACTCCTTTCACTACACCCAATATTGAGATAAAAAATTTAGACCCTGGAAAGATCAAGATCCCCATCTACAACGGCAACACTGACCCAAAAACGCATCTTCAAACCTTCCAGATTGCGATGGGTAGGGCCAGATTGAGGGAACGGGAAAGAGATGCCAGCTACTGTTGCTTCTTTGTAGAAAATTTCCAGGGAGCAGCACTTAAATGATTTTCTCATCTAAAATGAGATTCATTGGAAGTTTCAACCAACTTGCCTCGGAGTTTCTCAAAAAATACTCCATGTTCATGGATCAAGAAACGTGCGATGTGGATCTTTGGAGTCTGTCCCAAAAGGAAAACGAGCCACTCCACAACTTCATGAACAGGTTCAAAGTCGTCATGGCGAGAGTTACCGGGATAAACGACAAAGTTGTCGTGGATGCCGTCCGTAAAACAATTTGGTACAATCAAAGTTTAGGAAGTGGATAACTCTTGAAAAGTCGCGCTCAATCCATGAAGCTCTCCACAAAGCCCCCTACTTCATCATTATGGAGGAGGAAACAAAAGTCCTATTTCAGAAATATAGACTTGCGAGGACATCTTCGAAAGTTGTGTTATAACGGAAATTGAAACAGAGAAACCCTCGTAATGACAAGTACGTCCATCACGAGGAGGAGGAGTTCCAGGGAGCGCAAAAATATGCCATTGACTCCGTATCCCCGTATCCGAACAAGGAAGAACTTCAGGGAACACCTGGACCCGAAAAACCTTCGACAAGAACACCTTCTGCGAGTTCCACCGAACTAGAGGTCACTTTACAACGAATTGCAAAGTTCTTGGTGCGAGACTAACAGCCAAACTACTCGCAGGTGAGATCTCCAGCATTACCAGTATAAATGATCTTATCATGGATACCGACCGTCCGCCAAGAAACGACAAAAACCCACCAGCGAAGAACACTCTACAAGCGAACCAATGGGGTGAAAAACACGGACAGAAACAAGGCAATGGGAAACGGAAATAACCATCGCAGGGTAAACATGATCATTAGAGGATCTTAGTACTATCACGATATGGTATCATCCATAAAAGCTTACCAGCGGAAAGCTGAAACAAGAGCAAACTGGCCGAGCCAATCTCCCTACGTCCCAATCAACACCATCACCTTCGACGAAGAAGAACCTGGCGGACTCGACCAACCCCACTGTGACCCGCTTGTTATTGATCTCGTAATCAGAGATCTCAAAGTCACAAGGATCCTCTTCGATACAGGAAGCACGGTCAACGTCATCTTCTGCGACAGCCTAAGGAGAGTGAATGTCGAACTGGACGAAATCGTACCAATGCCAAAACCACTGACCGGTTTTTCAGACATAGCGTTGATGACCCTCAGATCGATCAAACTCCCAGTAATGGCGAAGGTGGTCACAAAGATTGTCGACCACCTAGCCATGTTCAATGTCATTATGGGAACACCATGGATAAATGCCATGCAGGCAATCCCGTTGACCTATCACTTGGGTATCAAGTTCCCTACTCCTAATGGAATCACAGCAATCTGGGCATGCCAAAAACAGTTGTGACTTTGCTTCCTGGTCGAACATAAGCTGCAACAAGTCACAACTACCTCAATAGTAAAACCTAAACGCTCAAAAGTAAGCCAGACGACAAGTAAAAAATCGGAAACAACTACCCAGGGAAGAGCATCAGACAACGAAATTTTTTCCAAGCCCAACACTCTAACCCAACCGTAGGAGACAAACCCTTAAGAAGACGTCAATCCAGGCGCAGTCACTGCAAGTAAGGCGATCAACGCACTAGCAACTGCTGAGTAAAAACACTCGCGGCATGATACTGAACTACGAGATGGCTTGATCCCAGAAAGGTGTAAGTAGGCAACTCATCGCAAGACGCGTTCAGCTGTCCCACCTCTCAAAAGGGGTGGGGAGTGGGTACGTATACGTGTACTCGTATACTCCCACATTTCAAAATATTTGTCCATGTACTCGACATTTTTTGAAACTTTTCTGATAATAAAAGAAAGCGCAAAACGATTTCTAGAAAGTCTCACAAACCTCTTTAAAATCGCATGAATGCCTTATCTCGCAAAAATATTCCACAAACAGCAATCTACGATTTGTTGGTCAAAAGCTCAAAAAATATAGTTATCGTATAACCTTGAATCGAAAATCTTACGAGAAACCAACACGTCAAAAACATATATCTAGAAACCCAAGAAAACATTTCTTCCAGAAAAGTGGTACACTAACCACAACACAAACAGTTTTCGATTTCAAGGTCGAACTTGACTTCTTGGTCCTACGGCCGAACCAGGTCAAACCCGACCACCCAGTTAAACTGGACCACCCGGCTGACCCGGACCATCCGGCTGACCTCAACCATCCGGCTGACCCGGACCATCCGGCCAACCTAGATTATCCACCAGACCGGACCACCTGGCCGACCTGAATCACCCGGCCAAACCGGATCATCCGGTCAGACTGAACCGCCCAATCAAACCTGACCATCTGGCTGACCCGGATCACCCGGTCAAACCGGACAGCATAGTTGGACCCGCCCTCCTCGTCGAACCTATCACCTGCATGTTCCACTCCGGCCTCTCGGTCAAAATATGTCTCCCGATCAAACGATCAAACCTAACCTCGTGGTTACATGGTCGAGTCCGATTTGCGACTATAAACAAGAGGCGGCCGATTCCTAATCTAGAAATCTCTGGTAAGCAAAAAAAAAAATATATATATATACATATATATATACCTTCGGAAAATGAAAGCAAGATGTTGCAAAAAATTTCCAAAAGTATTTTCGAATACTTAAACGCCAAAAAAGTCTGTCCGCGACTATAAAAACAGTCCGCCCGCGACTATCAAATAAAAAGCTAACTTAGGTTAGAAAATGCAATCACTTTCTCTCATGTTCATCAATTGGCCCCGATAAATACTCCAACAGTTCTAAACAAACGATAAAACCTTTCATCGAATTGGTTCTCTAACATCCAACACAGGATAATAGCGCTATAAAAGAAATCCAAAATTTTGGTCATCTCTTCCAAGCTTAGAAATTGTCTTCAGAGAGATGCTCGGTTCCCGATTGATTTGCAAGTCATATAAGCCTAGAACTTATCGCAACTTCAATGTCGAGACATAATCAGGTTGAAACCGCAAACAAAATACATAAGCCAAAATAGTAATCACACATCCTAAAACCGAAAGTAAAACTAGATCTTTCCCTAAACCCACCGCGGTGGTCTCTAACATCTCAAAGACATAATATTGAAATCATACGAAATTCCTAAACTATGTCTCTTCGCTTACGCCTGCACTTCTACGAGTCTCCGTGGATTCTTCCGAGAACTCTCATTTAAAACAAACAGCAAGTGTAACGATCTCCCGATAGTAACATAATGAGATGACAACTCGCATTCTTCCTCTCAATAAAAATACGCAAAACGCTACTTAAAATCAATACGCAGTTCAATAAAAACAAAAAGCCGCATAGCGGCAGGGATTCGAAAGCCACAAGTGGCCAGTCCCGAAACACACAAACAGCCACACTCAGCTTAAATAAGTCATTCACTAAAACATGCGCAGATCAGGCATCTCCGTCATAACACCCAGTCATGGAGGCACTAAACTCACTCACGGGCTGGTTCACCTCATCTTCTCCCACAATGTTAGCCCCGACTTCCCCCGAGTCAGGCGAAACAGGAACGTGAGTCCAAAGATCCCGTATCTTTCCCTTGATCGGGCGAGCATCCAACTCCACGCCTTCAAAGTTCTTCATATAGCCGTAAGCCTTGACCACCTCAGTCTCAAAGGCATAATCATCTGCTTGTATGAGATACAAACCACTTAAAGAACCTCGTCATTCGCGGAATTGACCAATGTCGCCATGGATGCTCTTAAGCTCGTCGAATATGTTCTCCAACTCGAGGGAACGGTTGATGTAAACCGTGACAATTTCCCTCTTTCCTCGTCTCTCCACACAACGGATCTCTTGGGCTTGCTTTGCGGCCAGCTCCTGAAGTTTGCCTTGTAGACGAGCACTTTCCCTCTCAGCTACCTCGGCTTTGAAGCGATAAGTCCTCGCCTCCTAATAACTGAATTTAAGGGCCTCGTCAATCAAGTGAATGCCCTGAGAAAAAAATTGAGAGTTAAAGAAATAACTTAGCAAATGTAACGAGCAAAGTGAAAATACTAACCCCCATGCACCGTCATGAGGCTTCTATGACCGACTCCAATCGAGCTAGCTCCTCGACACCCAGAAACTGATCATTATTTTCCGGAAGGGAGTTGATAAAATCACGGAGATCATTATCTCCAATCCCGTAATCCAACACATGGACTTAGTTTGTGCCACTCCCATCTCCGGCAAAACATTTTTGTACACTCGCCCTAAGACAGCTCCTCCACGGCAGCACTGCCTTCAACGTAACTGAATCCCTTATCTCTGGGGGACTGAATCCTCTCCCTCGCCTCGGGAGCTTCATATGGAAAATATCCATCCATCTCAGGATCAGGACCACTTTCCGCGGACGCTTGGGTTGAGCTCGAGAACGGTGATACGCAACCGCTAAACGAATACGTTCTGGAGAAAATCATCCCCAGTAGAATGGACTGCCTCGAAGAAGATCAATGACAATGATCAAATCTTCAGGATGCGGAGGAAGAGGTTGGCAGATTGTGAAATAAAAAAAAAAAGAAATGCACAGTTAGATATCCAAAAAACAAACAAGCACAAGATATCCGGCAACGCTACCCTTTTTGCGCCGTCTAGTCTAAAAAGTGATAATACACTCTTCCGCGATAGAGGCACTGTCTACTCGGACAAAGAATAAGTACCCCTGCCACCTGTGGAAGTTGGAACCGAATGACTTAATGATCGCCATGTGGTCCATGGGTTTATGACAATAAGATTCCCCCATCTTTTGCGCCTTTAGAAAGGCCTCAAGGTAGTCAGCATCAAGATTCATCCCGCGCTCAAAGCTCAACACCAGTACACCAATGAGATGTTGCAGCCCGCCGGGAGTCAGCTGACTTTTCGACAATCAAAATTGGACCAGAAACTGGACTATGATCGCCTGGATTGGAAACCATAAACGACAACACAAAAGGTGCGCTTCATAGCATGTAAAGTAACCCGTGGGCAGAGCATCAACACATTCCCCATCCACGGGAATTCGAAACTCAACTTCCTTCAGGATTTGAAAAAAATTGCCTAATGGTGCGGAGGAATGAGCGAGTACTTATGCTCGGCCCATCATGCTCCTCTCGACCCTTTGGTCTCTTAGGACACCGTGATTTGGGAGGAGGTGGTTACATTCCACAAGTCGCTTTCCAATATTCTACGATTTCCTTAGGATCAGTGGAGTGGGGAAGAAACTCAACCTTGGGAATGATGGTACCTCCCCGAACATACAGACTTTCATGATTAACATAGAGGGAAGAACATCCTCTGAATCTCTCTTGTTCATTGACATGGTTAAGCAAAAAGGGAGAGAAAGGAGAGAAGAATTTCTACCTTAGAAAAGACTGTCTTGTGGAAGTGAGCAAGTGAAAAATTTGAAAAACTTATTCCACATACTTATAGAAGGTGAAAAGTTACTAGATCTGTTGTCTTTGGTCTTCTCAATCGTTAGATTCCGCCTAACTTATCCAGCATGTCTAACGCCCTGCAAGAACGTCACAACGATTCTAGTGAGCTGGGGAGGCTAACTGTTGGGGTCAAAACTGGTTACGACGGAATTAACGCCTGAAAATCACTGCAGTGAAAGTTTCTGTTCTCTAAGTAAAAACTTCGTAAAGAACTCGAAGAGTAGATCCTCGACAAAAGGTTGTTTGATCTCCGAATGAATAATTCTCGAGCCTATTGGAACCAAGAATGCTAATATCGCGATCAACGTCCAATGTTACCATCCAGCCCTTTTGAGACAACCTCTCGAGATAACTTTGAAAAGGTCTGGGAAACAAGCTTTTGAACAATGTTCCATGATAAAATGAGACGATCCATGAATAATTCTGGAGTCGGAACACCCTGCTCTAGGGTGGGGACGTCCCATGGCCCAGTTACCCTGCCCAAGGGTGGGGACGATGCATGAACCATCCACCCCTCCCTAAGGAGGGGACGACCCACAGTCAACCCCACACTAGGGTGGGGACGTCTCTTCACTAAATCACCCCGCCCTAGGGTGGGGACAATCCAATCTAAACCACCCCGCCCAAGGGCGGGGACGTTCCAAGCAAAACAAACCCGCCTTAGGGCGGGGATGGTCCACGGACCAGTCCATCCCTCCCTAAGGTGGGGACACTTTATGATTCAAGCTCTCCCATCCGAGGACATGCCGTTCATGAACTCTCGAACTCCTGATCAAATGGACCTTTTTTCATCTCGATTGGGCTTGCCGTTGGATTTTTACGATAAAAACTGCAAGACTTGTCTTTCGTAAAAAATCGAGAATCAATAATATTAGAATGACACTGGTTAACTTGACACAATCATCATCATGACTATATAGTTATCTTCCGTTGTCTTTATAAAATTAACGTTACAAGGACTAGCATCTTGCGGAAGGCAATTTCTCTGGAAGAAACCGTAAAAAACGTCTAAGTCAGAAGACGGCCCAAGAGGGTTTAAACATGATGAAGCCCCACTTACAAACTCCAGACGAGAAAGAGCCCATCCGCTACAATGGTTTATCTGGCTTTTGAAGATATAAATGGAAAAAGAGATAAACATCAAGTTTTCGGATAAACATGAAAATCAAGGGAAATAAGAAAATTTCTGCGAATGGATAAACTCGGATTGGAGCTTAACGGAAAAGAGACTACTGACCTTGGAGGAGTATATAAAGAGTGTCAAGCCTCAAGACGCAGGGAGACAAGAAATTCTTAGCAAACTTAGCACTTAGAGCGAATTAGGCAACTTTTTATTTTTAACGAGCTGTGACTCAACTAGGTTTTTAGTCTTAAGTTACTAGAACTAGGGAAACTCGCCGGCAGCTCTTGTAGCCGAAGGCTTTACCTATTGTACTCGCCCTCCGCAGATTCAGAAATAATATCTTCTTTGCTCTCTTTTTCTCTTTACGATTTACTACTGCTTTGTATTGATTGGTTGATTGCTTGAACATTTGGCTTAGAAGAAATATGTGACCTCAGGGAAAGATAGGGTTTTCTAACTTTCCTCCGATTAACGGAAATCGACGGTGTGAATTTTGGTTCCCACAGTATATCAATGACCTAGACTTATCCTTTACTTGCCCTCATGCAAAACATAGAATCAACATGTGGAAGAAGTTTGAAAACTCAGGAACTCACTCATCTTTAGAACCACCACTTTCGCCTTTACCCTGATGCAAGCTACATCAAATAATGCCAAACTTATTAGTACATCTGACCTCAGCTTAGCAACCATATCATCCAACCCATAGCTCACCAGACACTATATGATTGATCCTCAACCAGCCTCATTTAAGAGATAAAAGTGCAGGCTCATCTTGGAAATATTGATCAAAGAAATGGCTTATCATGGGAATATCGATCAAAGAACTCATTGACTCTTATCCAATTAGATTTCTGAACAAACATGTAGTGTTCTCTTGTTCCTTTCCTCTCTCTTCTCACTTCTCTTAGTCAATGTCTCATTTCTTTGAAGGGCAACATTTTTTTTTAATTGAGTGAGTTTAATGGAAATGTTTCCATTATTCAAGCTTTAATGGTTCCACCCACCTTGTGACACCCCAGATCGTAGATGACCGGAAATGACACGGTCGATGGTCCCTGAAAGCCGACCCGAGGTTCCTGAATACTTCTAAGTTCCTTGGACTAGCAATCTGAGAACATCAACGCTTCTATCGGATATCACTTAAGACTTTTCAACCTGACCAAGCAATACCCGATAGTTAGTTCATCCCAGACAAGGACTAATATCATATGGAGTCCGTACTTTAAACAATCATTATACATTATATACTTACTCTTTCAAAAGCATCTTACGAAAATTTTATAGGTCAACCTTGCAGTTATCAAAAAGCTTTATTTATACATAAGATATATCAAAAGACCAACGCAAGGATAACAAAACTACCGCTGGCTAATGATGTTCCTTCCTGTCCTAGAGTAAGGTCTTCCGCCTACTGGTAACATGCATCACAATGAGTCATGAGTAACTAGTTTACTCATTGAGTCTAATCATGCACCCCAACATATATTAATAATATTTCGAGCAATGAACTCAATTTGTAAGCAGTGGAAATATATTCCATAACTAATAAAGAATATATAAGGCCTACCATTTTATCGATGTGAATCTTATCTTAAACATCACCTCCACGATACCTGCCATTCACTCATACTTATATATATATATATATATAGATACTAAACCCGGAAAACCACCAAGACTAACCGAGCCTAGAGGAAAAATAAATATAACCATCATCTCCATCAGATATTCCAAGAGTCGACATCTAATGATGTATGCAGTTACGCAGCCTCCAGGGAGCAACCCCATCATCGAGTCTTCGTGAAGTTGTTTCATATCACAGAAGCAATTCACGGTAATGCAGAGACTTTCTTGAGAGTGAGTATAGAATAAGACTTCACATGATTCAATACTTATATACTTAATTATATACATATATAAATTAGTACTTGAGAACAAGTACTATGGCTCAGGATAAATGTATATGAACATCCATGAATATTTATTAAGTGTTTACACTAAGTAAACACTTCACCAATTCCATATTGATCAAGAGACAATGCATATCAATCATTTATATTAAGTACTTTCAATCATTCAACCCTTATTCATAACTCTTCAAGCATTTATCTAGATTTACTTTTGAATTCATGAGATTAGCTAAGAAAGACTAGACACGAGTTCAAACTAATCACACTCCACTTTTGGTACACTTCCGATTCAAAACGACAACAAGCAAGGATCCGGTTGATCCTACCACTCTCTTCGACCATCTGAATTCAAAACAGAGTGGTAGAATACAAGAGGAAACAGTCGGTCCAAAGTAATATCCTACTGAACTGTTGAGAGAAACTGATCCTAACCATGAACTAAACACAAACGGATCTGAACAACATCTTACATCTTACCGAGCTAGCCCTTAAAAAACTTGAGGAGTTCTAAAATATTTCTTCAGACTGAATACGACCTGACTGAACAGAAAACAACATCCGTAAGCCAGATTCAAGATCATCACAGTTTAAATAAATTAATCAACACAAAAGCTAAACATAAACCAATCTTATCCATCACCACAAATCCTTACCGAGTTAAACTCAAAGCTTGTGGTCACACTTAGGTCAGACTCTTGAACGTAACATAGACTGATCCCTGGTATCCTTCCAAGACTTATTCTGATCAAAGAAACAAAGCCTCATGGTCGGATTAAATCAGACCACAGAACCAAGCCGCTAGAGTTACTTGGTTTTCTTATCTTCATAATTACTCTTGGCTATAGCTAGGTTTTGTCTTGGAGATAAACAGGAAATTCGACCAAGCTCTGATCTGTCCTTCTAATCTTCTTGAACAGAATTTATGGAAGACTTCCGCTCAGGAAAGAAAAGAAGAAATCAACTCCACATAATTTGCTTTAATTTTTCTCTCCCTTTTTCTCTCTGATTTTTCTCTCAAACTCTCACTGATTTTTCTATTGTTTTTTTACTTCTGTAACAGGACGTCCAGAGGAGAGAAGATGGTGTTTTATAGCATGAGGAGTTACTTCAGATAAAGGTTTTCTCCCACACAAGGCAAAGCTGAGGCTAGACAGTTGGAGACGTGCTTTAGCACACCAAGCAGCACAAGCAGCTGAACTTTTCATTCCCATGAAGAAGGCTACAAGAAGCTGAAGCAAACAGCTTGTGACCAGCATGTGCCTTTTAATTAACCAAGCATCTTGGGATAGTCACATGACCAGGTCAGGAAGGAAGCAAGCAGCCTTGCAGCACAAGACATGCACAAAACTTGCAAGCAGCTGAAAGTATTTCCGACAAGTTCTCGAACAAATATTTATTGTCAATCGGTTCTTGTCCTGCTTTTGGATAAACTAGTACAGCCTGAATAAAACTTGACCAAAAATAATTAATGCTCCACCAGAACTATCAAGGGAAGTTCCTTCGAGGACAAGACAGTCCTGTAGAGACATTAGTTCATCGGGTTAGTTTTTATTATTGTTTCTGATCGAGCAACTCCAAACTAGTCGAGCTGGATTTTTCTCAACCAAAAATTCATTGGCTCGTGAGGGTCATTACACAAAGTCATGTTCACTTTTCTTTGACCTTTATCCCTTTTCTTTTTCATTTTTTTTACTCTGAGGAGGAGAGAGAGGGAAATCAGAAACACACAAACTTGCGTTCTAGACCTGAAAGAGGAGTTTGATCCAATGTATACCAAGCCCCAAAAGTTACTTTGGAGGCTAGCTTTGGATCCTTATGACATTCTCAAAAAGCAAGTATGTTACTGCATATTGACCTACTTCACACAACTTACAATCAAAAACTCAAAGAATGATGCTAAGGTAGCAGTCAAGTGGTTAGTTCAAAAAAAGTTCATCATTCCAAACAGAATCTAATTTAACTCAATAAAACGACTCACTCACACTCAAAGAAGAACATAATATCAGTAACAACCTCTTTCAGACTTAAATAACATTGTCTTAGTGTAATACAACTTGAGTTTGGCATAAAGAAATAGATAAAAAAAAAACTAAATATAACTAAGGAAACAGAGAGTCGTACTCGAGAACGGATGGAGTGTCGATTCACACAGATGGGTGTCGATTGTCACAATAGGTGATGTGGGTTGGTGTCGACCGACACCTTGTAGGTGTCGTTTGACAATGGTATTCAGCTCTTTTTTTTTTTGAAAATCACCTGGCAGTTGGTTGTCTCCCACTCAACGCTTGTTTACAGTAAGTAGCTCGACTTTTGAGAACAAATTCAGTCCAAATGAGATCGAGAATTTTCTCCAAAACAATATCCAATGTCCATCAGCTTCAGCTTCATCACACTGCTCATGAAACCATTCATAGACTCTTCTTCTTTGTATATCATCTCAGAAGTGAAGACAGCTCAAACTTTAGCAAATGGTTGTGAGAAACCTCTACTGTGCACTTTCTACTCCATAACCCCATCATAATAGCTTTCAGGAATCAACGTCAAGTGAAAATCTCATTTGATCTTTTTGCTGTTCATTTTTTTCTTCTTGATAATTCTCCCAGACTTAGGCATTTTGTCTCTGCGTTCTGTGATACAAGAGGGGTGTCGAACGACACAAAGGTGGTGTCAATCGACAATGGTACCGAAGAGACGCTCTTAATACTCTTTTCTGAGGAACCACTACATCAGCTGAAATCATGTCAGAGACACCAACCTAGGAAGCTAGATTTCTACTTTTGTTTTTCTGTAAGGACCATCATGAGTTTGTTTAATGTTTGTGTAAGCATCATTTCCATGAATTCATATCAGGTATGGTTTGTTGAGACTGTGTTTGTAAAGCTTTTCTTTGATTATACAATATTGGGAGCTTCGGGGTTTAAGTTTCACGAACTCTTATTTATCGGATGGAAGTAATCTATTGAGGATATATTCGAATATCAGGATTTGCTAATCTGATCTTTTCTCGAATTCCTTTTGGAAGCTTTAGTGATCATCACTTGCATCACTATGATACAGGTTTCCCCAGTGGGCTGGACCGGGACAACTTTTGTTCCTTCGACTTTGGTATTCTAGGGTTCGCTTTTAGCAGCTTTTTGAATGTCACTTTGCATGACTACGGCACATACAACATTTTTTTGTTCCTCAATATCTTTTTCTAGCATGTTAAGGGCTTTGCTAACACTCATTTTCTTAGGGGGACGTCTATACTTGGTCTTTCCATTTGTTCGACAGGAATTATTCTTTTTATACTCGGACTCAAAGTTGAAGAAAAGGCTACAAGAGAATCATCGGATATGTTCTTGCCTCTCGAGATTTGATTTAATTTGAATTCATCAAATTGCTGAGTTATTCCTCATACTATTTGAGGTATGCTTCTGTTCGCTCGGGTTTTGCATTGTATTCCCTGTGAAATTGGCTCGCCACGAGTTGTGAGTGAAGGCACTTATCTTACAAACTATAATACTTAGGGGAAACGGAGTCCAGCGAAAAAGGATTCATATTTTGCCTTGTTGTTCGAAGCACCAAATCCTAGAAGAAAGGGATGTTCTATCAATTCTCCTATTAGAGAGAAGATCTGGATTCTGATCTCGAAGCCTTGTTTTGAGGACGCTCCATTGATGTGAAGCTTCTATTTATCTGATTAGTTCAAGGTTGCTGGTTGTAAGGCCAATTCTATGACAAAATCAGCCAACACATGTGCTTTGGTGCTTGCTCATGTTATATATTCGATATCTTACTCAATTAGGTTGATTGCCCATTGGGCTAGTCTTTTGGATTGACTGGGACTATGTTTGTAGGGGTTTAGAAGTCATGGATACGATTGGAAATACAGTCTGAGTGTTCAGGCTGCCATGACTATGGCCAATGCTAATTTTTCCATGGTAGGATATCATTTTTGGCATTGATCAATGACTTGCTCACATAGTACACCGGCTTATGTATGTTGTTTTCTTCATGAACTATGACACCGTTTACTGAAGCCTCTGAAGCCGCAATGTAGAGGTACATCGTTTTGCCCTCAAGGTGTTTTGATAGTATTGCAGACTCGTGATATAAGTTTTAAATTGTTGCAAAGGGGTGTTTCATTCATCAATCCTTTTGAATTTCTTGTGATTATCCATGTGCCTTTGTATTTTGCGTGTCAACCTTGGGGATTACATTTATATGAGGGCCGTGATCTATTTCAGATTGGCTTCGATCCCCTCTTTTCTTTTACAAGGTATCCGAGGAATTTCTCGGAAGTGGCACCAAAGGACCACTTGGTAGGGTTTATCTGCATTCTGAATTTATTCAAAATGGTGAAACATTCCTGGAGTTGAGATATGTGATGGTCTACTCCAGAAGATTTAATGAGCATATCGTCTATATAGGCTTCCATTGTTTTTTCTGAGATGTTTAGTGAAGATCTGGTTCACAAGGCGTTGGTAGTTTGCGCCGGCGTTTTTGAGGCCAAGGAACATACTTTGTAACAATAGGTCCCTCGATATGTGAAGAAGC
Organism: Sinapis alba; assembly: GCA_012274485.2. Lineage (NCBI taxonomy): Eukaryota > Viridiplantae > Streptophyta > Magnoliopsida > Brassicales > Brassicaceae > Sinapis > Sinapis alba. The sequence continues at coordinate 217,958 of MU105802.1, read as the reverse complement.
TTGTTTTCTCTTCATCATCCAGATTCATTAGAATTTGATTGTGTATGGAGAATGCGTCCATGACTGATAACAGCTCGTGACCGATCGTCGCTTCTACTTACTAGTCTATATGCGGCAATGGAAAACTATCTTTGGGGGATTCCTTGTTCAGGTTGGTGAAAATGATGCATAGCCTCCATTTTCTGGTTTTCTTCTTCATGACTATTAGGTTGGCTTACCAATCCGGGTATTTGACCTCTTTTACTGATCCAATTTTCAGGAGTTTATCGGCCTTGTCTTGACTGCTTTAGCTCGTTTGGATCTCAATTTTTGTATTTTTATTTTATGGGCATGAATGTGGGGTCGACATTTGATTCGTGGGATGTGATTTTGAGGTTGATCCCATGGATATCCTATGCTGACCAAGCAATGTTGATGCAGTGGTAGAGTTTGTTCCCAATTCCTACACATCTTTCAGGATAACAATCATCAATATTGACAAAGATGGTTAGATGTTTTCTGGGTTTGCAAGTTATGAGATCCCATTTCTTTTGGATTTTTCTTATGCGGCCATGTCTTGTATTTTAGATTGAGATAAGGTTGAAGATTGAATTATCCTGATATTACTCATTTAGTATGTTCGTTACAATTTTTGGTTTTCTCGAATCGTTTTGATGTCCATAGGCGAGGGGAATTTCAGGCACTGGTGACAGATTGTTGACACAAATTTCATAATTCTGAGTCATAGTCTGCCAAGATTGGTGTTCTAAGGCGGAGCTGATCCATTACAGGGAATTTTACTACTTCTTGGACGTCGTTAATCGTAAAGCTCAGTGTGATTGAACCAAGAGAATTGGTCGTGGTTCCATCAAAACTGATGAATGACATAGTTACGAGTTTATTGTGGAGTTTGGGTCATGTTCTTGAATGCCTCGTAGAACAACACATCGATCGAACTCCCAGTGTTGATAATTATACTAGATTATTTGCATTCTCCTACATTGAGTTAGATGGCGAGAGTTTCATTGTGTGTTTTGTCAAGATTTATTGTGCTTGTAAAAAACGATCTCGCATTTAGAGGGCATTGTTGTCGTTATTGGTGGTCATATGTCCCTTCTAAACGGTATTCGACAGGTTTCGGTTAGGATAATGATATTACAATGTCTCGGGGTCCCCTGGATGAAGTTGACTCATTTGATCAGGCGAGTTAGTTCTGATATTTCTGTTCTTCGTCTTGTTTCAACACCTAAAAGATCGATGTCATCTTGGTCTGATGATTCATCAAGGAGAGAGTTGGGATCCGCATGGAATGGGTCCATTTTAGTGCTTTCAAACCTTAAATTGGGTTTTTAGCAAGGATGCATTTCATTTATCTTCCCCATAGTTGATGCCAAAATATTGATCCTAAAACCCACACTATGTGTTTGAAAATTAGGAGAGAAAGAACTTCGCACATCCTTTGAACAACAATGATGATATTAGTGAAATATCCGACTACAATATAGTAAATGTAAACAAGAATCAAAACAGAACAATTATGATGAACACAAGGGGGTCGATGTGTTTATGAGAGCTTGATGCTTATGTTTGTATGTCCGTGTAATCATCCTTGTCTCTCCTTATCATCATATTCTTTTTATATTGTCTCTTGTTGTTGTTGTCTCCAATATATCCTCCTCCATTATCCCACTTGATTGCAAAGTTTCTAGAACTCTCTCTCTTCTCCTTTGAGACAGATTCAGTGGCAGAGCCACATTGTGTAAGGGTGGGGCATCTGCCCCTTGTGATTTTTAAAATTTCTGAAAAACCTTGAATTATTTTAGTTATTCTTCTTTGTTTTTAGCATTACCCCTAATTCTTTGAATAATATACATTATGCCTCCCATAAAATATTTCTCTGCATCCGCCTATGGACAGAGTCAATACTCACTATCGAGTTCGACACCTATCTCTTGCACTTGGTCATCTACTTATTTCAAGGCCCAATTAATCGGGTCTTGAATTTGGTGTTGGATTAAGGTCCAACAATTATGTACTGCAACATCTTGAGCATGTTAAGCATCATTTTCAAAGAGCACCTTCAACTCTTAAGAAAGTGTAAATTCCTGACCGCCCACGGCTAATAAGCCTCTTACCACGCCCACTCTCTCGGCCCGTGGGCCCTATCCTGTGTAATAGGTGGCCAGTTAATTTTTTGGAAGCTCGAAAGTCATGTTTACTGACCATGCAATTATTATATGACCTTTCCTCGTATTTTGGCCTCACTCACACGGTATCGCAAATCACTTTTCGATAGGTCACCCATCATTTCACTAATCCAGCCCAAACACGCTTAACTCCAGAGTTCTAAATGGATGTGTGACTAAAGATGTAAGTTTACTTTGATGAGATAGGTAGCCAAATCAATTCTCTTAGGCCTTCCAACATATACCACAAACTAAGATGTTACAATTCACCCCCTCTCAAAGAACGCAACGTCCCTGTTGCACCCAATGATTGTTACCTATCTTAGTGTGATCCCTCACTGACTCCACACTCGTCTGGGTTCAGCTCTGATAACACTCGTAACGCCCCAACTGCCCAAAACTAATGTGTCTCCCAAGCCCGCTCACTCGGTCTGTCCCCCCCCCCCCCCGCATGACGGGGGTGTGTTAATTGTTCTTGTGTTTTTTTGCCTCACTCACACGGTATCGTAAATCATTTGTCGATAGATCACCCATCCCTTCAATACTTCAGCCCAAACATGCTTAACTCTAGAGTTCTAAATGAATGTGTGCCCGAAAAGGTAAGTAGACTTTAATAAATAGGTAACCAAATCAATTATGTTAATTCTTCCAATATATATCATAAACCGAGATATTACAGAAAGTTGCAGGTGTTGTCAACAATTTATCACTTATGGAGGCAGAGGAACAATCTTTTGCATAACCAAGTTCAAATCTCTTCGACCACTAATTTGGATCAGATGACCTAAGTTTCACTCTACTTGCACTACTACTCCTGATTTCTATATTTTTTTTTTTTTGCTATGGGAATCTTATAAATAGGTTTACCTCTATGTAATATCCTAACATTTTATTTTCAATGATACTATACTACTTAGAAAAAAAAAATAAAACAAAACCAAATAATTAGTTAATGTATAACATCCCGCGCTCGGTCCAAAATGGAACCCAACTGCTGGAGGCCCAAAAAGGAGAAAACCTAGACCCAACCTTTCCCATTTTCTATAAAAGGGACATCCCCCTTAGGTCTAACTCACAAGAGAGAAAACAAGTGAAGCCTTGCACGAGCACAGCCCCACCATCGCCTCTCACAGCCGCCGACCACCAGCCTTTGTTGCAGCCAACTGCCGACCACGGCACACATAGCCCGAGCCGCCACCCCTTGATTTTCTTTAGTGTAGCCACGTTCAATCTGATCCATAAGGTAAAACTTTAACCCTAGTCTCTTTTGACATTGGGAATGACAAATCCGAAGCCTAAACCTTTCCTTCTCTCTTGTATACCCCTTTGAAAACCAAATCTGGAGCGGTGACCAAGGTGAGGACCGGTCATGAACTCATCTCTTGTAGAGTAATCCGTTGTCAGATAACTAAGGTGAGGACCGGTAGTGAACTCATCTCTCATAGAGTAATCCGTCAGGACCTAGTCCTTTGATAGTTGGATCTAGGGTCTCTGTGTATGATGTGATATGTGCTAGATATAGGTTGCTTGTAATATGTGATGTGTGATGATGTGATGAAAGCACCTAGATATGATACTTAGAGTTATAAGTTAATGGAGATGAAAATGAGAGTAAGAATGAGAATGATAGTGAGAATGAGAATGAGTGATATGGGTGGTGTTTATTGTTCTAGCAGGATATAAGTATCCTAAACAATTAACTATCAAATTAACCATATTCTTAACACACAAAATAATATTCTTGCCAAGAGAGATCTTGTGTGGTACTTAGGGATCGAATCCACATAAAGAAAAGGCACACAATAGATTTCTTATTTCTAAAGACTAATCTAGGTAAATATATATATTGGTGGTGAACAATCAATTTAAGGAAATATTCATTATCAAGAGGTAGGATGCAATATGGAAATATGCTACTAATGAAAATATAGAAATATGCTATTAATTAACTAGATGTAATTAAATATAAATGAAAATATGCTAGATCTAGGGTTTCAAGCTAAATGAATTATAGGGGATATGAAACACATAAATGTAAATATACTAGAATTCAAATGTTAACTATTCTGACACGTTTAACTCCAACTCCCGTTTGCAAGCAAAAGGAAAGACCATTGATCGATGGCTAAGGCCTGATGTCGATCGACGGTGAAATAAGAAGGAAGTGTTGGGCGAGATTTGATAAGTCCACCAGACTTATTAGACCAGCTTTTGCATGCGCCTAACAGCCTAGTTCAACATAATCTATTCTGGCACAAAACCTACTCTCATAGTTGTACATGTCCTATCATCGAGATCCTAGTAAGCTACTCTAGAATGAAAGCATTAAGCATAACTCAATTGATGGATATTAACTTAGCATGATAATCCTATTTTTGGGCTAATCCATGATTGCTATCATTAAATCTTAAATCTAATTGATAACTACTCAAACATGATCTTTGTCACAAGAATCATAGATGAAATATATATAAAATATAAAATAAATAAAAACCAAAGGAGTTCCAAGACGACTCTGAAGGAGTTCCTCCTTTTTCTCCTAACCCTAATACAAAATGGATTGAAAAAAACTAAAATGCTCTGTCTTCCCCACTCTGTTCTCTCCTTTCCGTCTTCTCAAAACATAAATATAAAACCCTAAATTTAGGTCAAAATTCATCTGGGGCATTTTCGTCATTCTGACTTGGGTTTTGAAATCTGCTGTCATCGATCGATGACAAGTGTGCTACATCGATCGACCTTGGGCTTTAATTAATGGTTGACACCAAGTGTATTCCATCGATCGATGGCTTCGTTGACTCCCTAAATGATCAGCTACGGATTTTTCTCCTCTAGATGCTCTAAAAGCTCCAATGTCTCATATATCTCCAAAATATTCTCGGACATGTAAATACTCTAAAACATAGCCTAGGCGCACATAACAGACTCTAAATAGAGCCTATAACATGGCCTAAAACTAGTAATAAATAGGCTATATCAACTCCCCCAGACTTAACCTTTTGTTTGTCCTCAAACAAACAAAGTCTGTGAAAGAGGTTTTGAAAAGTGGAAACTCACATAATATCTAAATATAACTATCACTCTACTTTGTTGCAACTACATCCTATCAAGTCAATCACACAGAAATTTATGTACCATATCTTAGTATAGCAATCAAATCCATTCTACCAACAATCTTAGCAAATACTAGCTTGACTCGCCCCTTCTACTGATCTCATTTCTTTGCATAAAATAAAAGTGCATGCTTTACCTTGGGAGTATCGATCAAAGGACACATGGACTCTTACATCTACAAGTATCTGAACAACTAGGCACAAAGTTTTCTCTTATCCCTTTCTTCCCTCTTTTCTCTATTCTCTGAATCTTTTTAGATCTCAATGATGCCATTTTATTCATTTATTTGTTTTTTCTTTTTTTTCTTTTTCTTTTTTTTTGGCAAAGTTGTAAGCGAATAGTGGGGTAATTAGTGTTTACTTATCCCTCGCTTCCAACAATGTGTGATCATTACTCCGAATTAGAATAATGGGGTCATTGGTAATGTACATACCCCTCTGCATATCGGAAAGTCATCTAAATCTTTTAAGCTTTTAAGTAGATGCTGAAGAGAGAGAAAGAAGAGAACCAAAGGTGCAATGACTTGTACCTACAGACTTGCAGAAGAAATCCGATTTAAGCAAGTGTGGTATAGTGGCAGGATGATCCACTTTGGTATCTCTAGTAATCTCTACAAACAAACTTCTAAGAATGGTTCTAAAGTGTGGTTAGTCAATAATAAATCTTGATCATAATCCCCTTCTTGACTCAATAAAAGTTTTTGAAAAAACTTATATATATAGCAAATAAAACTCAAAACAAATAAAATAACGTTAGCGAACATCCACTAGACTTAAATTACAGTGTCCCCAGTGTAATCTACCCCAGATTGGTTAGGAAAAATTAAATCATAAGTAAATAGTTAAGTAGAAAACTCGATACCTCTCTCTGTAAGAGAGCGTCGATCGATTGTAGGTAGGTGGGATCATTCGATGGTCGTGATCCATTGTCGACTGATAGTACCTCTATGTTGTCAATCGATGTAGCCTCTATCTTGTCGATCGATGTTGCACCTGTAAGTTTCTGCTTTTTTTTTTTTACATTTATATATAAGTATAAGACTCAAAATAGAAAACAATATTAGTAAACCTCCTCCAGGCTTAAACAACACTATCACCAGTGTTATACAGTCCGAGATTGGTGAAGAAAATAAATAATAAAGACAAAAATTAATCAAGGAAAACGGTATACCTGCTCACTGATGGTGACCGTCGATCGACATAGTCAAGTGGCGATCGATCGATGCTAGGGCTACTCCGTCGATTAATGTTGGCCAGCCATTGATCGATGCTTTGTGCAAACTCAGGTTCCTTTTTCTTTTACAAACCTGCAATAATATAATAAAATACAAAATTAGACTAATATAATCTAAAACTAATTAAAACTTACTAAACGGTGGGTTGCCTCCCACTCAGCGCTTGGTTATAGTCTTAAGCTCGACGTTTGAACTTTCTAACTAGTATAGAGGTGGATCAATACTTGGAAAACAAGTGTCTACATCTTCTCTGCTCATTTTAAACCATGTACTAATAAAGTTCCTTATTGCTTCATCACTTCTGGTTTTCTCATTCTTTATCACCTCTCTAGCAACCTTCATTTAATACATTCTTTGTAGATTCTCAATACTGTGTTTTACCATTCTAAGTCTTGCAGCTGTAGTCTCTGATATATCTTCCAACTGCTTAGAAATATCTTCCTTCATTAAGCTAGGTAAATATATATAATAGTGGTGAATAATCAATTTAAGGAAATATTCTTAATCAAAAGGTAGGATACAATATGGAAATATGCTACTAATGCAAATATGGAAATATGCTATTAATTAACTAGATGTAAATATAAATGAAAATATGCTAGATATAGGGTTTTAGCTAAATGAATTATAGGGGATAGGAAACACGGAAATGTAATTATACCAGAACTCAAATGTTGGCTATTATAACCTTTTTAACTCCAACTCTCGTATGCGAGCAAAAGGAAAGACCATCGATCGACGACTAAGGCATGATGTCGATCGACGGTGAAATCATAAGGAAGTGTGGGCGAGATTTGATAAGTCCACGAGACTTATTATACCAGTTCTCGCATGCGCCTAACAGCCTAGTTCAACAGAATTTATTCTGGCACAGAACCTACTCTCATGATTGTCCATGTTCTACCATCGAGATCCTAGTTAGTTACTCTAGAATGCAAGCATTAAGCACAACTCAATTGGTGGATATTTACTTAGCCTGACAATCCTATTTTTGGGCTAATCCATGATTGTTATCATTCAACCCTAAATCTAATTGATAACTACTTAAACATGATCTTTGTCACAAAATCATAGATGAAATAGATATGAAATATAAAATAAATAAAAACCAAAGGAATTCCAAGAGGACTCTAAAGGAGTTCCTCCTTTCTCTCATAACCTAATACAAAATAGATAGAATAAAACTAAAATGCTCTGCCTCCCCCTCTCTGTTCTCTCCTTTTTGTCTTCTCAAGGGCATTTTCATCATTCGTCTAGGGCATTTTTATCATTCTGACTTGTGCTTTGAAATCTGCTATCATCGATCGATGGCAAGTGTGCTACATCGATTGACCTTGGGCTTTAATTATCGGTCGACACCAAGTGTATTCCATCGATTGATGGTTTCGTCGACTCCCTAAATGATCATCTATGGATTCTTCTCCTCTAAATGCTCCAAAACCTCAAAGTATCTCATATATCTCTAAAACGTTCCTAGACCTGTAAATACTCTAAAACATAGCCTATACACACATAACAAACTCTAAATAGAGCCTTTAACAAGGCATAAAACTAGTAATAAATAGGCTATATCAATGAGTAAAAAAATGAGTCTTTGAATGAGTTAATGAAAGTGAATGATGTATTGTTTGAGACACCAAAAACGGGTATCCGCGGAACAGTAGCCTAACATGAGGTATCCGCAGGAAGTGGATGTGAAAGACCGTGAATGGATGTTGTGACCGCAAAATATGGAATATAAAATGTGAAGGGTGCCATAAGATTGATTCTTGCCGAGTCGTGGTAAAATTATGACTATTATGACCGGGGTGGCATACAGAGCCGGAAGGGGCCAACGAGCTGCAACTCATATAGTCATTGATATATGATGTTTTCTACATCTTGTATATATGTTTTCATTGGTCTTCTAGTCTTTATCGAGTGTTTCTAGTCTTTTTAAAGTTATTTTAGATCTGGTTTAAGTTGTGGAGCTGAAGAAGAGCGCATTCAGAAAAATGTCAAAATTGGAGTTTTTCCAGTGGACCAGCCAGACAGAGCAGCATGACGGATGATCCCACCAGAAGCAGCCAAACAGAGCAGCCAGGCGGAACATCCCACAAGGATCAGCCTCTTAGTTGCTTCGACTTTTATAAAACTACTAAAGTAAGGTGAGTTACCCGTTTATCCGGCTTTTGCGTTTGAAATTTGTTTTTGTAAGACAATTTTGTTTAAAATAAAGGTTTGGTTGAACTTGAAAATGAACGGTTAACACTGAAATTAAGATCCTAGGGACAGAACCGTTACAATTGGTATTAGAACGGGGGTTAAACCCAGCCGGTGATGTATGAGTGGGTACATGTAGACAACTGTTTTAACATCCGGGTTTAATCGGTTTTCAAGTGTTTTATGGGAACGAGAATGTTTTCGAAAACTATCTCAGCACCACTTGAACCGAAACTCCTGGTCAACTCGACGATTCATAACCCCCATTGAGAACAGTTACTGATCCTTTTTTCATTCCCACAGGATGCGACCCAGAAATCCTAAAATCGCACAAGCAACCACCACTGCTTAAAGGGGAGCATGATGCGCTGCCCGGTCGAAATCCCAGGATGTCAGCGAGGGAGAGAGTCAGAATGTACTCGTACCTGAGAATGGGAACCTCACACGTGACGCACCTGCAAATGAACCGAATGGCGTAAACACATCAGTACTGGAAGAGTTACAAAGGTACCGTGAAGCATATGGCGGCCAATTGCCAAAATGTGGTGGTGCAGCAGAGGGTGGAGCTGTGCCACTACTGCAAGGCGCGGATAGGAACCCACCAACACCAGCGCTGGTGCTTGTTTGAGGACCTACCTTTTGGGATATGATGAGGCATATGAAGGATATGCAAATGGATTTTTAGTGGAAAGTCCGATAATTGGAGGAGACAACTGGAGAGGAACTTCTTCTTGGTGCGATGCCTGCCAGAATACCGCAAGGACCTGGCAGTTCACCACCTCCAGGACGACATTCTTGTCTGGTGGGAGGGAGTTGTAGAACGAGGACATGACATCAAGAACTAACATGGAATGACTTTTTGGCCACATTCAACGGGAAGTATTTCTCCCAGGAAGCCATGGAACAAATGGAAGGCAAGTTCCAAGATATCCGCCAAGGAACAAGGTTTGTAAGGGATTATGGGGACGAATTAAACTGTTTGAGGAGGTTTGTGAGTCACTACTTAATTAAAAGGGAATTGATACGTGATTCTTAAAAGGGATGAGGATTGAGCTAGAGAATAACTGCAATGTGCGGGACTACCGCGACATCCATGAATTGATCGAGTTGAAGAATAACTTAGAGTCATAAGTTAATGAGGATGAGACTTGAGTGTGAGAATAAGAATGAGAATGAGAGTAAAAATGAGAATGGGTAAGAAAATGAGTCATTGAATGAGTTAATGAATGTGAATGATGTATTGTTTGAGACACCGAGAACATGTGGCATTTAGAAAGAGTTAAGGATGAGTACCCGTGGGACAATAGCCTAACATGAGGTACCCACCGGAAGTGGTTGTGAAAGACCGTGAGCAGACGGTGACCGCAAAATGCAGGATAGAAAATGTGAAGGGCGCTGTAAGATCGAGTCTTGCAGAGTCGTGACAAAATTATGACTATTATGACTGGAGTGGCAGACATAATGGACCAACCAACTGCAACTCGGATAGTAATTTAGGAAGCTGGGGGACATTCGTGAATGTAAGATTTCCTAGGACTGCCGACATGAGCTGGAACGTCTGTGAGGGAGATATAGGTCCTAGATGTCTAGGTTGTTTGCGGCATATTATATCTTATTAAATTTAAGTATATGTTAACTGCTTACTTGTCTTGAGCTGAGTTCGTGGGTTTTTGGAATCTGCCTTCACTGAGTAATCAATACTTATTCCTCTCCTTTTCAGGTATATGCACGAGGGAGCACGAGTAGAAATCTATATGGTGCAACCATTTTGCGTTTCCTCTATTTCTTTAAAGAGTTTTTATCATGTTTTCTAAGATTATTACTCGTTTTGTCTTGTTTTTGCATTTGAAATTGTTTTTTTTTATAAGACGATTTGTTTTGAAACGAAGGTTTGGTTGAACTTGAAAATGAATGGTTAAAGCTGAAAGTAAGATTGTAGGGACATGACTGATACATAATGACTTTGATAGTAATGTTAGTGGCTCGTTAAACTATCAAAATTAATCTGAAATACACAATTTTCTAAACGAAAAAAGAAGTGACAGAGAGGTAAAATGCTATTCCCTCCGTTTCAGATTAAGTGTCGTTATAGAGTTAAATTTTTGTTTCAAAATAAGTGTCGTTTTATAGTTTCAATGCAAAATTTATTGATTTTTTATTTTAATCTATTTTTCTATTGGTTAAAATGTGATTAGGTGTATTGGTAGTTGTGTTTTTATTTTGGAAATATGCAAAATTAAATGTTTTCTTAATCTGTGTGTCCAAGTCTAAAACAACAACTAAAATAAAACGGAAAGAGTAAAAGGGAGCACTCATATAATAAAACTAAGTGGGGTTTATTGAAAAAAACTAAGTGGGGTTTATTGAAAATAAGAATTTGAAAGAATTCAACATTGACAGATCCAGTATTTGATTATCTGAATTTAGATTTGAGTACTCCAAATATTTTATTTTCGGAACCGATCTGGATGGTATGTGGATAGTCACTGCTTACTTCATGCGATGACGTTACTTTCTCGAAACAACGCAACCCTTTCTCTCATTCACTCTCTCTCTGCTCTGTTTCTCTCTCATCGACCTTTCTAGTTTTTGGTTTTCTTTTGTCATCGATTGCCAAGGAAGCTAACCACACACCAATGCTGCTGCTGCTGCCTTCTCTTCCCTAGATCTTCTTCTTTACTCTCCGTTTCTAGGGTTTACCTCAATTCCCATATCATGCACGGCCTCAGCCGCCTTGGCAACGGAAACGCTAGATCCCTAGCTTCACCGCCTTCTTCGCCTCGGATTCGTCACTCCAGGGGAAAAACCTCCAACCAAGGAATAGGAGAGAGACTCGTCTTCTTACTCTTCTCCGTCGTTTTTAGGCGTAAAGGTGTCTTACTATTGGCGCCTCTTCTCTACATCGCTGGAATGTTACTTTTCATGGGCTCCTTTGGCTTCACTATCCTCGATCTAGGTCACGGCGTCGAGATTGTGTACAGACGAGGTGCGCCGGGTTCGGTTTATCGGAGTCCAAAGGTTTTTAAGCGTCTCTGGCCTATGATGGAAGCTGATGCTAACCGAAGCAGTCACAATGCGGTAAAAATGTCAATGGAATTTGATTGTAGATCTGATTATCTTGTTGCTTAATAGAGTGTTGCTGATGATGCAGCTGATGGAAGCATGGAAGCCAAGAGTTAAAGGCATGTGGAAACCTTGCATAAGCACTAACGTTTCTGCTGCAGGATCAAATTCTAATGGTTTCTTCATAATCGAAGCAAATGGGGGCTTGAATCAACAACGCTTGTCAGTATGTTTTACTCTCTCAATGGCTACATTCAAATTCACTTTAGTTTTTAGTTGCAGATTAGAGAACTATATCTCTCCTCCTCTTGAACCGTGCAGATATGTGATGCAGTGGCTGTGGCTGGACTGCTGAATGCTACTCTTGTCATTCCCATTTTTCACTTAAACAGTGTATGGCGTGATTCCAGGTTACTATTTGTTTAACTAAATCATATAAAATTCCTTGCTTTAGAGATTTATAAGGTCAAATTGCTCTTTTTTTTTCCCTCACTCTTTTGTGTTGGTTACAGCAAATTTGGTGATATATTTGATGAAGACTTCTTCATATATGCGCTTAGTAAGAACGTGAAAGTAGTGAAAGAGCTCCCTAAAGATGTACTTGAGCGGTACAACTACAATATAAGCAGTATTGTTAATTTGAGACTAAAAGCTTGGTCGAGTCCGGCATACTATCTCCATAAGGTGCTCCCACAACTATTGCGTTTGGGGTATGCCATTCACTGACAGTTTTTTTTCCCTCTCAGTTTTGTTAGGAATTGCTGGTTCTTTGTGTGCTTGGTCTTTTCTGTTGTTCCTGTACAACTTCCTAGAATATTTGATAAGGTCTTATGGATTGGATACGAGATAGCTCACATGCAAAAATGAAATGGATTGATAACTTAAGGTAGGGTACTAGCATTCTCTTTTGATAACTTTTTCTAAGGCTGGGTGTGTGAGGGGTTAGTATGTAAATATATCACAGGCTCTGTTCTTGTCAAAACTCGATGTGATTTGATTATTGAGATCCCTCCTTTTATGTTTCTATAAGTTGCTTACCTAAACACACTCTACCTGGTTCTTTCTTTAGGGCTGTTCGTGTTGCACCATTCTCTAATAGGTTAGCTCATGCAGTTCCCGCACACATTCAAGGACTTAGATGCTTAGCAAACTTCGAAGCATTGAGATTTGCAGATCCCATACGGCTGCTTGCAGAGAAAATGGTCAATAGGATGGTTACCAAGAGTGTTCAGAGCGGCGGAAACTATGTTTCTGTTCATCTCCGCTTTGAAATGGTTTGTATATATATATATATATATATATATATATATATATATACTTCCTGCCAATTCTTCATTTCTGCATTTCTTAATTCCTGCTTCCCTTCTTTAATCATCTCTTGATGTTCTCCTCTTATAAAAGGACATGGTCGCCTTCTCGTGTTGCGAATATGACTTTGGAGAGGTCGAGAAGCTAGAAATGGACATGGCCCGAGAAAGAGGGTGGAAAGGAAAGTTCAGGCGGAGAGGCAGAGTGATTAGGCCTGGTGCAAACCGCATAGATGGGAAATGCCCTTTAACTCCACTAGAGGTATCACTGAAAAACTGCCTCCCTTCCGAAAAATCTTTAAACCAGTTTATCTTGTGAAACTGATTTTGGTAACATCGCTCTGTAGGTGGGAATGATGCTTAGGGGAATGGGTTTTAACAATCACACATTGGTATACGTAGCTGCGGGAAACATTTACAAAGCTGACAAGTATATGGCTCCTCTTAGGCAGATGTTTCCTCTTCTCCAAACCAAGGATACTCTAGCTACCCCAGAAGAACTTGCTTCGTTTAAGGTAATCAAATACTAAAATTGCATTGATTTTGAAAATGTTCATTTATGTGCAAATTGCTAATGGAACATATTGATTGGAAATTTGAACTGTTGGTTGGTGGGAACTAGAATGATTAAGTTAGGAGCGTTAGTCCATATCAATTGCAACGTATAATTAAAGCCTGTGGGCTCTCCCATAACATGCACCTCCAAAATTGAAAGGTTTTTATTGTTGTCTTAATATATAAAAACAATGCTGTTTTTTTTTGTCAAACTGTAGGGTCACTCATCAAGATTGGCTGCTCTTGACTACACAGTATGCCTCCACAGTGAAGTGTTTGTATCCACACAAGGTGGAAACTTCCCTCATTTCTTGATAGGTCACCGTCGCTACCTTTACAAAGGCCACGCTGAGACAATCAAACCAGATAAGCGGAAACTAGTCCAGCTCTTGGATAAACCGAACATTAGGTATCTGATTTCCTAACCTACTTGGCACACCTCTAACTCACAGATTCCTCGATTTTTAAAGCAGTTTTCTTCGTTTTGGATGTTTTATTTTTTGGTGTAGATGGGACTACTTCAAGAAACAAATGCAAGATATGCTTAGACACAATGATGCAAAGGGAGTCGAATTAAGAAAACCCGCTGCGTCTCTTTACACGTTCCCCATGCCTGATTGTATGTGCAAAGAACCTGATCCCGAATCTTAAACCGATCCAGCTTAAACCCGATTCTTGCTGTTCAATATCAGTAATCCAAAGTACGATAATTGTTTATGACTCCAACTATACATGTAACTTATATGTGTTGTATCATCTATCACTTCCTGTATAACCATCTCTTTTCCTCCCAAGTTCGAGGAATCTTGATATTGAATTTTGTGTATATAACATTCTTTCAACGTTAATGACACTTGTCCCTTTTGTTGTAGTGTTTTTCACATTATGTTCTGTAATTTATAATCCATTTATGGACGACGACAATGGTTTCATTCTATTGTAAGTATGTTTTTCTCATCAAACGAAGTTTGACGACCAGCGAAAATGTTGTTTCATTTCTTTATTGATCCAATACTTACTCTTTCCCAACTGTAGTCGGCCTTTTTTACTGCACAGCCACAATTGATAATGTTGGGTATGACCCTAGATGTTATAAAATTGTAAATAGTGATTGCCAAACTAAAGTGAACAGAGGGCTGTAATGACAACGAGCCCAAGATGAATAAGGCTAAAGCCCAATCATCAGAATGTAAGCCCAAGCCTGAGACAAGTTCAGCTAGACGGTCACATTTACGTGAAGAAGAAGAGAGTAACATTAAAAGCAAAGCAAAAGCTGCAGATAGTACACAGGACAAGATGGTGACATCAAACAGATTCTCTACCCTTGGATCACTAGGAGATGATTGATAGATGACATGTGTACTAGGGTTTTAGGATCTTTGATTGTCATATATATTCACGATTGTGTAACTGAGAAGTCAAGAGAGATTAATACAATGAAATTCATAAAACTCTGTTCTTCAAACACAATACTCTGAGTTCTTGCTTGCTTTCATGGTATCAGAGCTCATGGAAATGCCTACCATGGGACTCGTGTCTGTTCCGTCTTTGAGCATCACCAACTGCGTTACAGTGAAGCTCACGGACCGAAACTATGTTCTCTGGAAAAGTCAGTTTGAATCGTTCTTGTCGGGACAGCGCTTGCTCGGTTTCGTTACAGGAGAGAACCCAGCTCCATCAAGCACCATCTCTGTTCCAGGCATCAACAACACACCTATGGAGAAACAAAACCCAGACTTTCTCACTTGGTTTCAAATAGATCAAGTTATTAAAGCTTGGATTCTGGGTACTCTGTCTGAAGATCTTCTCAGCGTGGTCATTCAGTGCACTACCTCTCAAAGTGTGTGGCAAGCATTAGCCACTCAGTTTACAAGGGTCTCTTCTTCAAGACTGTTTGAGCTGCAACGTAAACTACAAACCATTTCTAAAGGTGAAAAGTCCATGACTGACTACTTGAAGGAAGTTAAGTCTCTCTGCGACCAGTTGAACTCAGTGGGGTACAGTGTAGACGAAAAGATGAAGATTTTTGCTGTTCTTCATGGACTTGGGAGAGAATATGAACCTATCAAGACAAGTGTAGAAGGATCTCTTGACAGCTTCCCTGCTCCATCTTTCGAGTCAGTGGTGCCAAAGTTGATAGGTTATGACGACAGACTAAAAGCATATGAAGATACAAAGTCTGTCTCTCCCCACATAGCCTTCAACGCTACTCAAACAGACCACAGAACTCCTCAGTTTTATCAGCAGTCTAACCGTGGTCGGAACAACAACCGCTACAACAGAGGCAGAGGTTCTTACTCAACCCGTGGCAGGGGATTCCATCAACAAATTTCTACAACAACAAGTCCATCGAGCTCCTACAATAACTCTTCTAGCTCAGTTGTTTGTCAGATTTGTGGGAAACCGGGGCATCCTGCTCTAAGATGTTGGCACAGATTTAATAACAGTTATCATGATGAAGATCTGCCCTCTGCTCTGGCTGCCATGAGGATAACTGAGATTACAGATTCAAGTGGTCATGAATGGGTACCTGATAGTGGAGCATCTGCGCATATCACCAACAATCATCACGTCCTGCAGCAGTCTCAGCCTTATCAAGGTCAAGATATTGTTATGATGGCTGATGGTAATTTTCTCCCGATAACACACACAGGATCAGCAAGCTTAGCCTCTACCTCAGGTAATCTACCTCTCTCTGATGTTTTAGTATGTCCTGATATTGCTAAATCCTTGTTGTCTGTGTCTAAGCTCACAAAAGATTATCCATGTACATTTGAGTTTGACTGTGATGGTGTTCGTATCAATGATAAGGCGTCAAAGAAGCTCCTGGTTCTGGGAAACTTCAATAATGGTCTGTACTCTCTTGGAGAACCGCGGTTGCAGGCTCTCTACTCTACGAGACAGAAAAGTGCTAGTGATACAGTGTGGCACAGGCGTTTGGGACATCCTCATGCGCAAGTTCTACAGCTGCTCTCCAGGAACAACTCTATTCAAATAAAAGGAAACACCAAGTCGGTGTGTGAAGCTTGTCAGCTAGGGAAAAGCTCAAGACTTCCTTTTTCTGCTTCTTCTTTTGTTGCTTCTAGATGTTTAGAGAGGGTTCATTGTGACTTGTGGGGACCCTCTCCCATGGTGTCTGTACAAGGGTTCAGATATTATGTAGTGTTTATTGACAATCATTCTCGTTTTTCATGGATCTATCCACTAAAACTAAAGTCTGATTTCTACTCTACATTCAAAGCCTTTCAAGAACTGGTAGAAAACCAGTTTCAGTGCAAGATTGGTTCCTTCCAATGCGATGGTGGAGGAGAATTCTTAAGCTCAAANCCCATGGTGTCTGTACAAGGGTTCAGATATTATGTAGTGTTTATTGACAATCATTCTCGTTTTTCATGGATCTATCCACTAAAACTAAAGTCTGATTTCTACTCTACATTCAAAGCCTTTCAAGAACTGGTAGAAAACCAGTTTCAGTGCAAGATTGGTTCCTTCCAATGCGATGGTGGAGGAGAATTCTTAAGCTCAAATTTTTTACAGCACCTGCAGGACAAGGGAATACAACAGTTAATTTCATGTCCTCATACTCCTCAACAAAATGGTCTTGCTGAGAGAAAGCATAGACACATCACTGAGTTGGGATTATCCATGCTGTTTCAGAGTAAAGTACCTCACAAGTTCTGGGTTGAAGCTTTCTTCACTGCTAATTATCTGGTTAACTTGCTTCCTACAACAACAAATGAAACTTCTATGTCACCATATCAGCGTCTGTTTGGAAAAGCACCAGACTACACTGCTCTGAGAACCTTTGGAAGTGCTTGCTTCCCAATGCTGAGGGAGTACGCAAATAATAAATTTGACCCGAGATCATTGAAATGCGTTTTTCTTGGGTACAGCAGCAGGCACAAAGGATACAGGTGTATCTATCCTCCCACTGGACGGGTTTACATCAGCAGGCATGTCATTTTTGATGAAAGCCGATTTCCTTTCTCTGAAGAGTACAAAAACATGATAGACCCAGCAGGTACGTCTCTACTCCAGGCGTGGCACAAGAGTTTCATAATATCTGAACCAAGCGAGTCAACTGTATCTCAGACTCATAAGCACGATCCGGAAAGACAATCTACAATTCGTTTTGGAAGCTTACCTGCCTATCCACGTTTTACAGAGGATGATCTGACTCCTGCAACCGAGTTAAACACACCAGCTAATGTAAGTAGCTCAGTCTCCTCTACTACTTCTCAGGAAACTGCATCGCAACCAGCTTCTGCAAATAGGATTGAGACAGAGCACTCAAACTCAGTAGCAGTCAATACTCATGAAAGAACCTCTGAAACCAGACAAGAACCCTCAGTTCCTCTCATCAATACACACCCAATGGTCACTAGATCCAAAGTAGGTGTGTACAAGCCCAACACAAGATATGTCTTGTTCACTCAAAAGACTGAATTTCCTGAGCCAAGAACGGTCACAGAAGCTCTCAAACATCCCGGATGGAACAAGGCCATGACAGAAGAGTATGGAAACTGTCAAGAGACCAAAACATGGAGTTTGGTTCCGTATTCACCTGATATGCACGTTCTTGGAAGCCGGTGGGTTCACCGTATCAAACTGAACGCAGATGGGACATTAAACAAGCTAAAATCAAGGATTGTAGCTCAAGGGAATACACAGGAAGAAGGTATAGATTACCTCGAAACTTATAGTCCCGTGGTGAGAACCGCAACTGTCCGCCTAGTACTTCATCTTGCAACCATTATGCAGTGGGAAATCAAGCAAATGGATGTGCAGAATGCGTTTCTTCACGGAGACTTGACAGAAACAGTTTACATGCGCCAACCTGCTGGGTTCGTTGATAAAGAGAATCCTACACATGTGTGTCTGCTCCATAAGTCCCTATACGGTCTAAAGCAGTCACCCCGCGCGTGGTATGACAAGTTCAGCAACTATCTACTTGTCTTCGGCTTTGTATGCAGCAAGAAAGATCCTTCCTTATTCATTTACTCAAAAGGAAAAGATCTTATCATGTTGTTACTGTATGTTGATGACATGGTTCTCACAGGGAACAGCTCTACTGCTCTGCAACAACTTCTCGATCAACTCCACAAGCAATTTCGTATGAAAGACATGGGGCAGATGAACTACTTCTTGGGACTGCAAACACATTTTCATGGCGATGGACTGTTTGTTAATCAACAAAAATATGCAGAGGACATTCTTATAGTTGCAGGAATGCAGGACTGTGCATCAGTGTCAACTCCTCTGCCTCTTCAGCCAAACCGAACTCAACACCAAGACGTTTTGTTCTCAAACCCCACATACTTCAGGAGTCTAGCAGGTAAGCTACAATATCTTACGCTTACCAGGCCTGATATACAGTTTGCAGTTAACTTTATTTGTCAGAAGATGCATGCTCCTACTGTCTCTGATTTTCATCATTTGAAGAGGGTTATGCGGTACATAAAGGGTACAACTACTATGGGCATTAATCTCAGTAGACACACAGACTGCAAGCTTCGGGTGTACAGCGACAGTGACTGGTCAGGATGTCATGATACAAGGAGGTCTACTGGTGGTTTCTGCACTTACTTGGGCCAGAACTTGATATCATGGTCATGTCGAAAGCAACCTACTGTATCCAAAAGTTCGACGGAAGCGGAGTACAGAACGTTATCGGATGCAGCGTCAGAGATAACATGGTTGAGCCATGTCTTGCGGGAACTCGGTGTCTCACTTCCATCAACACCCGAGCTCTACTGCGATAATCTTTCCGCGGTTCTTCTCTCTGCTAATCCCACTTTTCATTCTAAGACCAAGCATTTTGAGAATGATTACCATTACATACGGGAAAGAGTGGCTCTCGGCGCTGTCACAGTGAAGCACATTCCCGGTCATCAACAAATAGCTGACATCTTCACCAAGTCCCTTCCTGTTCAAGCATTCACTAAGCTTCGCGCCAAACTTGGCGTTGTATTTCCGGCACCACCAAGTTTGAGGGGGCGTAATGACAACGAGCCCAAGATGAATAAGGCTAAAGCCCAATCATCAGAATGTAAGCCCAAGCCTGAGACAAGTTCAGCTAGACTGCAACGGTCACATTTACGTGAAGAAGAAGAGAGTAACATTAAAAGCAAAGCAAAAGCTGCAGATAGTACACATGACAAGATGGTGACATCAAACAGATTCTCTACCCTTGGATCACTAGGAGATGATTGATAGATGACATGTGTACTAGGGTTTTAGGATCTTTGATTGTCATATATATTCACGATTGTGTAACTGAGAAGTCAAGAGAGATTAATACAATGAAATTCATAAAACTCTGTTCTTCAAACACAATACTCTGAGTTCTTGCTTGCTTTCAGGCTGATCTCAGTGATGTGTCCAAAATGTGAGAACGTGAATGCAACTGAAGTTCTGAGGTTAGCTTTCCTAATCCTCACATCTTCTTCGCTTATCCTTTCAGTCTAAGTACTCTGCTCTTCAATACAGGTATCATTCTGAAATTTTGGCTTACGACAAAAGCAAGAAAAACACTTTTGTTGTTGGTCATGAGCTCACGGGAAGACATGCGTCAGTGTTAATTGACAACTATTTTGAGGTTAACTTTACTATTATTAATGTTTTTTTCTCAGGTTGTATGGACTCAGTTTAAAGATGTTGTTAATGCAAGAAAAATGGAGACATATGTGCTCATCATGAGATGCCAACACCACAATGCCTGCTGGATATAATATGGCAAACTCACAAGTTCAAACTAAATATTTCAGACTGCAAATTCACAGCTATGAGGCAGATAACTGTCACCAAGATTGTCTCCCTTGCTCTCCTGCCCCCTCTACCATAAGCCGTTGAGATACCAGTAATGCAGGTGATGATGGTGACCAGTTTCTTGGGGCAAGTGTAGCATGTGAGACTGACTTAGGTTCAACCTGCTCCACTGGTCTTTTTTGTGAGGCAAATGATCCTAATAGTAGGAGTGGAGAAAAGAAGCGTGCAAAACACATGAACTAAAACATCCCACATGACATCTCAACTCCATCAAATGATTCATCACCGTTGAACTATCATTATCTACCTTGCTTCTTTTTTTTTGAACAACCCATCTACCCCGCTTAAATTTTTGTCTTTCATTAGGATTTCCATTCGTTCTTAACTTTTACTTAACTTGGGATTTTCATCATAATTATTTTGTTAGACGTGTTAATTTTTAAAAAAAAATTTATGAACCTAATTTATACTTAAAAAGTTGTGATGAAGAAAGTGAAAAATCAAAGTCAATATTATTAGTTTTCAGAAAGATTAGAAAATATTCAGTTAAACTAGGAAAACTACAATTACTAAAGTTTTTTTTGAAAAACTATAAATACAAACGTCACTTATTTGTTATATATACAAAAGTAATAAATTTAAACAATATTTTCTGCGCGTAGCGCGGATGCAACTTTAATAGAGATAATTACTTGAAAAGAAGACTCGTTTAAAAATGAACACTACAAAAAAAAAAAAAGAAGAAAGATAAAAAAGAATTTATTTACTTTTTATTTTAATTCAAATGTTAAATAAATTATAGGATATCCAGTTTGAATGGATAGCCCGAAAAACCTATGGTTGGACTAGTAATTTTAGTGATTCAGTAAGGGGTTTGAAGTTTTCAGCTACTTTCTGATTTTTAAAAATAATGAAAAAAATACGTTTTATAAGTGGGAGATTTTAGAATTTTGAAGAAGCTAGAGGGGTCTGTTAGATTAAGCTCCGATCGAGGAAGTATACATTTTTATACGATTTGAGGTCAGACCGTCTTTTGTTCATCGAGATGCGTCCGTTAGGGTTGATGATTTGGTGGATCTCGTTTCTGGCAATATCAGTCCCACTCTCTGTTTCTTCGGATGATCAGTTCACCGTTGACGGAACAGTACTAGAACTCACGGATTCCAACTTCGAATCCGCGATTTCCACTTTCGATTGCGTCTTTGTCGATTTCTATGCTCCTTGGTGTGGTCACTGCAAGCGTCTTAACCCTGAGGTCTTTCAAATCTCTACTCAGTTGTGTATCTTTTGGTTCAATCTGGATCGGTTTCTTATGTTTTTCTTGTCGATCTGATGTAGTTAGATGCAGCTGCTCCTATCCTTGCTAAACTGAAGCAGCCTATCATCATTGCAAAGCTTAATGCTGACAAATATTCTCGTCTCGCTCGGAAGCTTGAGATCGAGTAAGTGTTCCTTTTACCAAAAGCTTTAATAGTTTATTCCGCTGATATGCCATTTTTTTACGCAGTGCCTTCCCGACCCTCATGCTCTATAACCATGGAGTTCCAATGGAGTACTATGGACCCAGGAAAGCAGATTTGCTCGTCCGTTACTTGAAGAAGTTTGTTGCTCCAGATGTTGCGGTTCTTGAATCAGACTCAGATGTCAAAGATTTCGTTGAAGATGCTGGGAGTTTCTTCCCTGTGTTTATCGGGTTTGGCTTGAACGAGTCTTTGATATCAGGATTAGGTAGGAAGTACAAGAAAAAGGCATGGTTTTCTGTTGCAAAGGATGTCTCAGAGGATGTAATGGTTTCCCATGATTTTGATAAGGCTCCTGCATTAGTTGCCAAACATCCAACGTACAATGACCGTAGCGTCTTCTACGGGCCCTTTGAAGGTCACTGTTTATTTCTTCATGTTTTCAATAGTTCTGAAAACGTTCTAAATAGACTGATAGGTTTTCCTATCTATTTTGTTTGCAGATGGTTTCTTGGAGGAGTTTGTGAAACAAAACTTCCTTCCTTTGGTTCTGCCAATTAACCATGACACCCTCAAACTACTGAAAGATGATGAGAGAAAGATGGTATTGATAATTGTAGAAAATGAAAATCATGAAAGCTTAGGGAAACTGATCAAGGCACTGAGAGCAGCTGCTAATGCTAACCGCGACCTCGTTTTCGGGTACGTCGGTGTGGAGCAGTTCGAAGAGTTTGCAGACACGTTTCATGCAGACAAGAAGGCAAAGCTTCCTAAGATTGTTGTCTGGGACGGAGATGAGGAGTATGAACAGGTAAAAAATACTGGTTTTAGGGGTACAATGTTAAGTATATTAAAATTATAGATCGCGTTACATATTTGTTTTGACATATGCAGGTCAACAACATAGAGACCATTACCCACGAGGAAGATAGTTTGACACAAATCTCCAGGTTTCTGGAGGGATATAGAGAAGGAAAAGCAGAGAAGAAAAGAATCAAAGGACCATCTCTAATGGGATTTATTAACTCAATGATCGGGATTAGGTCAGTGTACATCATTGTGTTCTTAGTTGCTGTCATTATGATGCTACGAAGCCTCGGTCAAGGGGAAGAGCCTGCTCGGGTCAGAACGGCTGCATCCGCTGATCAGACCACTTATGTCCCTGAAGGTGAAGCCAGTGAGCATAAGCCCAGAGACAAAGAGGACTAGTTTTGGTAGAATGTGGTATGTTTTTTCTTTATATACAGCCAGAAGCTAACGTAACTAGTTTACAGTTTTCTGTCTTCGTCTTTCTTTTTGTGGAGCAGTGTGTTTTTTCACGCTTTCTAAACAGATATAATTCCTTTTTATTTTTTTTTTAGTTATGAATCCTTTTGGCTCTTTAACCTCTGTCCATATGCATCAGTTCTTGATGCCAGCTGCTGATTGTGTATTAAAATTAAGAAGTATATACACATTACAAAGTTAAGTCGATGCTGAGATGATTGACAAAACGCACCAAAGATTTTCACCCAAACTGAAACACTCATTTTACCTCTGTATTACAATCTGCTTCAACTCACCTTCCAGCGCTTGGCGTGTATGCATATCTTTGAGAAAAAAACGTTCCTGAGATCCAGCTAGAAAAAGACGTTCGTCAGATCCAGTGAGGGTGGGAACCGAAATTCACATTGTCGATTTTAGTGAATGGATGTTTCTTAGGATCTGGATTTTTTGCGAGAACTAACGACAAGTAACTAAACAAATGTGGAAAACATAAAAGATTACAAAATGAATCTAGAAAAAGTAGATCTTATTTCGAATCCGCGTAAGAGCATTGCGATTATTACAAAAGATTATAAAAGTTTTGGCCGCAAGAGCTGTCAGCGAGTTATCTAGTTCAAGCTACCTTTAACCTAACTGAGTCACAACTCTATAACAAAAGACAAAGAAGACACGAAATGTTTTTTGTTGATTTCGGACTGGACCTTATGAAAGGCTGCCTACGTACCCCTTTCGACTACCAAGTTGAACGTAGTTCAGTTAGAGAGTTTGAACAAGAGATCGAACTGCCTGGGCGAGTTCGTCTAGTATGAATGCAAGTCATAGAAACCGAACTTCTCAAAAATAAAGCATATGGTTTCAAAGTGCAGAGAGTTCTAGAGTCTCAAGAGTCGTCATGTTGCTCCTTTCCTTGGCTCTTCCTTATATATGCCACCAAGTTCGGCCATCTTTGCGGGAGTTTTTCTTATCTTCTCAAGATTCATATTTATCTTGGAAACTTCACATTTTTCCTCTTTTCCATTTATCCTTATCAAAGCCGAGTTAAACCGTCATTAAATTTGGGCCTACTCTTGCGTTAAACCATAAGTGGGCTTTCGTCATGTTTTAGGCCATTTTATGACTTATGCGTTTGTACGATTATTCTCGTAAATATCATCGAGTTTCCCGATGTCCATTTTCTATGTCGCTGGTTTTACGAACTGAACCAAATAAAATCATTAAGTCGAGGATATGATTGTGTTTAAGCTAACCTATCTCATCTTGACACTTTGACTTGAATTTTTACGAGAAAGCATGTGTTACTTTTTTTCTTCATAAAATATCATCGGAAACCTCCAATTGGGACGGAACAAAAGAAATTTTAATCGAGACTCAAAGGAGAAGAAAAAGGAGGAGCTATGTGGTGAGACGGAGCTCGCCCTAGGGTAGGCTGGCCTAATGGAACCGAGCTTGCCCTAGGGTGAGCTGGGTTGAGGGAACCGAGCTCGCCTTAGGGCGAGCTGGCCTGAGGAAACTGAGCTCGCCCTAGGGCGAGGCGAGCTGGCCCGAGAAAACCGAGCTTTCTCTAGGGCGCGCTGGCCCAAGGAAACCGATCCCGCCCTAAAGCGAGCTGGCCTGACGAACCGAGCTCTCCCTCAGGAGAGCTGGCCTGGAAGGAACTGAGCTCGCCCTAGAGCGAGCTGGCCTTGAAGGACCCAAGCTCGCCCTAGGGCAAGCTGGAATGGAAGGACCCGAGTTAGCCCTAGGGTGAGCTGGACTTGAAGAACTGAGCTCGCCCTAGGGCAAGCTGGCCTTGAAGAACTGAGCTCGCCCTAGGGCAAGCTGGCCTTGAGGAACTGAGCTCGCCTTAGGGCGAGCTGGCGTTGAGGAGCTGAGCTCGCCCTAAGGTGAGCTGGCCTGAGGGTACCGAGCTCTCCCTATGGCGAGCTGGCCCGAGAGGACCAAGTTCTGACGTTCCTTGGGTGGTTTGGATGGTTAGAGAAGCGTTATTAAGCCCTTTTCCTGTTTCGTCGTTGTTTCCTGAAAGTCGTTTTTTGAAGAGATTGTATCTTCTCACTCGAGAACTTGTCGTATAACCTCTTTATGAAAAACTAGACAAAAGTTTTGTTCCGAGAAATATTTTCTGGAGACTTTCAGACATTTATTCTGTCGTGGCCGATTTTGATCCTATCAGTTAGCCCCCTAGTTTGCTAGAATCGTGAGATTTTATTGAGCGGTTAAGCAAGTTAGGAAAGTTAGGCGGAATTAATGGTTGAAAAGGTCCTTTAAAAGTTGTACAATCACTCTCTTAAGAGTGGAATGCGGTAAGATTGGGGCTGCACCTTGTAAATGTTGCATACATACCCTTGTTGTAGGAATCAAGCCTTTCGTAGTTCATTCTGGAGTTTAAAGTTCTTATGACCTTGTTTTCCAATGAGACTTTCGCGGTTTAGTTGTGTATCGAGCATGTTGCTTGTGGAATTT
Organism: Sinapis alba; assembly: GCA_012274485.2. Classification (NCBI taxonomy): domain Eukaryota; kingdom Viridiplantae; phylum Streptophyta; class Magnoliopsida; order Brassicales; family Brassicaceae; genus Sinapis; species Sinapis alba. Next base: position 192,364 of record MU105802.1, on the reverse strand, counting down.
GTATTGGACCTTTGTCGGCCTCGAGACTAGCCTTGGATGTTGTTTGCTTTGGCTAAGTGTGGCCATGTTTATGTTTAGGAACTGGCCGTTGGTGACTTTGAATATCTGCCCATTTAGGGCGTTTTATAAATATTTTGCTCAGATTTATATGGTTATTGTTTCAAAAGTTGGGTTATCAAAGTAATCAATAAATTGATATTTTATAAGTTTAATGAATTTGGCGTTTGTTTTAGTTCATTTAAGTCCTTTTAAAATGTATTTAAATGTTTGTATATGTATACACATTCGCATAGAAAAAAGGAATGTACATTTAGGAATGAGATAAAGCTAAAGAACCATAAGCACACAAAAATAAGAAACTTTGAGAGGCAGTGACTGTAACACCCCCGAACCATTCTAGGTACAGGTCGAACCACCGATCAACAATCAAACAAGAACACGATCGACGAACCAACTATTTACCAAGGTTTGAGATCACTACATGACAGATTAGGGATGATCCGGCCATGGTCACAAATGGTGAAATTTGTGACTTAGGCCAGTTTACCCATTAAGATGTTCCGTCAGATTAATGTCAGATTAACGTCCTGAATTTGACATTGTGTTAGCTTGGACAAGCTAATGTCAGTAACAACAAGTCATTTACACAAATACATTTATTTATCATATATGAAACAAGGTTCGAAAAACACAACATATTATACAAGTTCAGCCTAGCCAACCGAGAAAAAAGTACGTACTTATATTCTGAAAACGTCTTTAAGCAAAAAGATGCAAACTCTACACCAGCCTGCGTAATTCCCCACAACCTCTACTGGCTGGCTCGATCTACTGGTCACCTGAAAACAACAACGAGTGAGAAATGAGTAATCTAATATTACTCAGTAAGCTACGATCCCCAATCTTGCAAATACAACATCTCACTAACCCACTCCAATCAATCTAAAGTGAGAGGTTCACCTAATAATAATCAAACACAATTCTACGGATGCTCATACTATAAGCAATATCAAAAGTATGACAGATAAATAATATAAGGATAATCAACGTTATGAAATGATAACCCCTAATTACTTGCTAACCACCTATATACTCGATCCCAACTCATACTAGGGTTCAACAACCTTGTACACTATATATCTAGAGCCTGGTGACATTAGGTTCCCCCTCTATCCTCCTCATCATCTTTGGCAATATCCTATCTTCCTATCACAAAGACTAGAAGAAAGAACTTTCAACCGATCGCATCCCACAGTACAGTCGGGTCACTGTCGACCATTACACGATGATCGCGGTCCACAGTACAGTCGGGTTACCGCGTAACAGCCCTAGTACAGGAAGGTCACCGCCAGTCACTACATCGTCATCTAACACTCATCCATGGGCCATAATCCCGTCTCTATGAATCTTCCTGATCCAGCAAATAAGGGGTTTATTTAAACCCGCTGGGTACGAAGTTTAGAGGAACACTAACTCACCCCTAAATATGCCTAGCATTTTGGGTTACACAAATGCTAATGGTGAACATATGACTAATACTAAAACCTAGTATTAATCACAACTAACACAATCACACATATTCTAGAATCTAGGCTAAGGACATAAATTCTAGAATACCTATCTATCCACAACTTAGCAATATTATCTAACCAATCAACATTCGATAACTAACCAATCAACCTAACCGCCATACTAACCATCAGCATGCTACTCATATAAGTACTATTATCAAGCAATTACTAAGCATGCTATCAACTCAAACAATCACGATTAGTTAACCTCATCTACTATCTAACCAAACCGTTACTAAGTTAGAATGATCCTCCTGCCATTATCTAACTTAAAGTAATGGAAAACTGCATGAAAACAAGTTAACAAACAGTTGATCATAACTCATTGTTTTTGGTTGAACGTGGCCTTGACCCCGTATCCGACTTTTGCGATCTGAACCCTTTTTCGACCTTCTCAAGTAGCCTCCTGTCTGAACTGATCTTGAACTTTTAGATCTTCACTAGGGATGTCAAATGGGCGGATTGGACGGATTTGGGTCTGTCCAAATGGGCTTATTTTTTTGTTGGGCGTTTTTGGTCGAAGCCCAAATAGGACCATGACCAAATAAGACCATGACCAGTCGGATTTCCCATTGAGCCCAGATGCTCACTTAATGTAAAAAATTTAATTTTCAATTTAAAAAATATATAGATTCTAAATTTTATATTTAATATCTTAAACTTGCTTAAACTTGCTTAAACTTCATGTTCTACAAAAGAAGCTTATACATTGAATCTAGAAAGACCCATTACAAAAAATCCCTCAAGCCCTAAATTTTAACTGAAATAACACTACAAAAAACAAACTAATTTTGATGGAAGATTTTGTCGGAAATTCGTTGGATTAAGCTATTTCCGACGAATTTCTGACAAAAAAAATTTTCGGTTTCATTTCATTGAATTTTTTTTTGTCAGAATTTTGTTGGACTGTCTGACAAATTTCAGATGAAATTCCAACGAATACATTCTGACAAATTTCCAACGAATATTATCCATCATAAATTTCCGACGAATTTATTCATCACAATTTTCGACGAATATGTTTTTGATATTGTAAGTTAGATTACTGGTATAAGTTTGTTTAAGTATATAATTCTTTATAAAAATATTATGTTTCATTGATATATTCATAAATGATTTTATAAATTGAAAGATTGTTAACTCACATCCTATTAGATACATAATATATGTTTATGTGACCATGTCGGTATCCGGTTTTACATTTATATTGATTATTTCATATTGATCATTTATTCGTTGGAATTCTGTCAGAAAAATTTGATGGTATTCCAATGAAAAAAACAATTTCATCAGAATTCCATCTGAATACTCGGACGAAATTCCGACAAAGTAAAACTCCAAACATAAACTCCAATACGAAGGTGTTTTCATCAGAATTTCGTCGGACATCTGTAAGAGTATTCTGAAAATATTCTAAGAAAATAAAATCCCAAACCGAAACCTCAATATGAAGGTGTTTTCATTAGAATTTTGTTGGAACTTTTTAAAGAAATTTCAATAATTAAATAAATTTTGATTGAATTAAAACGGCAATTAATGAAGTAAAAAAGCTCGGAATCGAACTCTCATGAATATGACGGTCAAAAAAGAAAATTATGATTTTCTCCCTAATATATTAATCTTAGATATTTTTAATATTTGGACCGCCATGTCCATTTGGTTTTTCCCATTTGGGCTACAGGTGTATTTGGGCGTCACCTATTTGGGCAAAAAAAATTTTCGGTCAAATATGGGTGTGTCCATATTAGCTCATATTGATTTGGACATGGATTACCCATATACAGTCCGCCCATTTGACATCCCTAATCTTCACTTGACTTATCTTCACTTGGACAGAACCTTCCCTACGTGTTGGCCAAAAACTGGTAGAGAAACTGACCTTAAAAATTCTCCACAACTCTCGAAAAAGCTCAGATACTCTTGCTTTGTTTCTCACTTTCTCTCTCATGTTTTTAACTTGCTTTAAACATGTTTGGATGTGGAGAAATGGAAGGGTGGTCGTGGGTATTTATAGGAGACAACAGCCAATCAGCTTCAGGTTGGTGGCAGCCCGTGTGTCCGTCCGCATGGCTCTGGTCGCATGCGCAGCGACGCCTCGTGCTCCACATGGCGGTCAGCATGCTAAACTCTCATGCAGGACGCCACCAGTCTTCCCAAATGACAGGTTGCATAAAAGAAACTCATGCAAGGCGCCACACCAGTTCTACATGTCGACCAGCATGATCCAGTTACATGCGAGGCGGTACCTCGTGCTCCACATGGCTGGTTCCATGGCTTGGATTGCATGCTAGGCGACACCACATCCTATACATATATGTCCATAAGACATGGTCACATGCAAGAAAACACCACGTCCTACACATATTTTCCGACAAGACATGGTCACATGCAAGGGGACACACAGTGCCCACATAGCTGTCCGTATGTACCGGTTGTATGCACGGCGATACTTTGTGCTTCTACATGTTTGTCTGCATGCTCCTATTATATGCAAGGTGACATCTTGTGCTTCAGTAGACATATATCCTTCCAGACAGTTAACACCATCTTCTAATCCCATGTATCGGGCCACCTCGTTCTTCCCGGTCCATTTTCCCGATTTCGACTTTTTGACATATTTCCAATCCGCGACCAATCCCGAATATTTTTCTACTCCCGTTCTGATGTGCTGACTATTTTTAATAAACTCTAAGCTGAATCTACCCTTGACGGTAAATATGTCCCGATCCTCTGGCTTCCCCAAAAATTATCGAAATACCAAAATTAGGGTTTTCGTTCAATTTTGGGTTCTCTTGTTGTGTTTCTATCCCGTCGTGCTTACTTCCCGTCATGCTTACTTCCTGTCCTACTTAATTCCTTTCATTCTTATGACTTATTATGTTCCCAACATAATATTTTATTAATATGACATTCTTCCAAAAAACGTCGTGCGTCAGAAACGTTGTGCTTCCAAAACATCATGCTTCTAAAACGCCGTGCTTCTAACCATTAAACAATCATTGGTTTGCCACATCCTCATGTGTACCAAACATTCAGATTGAGCTTCATGTATTTAGAAACAATGCTGAACTGATTTAATTCCTTTTGTCAATCAAAAATACCCGATCGACCCGATTCCCCATGATTCAACCACTAAACGTAGATGCTCGACCAATCTTCTATTTTCTCTGAAGCATATCAAGTTTTTCGTGATCAAAACTTAACATCCTTCAAAATACTTAGATTCACAAAATCTTGGCTCCAAATTTCAACTTGTTGATCTCGACCATTTTTATTCCTTCAGGAGGGTTACTACACCCTCCCCCCCCCCTTTTAACAGAATTCGTCATCGAATTCAAAGGTGCTGAGGGTCCTTGTTCCTCCAAACAACAACCTTTTGTTTCCACAATTAATATGAACTCCATACATTGAAAACCAATCCATTATATGGGTCACCTCGTATCCTTCCAAAGGCACGACCAACGAATTTGCCACAGATTTTATCTCCTAAATAACCAATAGAACATTCTTGATACACTGATCTGCTTGAAGGGTTCGGTCTGCAGGGGTCAAAACTGCCACATTTATCTTGTCAACCACAAAACAATCCACAAACTGGTCAGCTACTTCAAGAGTCACAAACTATGTGTTGCTCCCTAGTAGAACAATACATGTATGGGTTTACCAGGTAATAAAAAAAGGAGGTTAAACACCCAAGATATATGTGATGAGACCTTTGACGGTCCTGCACTATCAGGGTATTCTAGTCCTAAAGCATAAACTCTGCCTCCTAAGTTTTGCTTCTTTGGTGCTGGTTCAATTACTGGATGGCTAGGAGGAGGTTGAATTGCAAGAGGGGTCACATGGATCGACTTGTTCACTGCTGAAGCAAAATGGCCCTTTTTACGACAAGACAAACAAGTGACATCTTTCCTCCCTGATGATGAAAAACCTTGCCGGTGACTATGTTGTTTGTTCGGACAATAATTTGAAAGGTGTGCCAATTGTCCACATGTGTAACATTCTCCAGAATTACCCTAATAACTGACTTGGCCTCCACATGCTTCCCATTTACCTTTGTTAAATCTTTGACCTTTACAATAATTCTGCTTCTCTCCTTGGTTGAGCTTGGTGTTTTCTCCAAAATGTAGTGTAGTCTTCCTTTCAGCCTCCACTACAATATCAACATTAACAGTTTTTTTTCCACTAGTTCAGATAAGCTATAAAAGTTACTTCCAGCTAGTCGACTTCCAAGTTCTGGCTTTAATCCATACATGAAGTTACATATCATAGTACCTTCATCTTCTCGTCCATCAAAAACGTGTTGTCTCAACCTGGTGAACTCAGACTCATAATTCCTTACTGACTTATCTCCTTGAACAAGGTTCATGAACTTTCGCTCTAGACGATGCTTCGCTTCTAAAAAAGTACTTCCTCTTGAATTCTGTCTTAAAGGGTTGCCATGATCTGATGGTACGTTCTCACTGTCTGTCAATGATGTCCCACCAACCCGTTGTATCCCTGACATGAGGGTTTTTATGTATTTCAATGCAAACTCTATCAAATTAACCTTACAGACTACTCTTGCCAAGAGAGGTCAAATTGTAGTATTTAGGGATCGAATCCACAGGGAGCGTGAGTACAAAATAAACTTAATACAATCATGATTAAGCTAGGCAAATAGATTAATAAGCAGTAAATAAACTATAGAAGATAATTGATTGATTGGTAAGTAAACAATAATAATAAATAGCTAGATCTAAGATTTTAGGCAAGTGGATTATAAATGATAAAAGCTAAGGGTATTAATCATAAAACTCGTTGACTAAGTCCGATGTCTCAACTCTCGCTTGTTGACACAGAATGACCATCGATCGATGGCAGTGATCCTGCATCCATCGATGGTCTCTTGAGTAAAGCTTTATGACCTAATCCGATAAGTTCACTAAATTAACTAAATCAACTCCCGTTTGTTTCTAGCAACCTACCTCAACATGATTAATTATGGTAGTAGACCATCTTCTCGCTTGCGCCTAACTATCATATGATCATGGTTCTAGTTAGCTACTCTAGAACATAAGCAATAAACATAATTCTATTGATAGATCTAATAGTCTCCCTAACAGTTCTATTGTTTGGCTAATCCATCAATACAATTAATAAATCCTATACCTAACAAGAGATCTACTCATACATGATCTTTGTGACAGAAATCATAGATGAATATAACATATATAATATAAAGAACGAAAAGAGTTCTAGGAGGACTCTGAAGGAGTTTCTCCCTTTTCTCTTAACTCTAGAACAATGAATAAAAGAAAGATTTAGAATCTCTGTGTGTATGTTGCCGTCAACAATGGCTTAGAAAACATATAAATAGGGTTTAAGTTGTCCAAGGGCATTCTGGTAATTTGTGATAGATTTTGGGCTTAAGTCGGCCATAAAACAAGCCGGGCCTGTCTTCTGGGATCACCGTGGATCGACACCAAGGCTGTGCCGTCGATCAATACTCATTCATCTTCTAGACAGCTTCCTCTCTCGAGGAAGACATAACACTCTCAAGTAAAACGAGCATAACTTTGGCTCTAGGATCCTGATTGACCTCAAACTGGTGTAATTGGAAAGCTAACTCAAATCTCTATCTTATTTCAAAAGATCAGCTCAATCGCACAGTGGGAAGATCTCCATACATAGCTAAACATCTGACGCATGTGCATAGTTTTGCATCTCTAAAAACTCCAAAGCCACCAAAGTTCTCTAGAACGTACTTGAACCTGAAAATACTCTAAAGCATACTCCAAACACATATAATAGACTCTAAATAGGGCTAATATCATGGCACAATAGTGGTACATATCAGACCCTATCAACTCCCCCAAACTTAACCTTTTGCTTATCCTCAAGCAACCAAAGCATGTGAAAGAGGTTTTGAAAAGCGGAGACTCACATAATGTCTAAGTATAACTATCACCCTACTTTGTTGAACCACATCTTATCAAGTCAATCACAGAGAAACCTTATATACCCTATCCTAGTATCGCAACCAAATCCATTCTGCCAACAACTTAGCAAATACTAGCTTGACTCACCCCTCTAGTGATCTCATTTCTTTGCATAAAATAAAAGTGCAGGCTTTACCTTGGGAGTATCTATCAAAGGACACATGGACTCTTACCCCTGCAAGTATCTGAACAACTAGGCACAATGTCTTCTTTGATCCATTTCTTCTCTCTTTTCTCTCTTTTAAGAATCTTTTTAGATCTCAAACTTAGTAGACAATGATGTCATCTTATTTTCGATTTTTCTATTTTTCTTCTATTTTTTTCTTTTTGTTCTTTTTTTTTTTAGGTAAAGTTGTAGGAGAATAGTTGGGTCATCGGTAATTTACCTACCCCTCGCTTCCAACAATGTGTGATCATTCCTCCGAATTAGAATAGTGGGGTCATCGATAATGTACCTACCCCTCTGCATCTCGTTTATAGTCTTTTAGCTTGACGTTTTGGAGTTGTGATTCAGTCTAGATGAGAATGAGAACTTGCTCCAAAACAACTTTCAATGTCTCTCTGAAGCTTCATCACCCTTTTTGTGAAAGCCTCCACATACTTTTCTCCTTTGTCTATCATCTCAGCAATAAGGAATGCTCGAAGCTTTGCAAATGGCTGCGAGAAGCATAGATCTGCTTTGCACTTTGTACTTCTTGACACCATCTGAGAAGTGGGGAATCAATGATAACTGAGAACTATCCTTCATCATTTTTCTCCCCTTTCAATTCTTCCTCTTCTTTCCCCCAGACTTGTCTGATCTCGTGGTGGTGTCTCTTTCAGAACAATTTCCACACACATCGAACCCATTATGCTCTGATACGCGCCTGGTGTCGATCGATGGTATCTAGTCAGTGTCGATTGATGGTATCTGGTTGGTGTCGATCGATGGTTTCTCGTTGGTGTCGATCGATGTTGCTTTTGCTGGCCCTTTATTGACTTCACCTCTACATCCCGACCTTCTCTGAGAAGCTACTGCAAATATATGATCATCGAATACCCTATTATAGGAACCTAGATGCGTACTACTATCTGGTGGGATAGGAAATTCAACTTCCAATATAGCACAAGAAACCACAAACTTCACAGGGTCATGTATCAACTTCACTCTTTTAAGAATCCCATCAGCTTCTTCTACACAAATAGGTGGTTGCAGATGTTTTGGAACAGCAAAGTGTGAACCCTTGGACTCGTGCATTCTCTTCTCAACCGTTTCTGGTTCAATCATGTAACCTGGTTCTTTGTCCAATGGTGGGTGTCAATCGATATCAGATGGTGTTTGTTGATCGATGCTCTCCTTTGGGTGTCGATCGATGCTCTGCTTCAATGTCGAGTCCGCAATGTCGTGAGGATAATTCGAACTATCAGGGATTTTAAGAGGTTTCGACCGACAAAAGGGGTTGGTGTCGATCGATGTTGACTTCTTAGTGTCGATCGATGTTGAGGTCTTAGTGTCGATCAATTCTAGAATCAGATTACTAATATCAACTTCTTCTGCTCTACTCGGCTCTCTATATCCATCTTCTTCTTCTTCCTCTACCATATATCTCAGCATAAATTCCATCTCGATCTTCATATTTGCTTCAGTATCATAGAGAAATTTGGTGAGGAAGGCGTTCGTGATGTCATTCCATGTAGTGAGAGATCCTGGTGGCAACCTCTTGAACCAACATGCTGCTTCTCCAGCAAGAGAGTATGGGAATAGTTTGCAGAAGTAGTAATCTTCAGAGACTCCATTGAACTTAATGGTCGATGCTAAATCATTGAATGATATGAGGTGGTCAGTAAGACATTCATGAAGAAGACCATGAAAAGGATGCTGATCCACAAGAGAGATGTATGCAAGATGCAGCCCAATGACATTCCTCTGGAGTTCAGAACAACACATAACAGACTTCTTAACGTAGAAATCTTCAGGTCTGTTGTAATCTCTAAGTGACTTTTGTTGTTCAATCCCAACATTCACAGTAACAACAGTAGCATCAAGGATCGCAGTCCCCTGTGCATGAATCAATTGTCTTGCTTTGTTGCGTGTGTGACCTTCTTCGTCTCGTAAGAGTGGTTGGCATCGAACGACGAAGAGTAGTTGGCATCGATATACAGCGAGGTGTTGGTGTCGATCGATGTCGTTGTGTTTGTATCGATCGACGGTGAAGTATTGATGTCGATCGATGCTCGCCTCTCTATGCTAAAGATCACTGCTTGGAGGGTAATAACTGCCCTCGTAGACTTATGGATCGTGCGCAAATCAGCAGGTTTCTTTTTTGAAGACCCAAAGATCCTCTCCTCATTGGTTCCTGGTACTAATATGTATGTACCTGAAACACAAGAATTTTTTTATGAAAGTAAACTAATATAGAAAAACACCTAGACTAAATCAAACAAATTGAGTCCGATGGTGAATCTTTGCTCCCCGGCAACGGCCCCAAATTTGACAAGAGGGTTTTTATGTATTTAAATGCAAACTCTATCAAATTAACATTACGAACTACTCTTGCCAAGAGAGGTCAAATTGTAGTATTTAGGGATTTAATCCACATGGATCGTGGACACACAATAAACTCAAAACAGTCGCGATTAAGCTAGGTAAATAGATTAATAAGCAGTAAATAAACTATAGCAGATAATTGATTGATTGATAAGTAAACAATAATAATAAATAGCTAGAATTAGTGTTTCAGGCAAGTGAATTATATAGAATAGAAGCTAAGGGTATTAATCATTGAACTCGTTGACTAAGTCAGATGTCTCAGCTCTCGCTTGTTGACACAGAATGACTGTCGATCGATGGCAATGATCCTGCGTCAATCGATGGTCTCTTGAGTCAAGCTTTATGACCTAATTCGATAAGTTCACTAAATTAACTAAATCAACTCTTGTTTGTTTATAGCAACCTAGCTTAACATGATTAATTATGGTAGTAAACCATGCTCTCGCTTGCGCCTAACTATCATATGATCATGGTTCTAGTTAGCTACTCTATAACACAGGAAATAAACACAATTATATTGATAGATCTAATAATCACCCTAACAATTCTATTGTTTGGCTAATCCATCAATACCATTAATAAACCCTAAACCTAACAAGAGGTCTACGCAGACATGATCTTTGTCATATAAATCATAGATGAATATAACATATATAATATAAAGAATCAAAAGAGTTCCAGGAGGACTCTGAAGGAGTTATTCCCTTCTATCCTAACCCTATAACAATGAATTAAAGAAAGCTTTAGAGTCTGTGTGTGTGTTGTCGTCAACAATGGCTTAGAAAACATATAAATAAGGTTTAAGTCGTCCAAGTGCATTCTGGTAATTTGTGATGACTTCTAGGCTTAAGTCGGCCATAAAACAAGTCGGGCCTGTCTTCTGGGATCACTGTCGATCAACACCAAGGCTGTACCGTCGATCAACACTCATTCATCTTCTCGCGAGGAAGACAGACTACTCTTCAGTAAAACGGGTATAACTTTGATTCTAGGATCCTGATTGACCTCTAAGCGATGGCATTGGAAAGATAAATCAAAGATCTATCTTAGGAAAAAATCTCAGCTCAATCACACCATAGTAAGGTCTCCGTATATAGCTAAACATCTGACGTATCTATGCAGTTCTGCATCTCTAAAAGCTTCAAAATCACCAAAGTTCTTCAGAACGTACCTGAACCTGAAAATACTCTAAAACATACTCCAAAAACATATAATAGACTCTAAATAGGACTAATATCATGGAATAATAGTGCTAAATATCAATCCCTATCAATCCCCTTCTAAGTAACACATTGATCCTCTTCTTATATTCCTCTAGACATTTCATATCTTCAAAATTCTTTTCCATCATTGAAAGCCATTTGTTGGGCTCAATAGGATCTGATCCTTCCTCAAATTTGTAGGATCCAATGTTTTGCATGGTAGTTAACAGCTTGGAAACTTAAGAGGTAGAGGTTCGTGTGGGATGCTTGCTAAGTGCCTGTGTCCTCGCATCATGTAAAAGCTTCAAGGTATTTTATGTTCCTTCATTTTGTGGTCTTACTGTAGTACATCCCTGATCTTCCCCTAGGTTTGATTGACTAGATTGGCCATCTTGAGGTCTCTCATCCCAATAATGCCTTGGACTAATACCTTGGACTAATGCTTGACAAATTGTCATCCCGTGTCACTCTAGTCATGTTATTGTACACATGAAAAGATCTTGTCCTCTGAAGAGGACTCTTATCATGACCAAACATCTCACTGACGCCATTTCCATTATCCTCGTTTCATCTGTAATTCAATCCTCTCCCTATCAAAACCCTACCCTCTCCCCATATCCGATCCCGTCCATCATCACGTATTCTGCGATTATCCATATCTGATCCTGTCCATCATCATCACATATCCGATCCCGTCCATCATCACCGATTCCTTTGACTCGATAAATTCATTAAAAACACTTGTGTTAGACATGGTCGAATCATGATTTGATACCACCTCTGTAACACCCCCGAACTGTTCTAGGTTCAGGTCGAACCACCGGTCAACAATCAAATAAGAACATGATCGACGAACCGACTGTCTACCAAGGTTTGAGAGTGCTAAATGACAGGTTAGGGATGATCCGGCTATGGTCACAAAGGGTGAAATTCGTGTCTTTGGCCAATTCACCAATTAACATGTCCCGTCAGATTAAGGCGTAAGGCTTTTCAACCTGTACCTGAATCTGACGTTGTGTTAGCTTGACAAGGTAATAACAAGTCATTTACATAAAATATTCCTTTATTTATCATATATGAAACAAGGTTCATAAAACACAACATATTATACAAGTACTGGCTAGCCAAACGAGGAAAAGTACATACTTATATTCTGAAAACGTTTTTAAGCAAAAAGATGCAAACTCTACAATAGCCGGCCTAACTCCCCGCGACCTCTACTAACTGACTCGATCTACTGGTCACCTGAAAAAAACAATGAGTGAGGAATGAGTAATCTATTATTACTCAGTGACCTATGATCCCCAATCTAGCAAATACAACCTCTCACTAACCCACCCCAATCAATCTAAAGTGGGGGTTCACCTAATAATAATCAAACACAATTTTAAGGATTCTTATACTATAAGGAATATCAAGAGTACGACATATAAATAATAACAAGATAATCAACGTTATGAAATGATAACCGCTAATTACTTGCTAACTACCCATACTCGATCCCAACTCATACTAGGGTTCAACAACCGTCTACACTATATATCTAGGGCTATGGTGACATTAGGTTCCCCCTCTAATCTCTTCATTATACTCGACAATATCCTATCTCCCTATCATAAAAAGTAGAAGAAGAAACTTTCAACCGATCCTGGCCCACAGTACAGTCGGGTCACCGTGAGACATCCCCAATACAGTCAGGTCATTGTCGGGTATCGACAGACCTAGTACAGTTGGGTCACTGTCGACCATTACACAATGATCGCGGCCCACATTACATTTGGGTCACTGCCAGTCACTAGATCATTGTGTAACACTCAGCTATAGGCCATGACCCCGTCTCTCTGAGTCTTCCCAATCCAGCGAATATTAGTTTCCTTAAACCTGTTGGGTACGAGGTCTAGAGGAACAGTAACTCACCCCTAAACATGCCTAGCATTGTGGGTTACAAAAATGCTAATGGTCAACATAGGACTAATACTAAAACCTAGTATTAATCACAATTAACACAATCACACATATTCTAAATTCTAGCCTAAGGACATAAATTCCAGAATACCTATCTATCCACAACTTAGCGATATTATCTAACCATTCAACATTCGCTAACTAACCAATCAACCTAATCACAATACTAACCATAATCATGCTACTCATATAAGTAATATTATCAAGCAATTACTAAGCATGCTATCAATTCAAACAATCACGATTAATTAACCTCATCTACTATCTAACAAAACCGTTACTAAGTTAAACCCGGCCTCCTGCCATTATCTAACATCAAGTAATGGAAACCTGCATGAAAACAATTTAACAAATAATTGATCATAACTCACTGTTTTTGGTTGAGTGTGGCATTGGCCCCATATCCGACTTCTACGATCCGAACCATTTCTTGAACTTCTCAAGTAGCCTCCTGTCTAAAATGATCTTGAAATTATCTGATCTTCAATTGAATGATCTTCACTTGGACAAAACCTTCCCTCGGCGTTGGCCCAAAACTGATAGAGAAACTGACCTTAAAAATTCTCTATAAATCTCTGAAAACTCGGAACTCTTGCTTTCTTTCTCACTTTCTCTCTCAAATTTTTAAGTTGCTTTGAACAGGTCTGTATGTGGAGAAATGGAATGGTGGTCGTGGGTATTTATAGGAGACATCAGCCAATCAGCTTCAGGTTGATGGCAGCTTGTGTGTCTGTCCGCATGGCTACGGTCGCATGCACGGCGATACCTCGTGCTCTAAATGGTGGTCAGCATGCTCAAGTCTCATGCAGGGCGCTACCAGTCCTCCCAGATGTCACGTTGCATGAGAGAAACTCATGCAAGGCGACACATAAGTTCCACATGTCGACCAGCATGGTCCGGTTACATGCAAGGCGGCACCTCGTGCTCCACATGGCTGGTCGCATGGCTTGGATCGCATGCGAGGAGGCACCACATCCTATACATGTATGTCCATAAGACCGGGTCACATGCAAGGAAACACCACGTTCTATACATATCTTCCCACAAGACCTGGTCGCATGCAAGGTAACACACGGTGCCCACATGGCTGTCCGCATGTACCGGTTGCATGAACGACGACACTTCGTGCTTCTACATGTCTGTCCGCATGCACCTGTTACATGGAAGGCGACATCTCATGCTTATATAGACACATATCCTTCTAGACAGTTAACACCATGTTCTTTCCGTCCATTTGCCTTATTTCGACCTTTTCGACATATTTCCAATACGCGATCAATCTCAAATATTTTTCTACGCCTGTTTTGATGTGCTGAATATTTTTAATAAACTCCAATCTGAATCTACCCTTGACGGTAAATATGTCCCGATCCTACGGCTTCCTCGAAAAATACTGAAATACCAAATTATGGTTTTCGTCCTATTTTGGGTTTTCCCCGTCGTGCTTCTATCTCGTCGTACTTACTTCCCCTCCTGCTTAATTCTTGTCGTGCTTCTGACTTATTATATTCCCAACATAATATTTAATTACTATGATGTTTTCCAAAAAACGTCATGCTTTAGAAACATTATGCTTCTAAAACATCATGCTTCTAAAACGTCGAGCTTCTAACTAATCACTGATTTGCCACGTCCTCATGTGTACCAACTCCTTTTGTCGATCAAAAATACCCATTTGACCCGATCGTCCACAATTCAACCATAAAATGTAGATGCTCAACCAATCTTCTATCTTCTCTGAACCATATCAAGTTTTTGTGATCAAAACTTAACATCCTTCAAAATACTTAGATTCCCAAAGTTTTGGCTCCAAATTTTATCTTGTCGATCTCGACCATTTTTATCGCTTTGGGAGGGTTACTACAGTGCCGATTCATGATCACATGTCTCAAATCAGGTTGGTTATGGCTCATCAACGCGGTGGAGGAGTTACGGAAGAAAGCTGAGAGGAAATTGTGGCGTCGGATCGAGCACGGGATGTCGCGGTTTCAGTCTCTGTTTAACATGGTGGATAACGAGATTCATCTTTGATGCACAAACCGTGGAGTCGGTTGAACACACAAAAGAGAAAAAAATAAAAGATGATGTTGAGAGACCACTGAAACAGTTGAAACCAGAGGCACAATGGAAATGTTGACGGTGCAGAAGAAAAGAAAAAGAAAACTAGCCTACAAAATTTCATTTATTTAATTGTTTAATTTCATTAAGGGTATAAAAGTAAACCTAATGTCTATATAGATTAATAGATCAAATGCTATAATAGACCACATGGGTCCCAAAAATTCTCAAATAGACTCATGTTTTTTTCTTTTTCTTTTATATTTAAATTTAAATAGAAAATTAGATAAAATAACTAAAAAACCTAAGGACTTAAACATATTTACTAACCTATGTCATTACTATCCTACCCAGAATCTAACCTAGATCCAGACCCAAAATCTGACCCAAGTAACCCAAAATCTGACCCAACTAACCCAAAATCTTCTTCTTCTTCCTCATTTCTTCTCCATCAATAAATTTCACCTTAAAACAAAATCAAAAAATTTCTTTAATCATCCACCAATTTTCTATTTCTTATCCTAAATCGATCAACATATAATCATAATTAACCAATTATATCTTACCCATAATCAAATTTCATATTATACATACTAGATTCAAGATAGAGAAGAACGCAGAGTATTACTAGTACAACCAGTATATCTCGAACTAGTACATTTAGTACAATTATAATTAGTACAACTAGTACAACTAAAACGAGTATAACTTGTACTAGATTGAGTATAACCAATATAACTGATATAAGTAAAACACATAACTAATAAAACTTTACAATTAATAAGGTGATTTTTATCTTGTTTTAAGCGTATAAAGATGGTAGAAAAAATATGATGTAGAACCAATAAAACATGTTGGTCCAATCTTCCTCCGCTTGCATGTGTCAATAATTTTGATAATAATTTATTTACAAGTTATACTAGTTATACTAGTTGTACGGTGTTTTGGAAAAAAATCATCTTCAACTTTTTACTCTCGAGGCAAATTTTTTTTCAAAAACTTCAAATAAATTAAGAGGAACTTTCTGAGTACATACCAATTAGGATATTTAATTGTTTTCTCATATGGAATATCAAATTGGTTTTGTCAATTTCTATAGTGTCAAAGTTGTACTAGTAATACTCGTCTAATATATAATAGAAACTATATCAATTGTGTATATGTCTAGTTTTAGGGGATATCAATATTTTAATCATACGTTTATAAAAATATGTTCGATGTTTGTTTATCATAATAACATGACTAATATGGTTAACAAACCTTAAAAGTATAATGTTTATAATATAAAATTAAGAGTATAATGTAATAACTTAACAAAAAAATTTAAAACCTCATACCAAAATAAAAGAGATTAAATTTTGTCTTCATAACACTTTTGACTTAAAAAAAAATTGCATATACAAATAATGAAAAGTGATGATGATATATATGAATGGTACAACTAGTACTACTACCAACAATAGTGTACAATCACAATTTTTAAAATATGATACACATTAAAAACATGATTCACATTTAAAATAATATTATATAAAGTAATAAGTAGTTGTACCAGTTTCCTAGTTGTACCGATTGTGTATAGTTGTACCAGTTTGTGCATAGTTGTACTTTGGTAGTAAAATAAAAAAATATTAGTTGTACCACATAATAAATACATTTACCTCAGTTGTACCATTTATTTATGTTTACATATCTTTGCCCGGTTACAATGAAATCATCAATTTGTAAAAATACATTTCGTGTATGTTTCCCAAAAATTATGTGGACAAACAAATTAACAAACCTTAAAAGTATAAGGTAGATCATGTAAATTTATGGAGTTGTGCAATAATTTTATTTTTATTTACTAAAATTTCAAATTAAATTAAGAAACTTTTGCGTACATACTATTTGAGA
The DNA here is from genome assembly GCA_012274485.2 of Sinapis alba. Taxonomy (NCBI): domain Eukaryota; kingdom Viridiplantae; phylum Streptophyta; class Magnoliopsida; order Brassicales; family Brassicaceae; genus Sinapis; species Sinapis alba. The sequence continues at coordinate 175,161 of MU105802.1, read as the reverse complement.
TATTTGATTGTTTTTCTCATATGAAATATCAAAATGGTTTTGTCAATTTCTGAAATGTCAAAATTGTACTAGTTGTACCAGTAATATTCATCTAATATATAATAAAAAATTATATCAGTTACTTATATGTCTAGTTTTAAGGTTATACCAATATTTTCACATCATAGTCTTGTAAAAAATATGTTCAATATTGGTTTATCATAATCATATATTTAATATAGTTAATAAGCCTTACAAATATAAATTATATAACTTAAAATTAAAAATGTAATGTAACAATTTAATAAAAGTTGAATAACTTCAAATAAAATAGATGAAATTTTGTCATCATATACCAATTAAAATATTTACTTATTTATTTTAATATGTATATTAGAACATTTATATATAGTTACATATTTTTTAATATGTTTAGTTGTACGAGTTATATTAATTGTGTCTAGCTGAATGAGAGAATAATATAAGAAAGATTGTGTGGTTGTTAGTGGTGGAGACATAAAAAAGTGAAAAAGAAAGAAAAAGAGATATGTGAAATCTTGTGGCCAAAATTAAAACATAGATGATATAATCCAATAGCTCATGTTATTCCTTTATGAATGGCAAAATTGTAATTGGCAAAATTGTAATTTTTCTTTTTCTTGGTCTATATAGAATATTTTAGGATGTTGTAGATTTTTTTTTTGTCTGTTGGTCTATATGAGAACTTTGTCCTAGATTAACTTAGGTTGTATTAAAAAATTTAAAGCCTAGAGAGCCATATAAGATTAATGTCAAATAACACCAAATCGAAACGTCTCTCCTCAGCCTCATGCTTTTCCGGCGATTTTACCGGCCGCCTAGAGTGCGTTTTTGAACAAGGGTTGCAACTGCTTAATATCGTTACATCTTCGCTGTAGAACGGATGGAGCCCCCTGAAGGTTGTGATAAATAATAATACCAGCTTTATTTTATGATTTTGATTTTATGTTCGTATTAAGCCTTTAGCTAGCTAAAGAGCTAGTTTTCTTGTTGCCAAGAGCAGTACTGACCGTAACTTTCATCGAAAATAACAATTTTGTTGACTTATGAATCATATGGTATCATTCTCAGTTTTCAGTTTCTGAGTCAATATCGATACTCTGTTATGCTATAGCTATTTCGTTCCCATTGCAGTGTTTGATGATATTTCCAGTTACAATGTATTGAATAAAAGCTTTGTGCTTTGTTTGTTACGATTATGCAGATGCGAAGTCTAATTTCTCCAAAGAGATTTACGGAGAAGATTTGCATCTTTCGAAACCTGGTGAGAATCGTACCTTGAGCTTTTATCTCTTGCTCTGTATCCGACAATGCTTTTTTTCTGATCCTATGGCTAAATATGTTGTCATTATTTTAGTAAAATTTCAGTGTAGCCTGTCTGAGAAAATTTTCTTGTTCTATTACTGGATGATTCATATCCACATGTTTGTTTTGACGTGATCCTATTATAGGTCTTGTTATACTGATCACATTAGATTATAGCTACATCTTGATATTCTAAAGGATTATTTGGTTCATCCGTTTCGTGCTGCTGCTACAATAAGAAGGATAGTTTGTGAAAATATGTACATATTTAAAAGAAAGATGTTCACTTTCTCCCGTTAAGAAGATTATATGTTCATGCTAGACGTTAATTGCCATAATTTTTCAAAAATATAGGTCTCCATCTTGAATTAGTGTTGGCTTTTAAACTGTAATTGTGGGCATTACCTTTTAATTAGGGTCAGCATAGTGTACAATAGAAATCACCCGGGTCTACGTATGAAGGTGCTTTTGTGTTCTGAAAACTTCAAAACCTTAGTGTGAACATGGATATATTAGTAAAGGGAGCCTGTAAATGATCATATTTTGTTATTATATCAAAAACATGTAGTGCGGTTTCACATAGGGGATGGTACTAAGTTGACGCCAAGGCACTTATATTCAGTTTGAAACAGGTTGAAATCCTATTGATTCTTTGTAGAGTTTTTTTAACTCTTACGGTATACAATAAAGTGTGTCATGTTTCTGAATCCCATCTGCTAATTTTGGATTCTTTTGTGAACTAAGTAGATTTCACGATATACACCATGAACCCCACCTCCTTTCTTGCACAGTTCGTTTAAGGTTTCAGATTTAATAACAAATATTTTATGTGTTATTTTTTTTATCAGTTGTGTGAGAGTATGTCCCCTTTGTTGTCTCTGAAACTAGGTTTCAAGATCGTTAGTTGTATCTTTTGTAAGATACAAGGGCATCACCATTATTCCAGTTGAGAATACGTATCTTGTATTTCCTTGGTTGGTTATGATTAGAGCAGCATTAACTTATAATGTTCAATCGTTTAGGTATTGATAATCACAATCTTGAGGGTTTAGACGGGTCCTTCTTCGGAAGTTCAGATGATGAACCAAGTGAAGCTTACTCGATGAACAAGGAGACGGAGAAAATACATGAGAAATTTCACACAGTATTATTCCCTCTAAATTGAATTTTGTATTGCCTTATATACACCAAAGAAATGTGATTTGATTTTTCTGCTTTTTCGATATCATAGGTTGGATACTGTGACGGGATTAGTGCTGGGCAAAATGCTGCTGCGCAGGAAGGTTATAACGTTGGATATAGGGAAACCAGTTCTTAACTTATAATGTTTCCTTTGGTCCTGGTTCTGGCGCTGCAACAACCGACTTGGGAAACTTTGTTACTGAGCTAACCTCTCTTCCTGACAAATCTTTTAAGATTGGACGTATGTAGGAAGCTTGCAATCCAAGATGGTAAGCATATAACTTATTTGGTAGTACGGATCGTCACAATATTTAATCAACAAGAGTATATCACTAAACAATAATATTATCATTTTATGCATAATAATCTTTCGGAAGAAACCTTTGCCTAAAGAAAGATTGTATTGATATTGTGAAATCTTTACCCTTAAACTGATCATGTCGTTTTGATACTCATTTGGTCCTAGTGATTTGTTCACCAAATAGAACCTTCTGACCCTCAGTTATAACCTCTTGTTGCAATAATCTGCATTCAGATTTAGAGCATCTAAAGCCAATGAGATCTCTCAGTGCAAAACTGTTTCCCCAGTATAATCCAGAGGCTTATTTTGTAAAAACATTAGTAAAGAAGTGCTCAGCTTCCTGCTTTATCTCTGCGTGAGAAGACACCGTTGAACCATCTTGAGTGAATTTTTTTGACTAGTCTATACTATTATTTGTGAAGTGATTTTTCGCATTCAAGCTCTCACGTTAAAAAAAAAAAAAATTAAAGCGGTTAAACTCGTTATTAAGATTTGTTAATATATAATTAATCATTAAAAAACTAATTTCATTATCAGAAAATAATTTACATTGTGTCATAAAGTCTATTTTAACTTTAAGGAATTATTAAATTTATTAATATATAATTAATCACAATATAAACGAATTTATTTAATTATGTTATATAAAAAATAGTTTATATTATGTTATCTACAAAATTATTTACACCATAAATTTTAAAGGTTTGATAAATCCTTATATATATATATATTAATAATTTTATGTATGCATGAACATTTTTAAATTATTTTACGAGAATAAAAAATTATACTAAAAAACTTTGTCATATGTAAAAAATTAATATTTAATTTATTACTAAATATTTTAAATGCCTGACTGTTTTCAAGTTTAGTTTAGGTACTAAAGTATTTATGTTATGCTGAAAAATTATAAATAAAAAGCATTCGTTATTTAATTTATTATTAAGTGAACGTGTAAACAATAACCTATTCTAATAATATTTAAATTGATAATCTATCTATTTCTAAATATTAACTCTTGAACCGCATAAAGTTTAGTCATCTTTGTAAATTGTTGGTTTTGTTATTATCTACATCAGACTTAGTTTTACAATTGCTACTAACCAACATGTAAGACTTATTCTGGATTCTCCAAATTCCTTCCTGGAACTTTTGGTTTCCATTTCTGAACCAGCTTGTTCATTGTATGAAAATCTTAGATTCCGTCTCAAGCATTTTCATCAGAATTGTACTCTTGAATGTAAGTCTTCTACAATTCTACATTCTGGCAGTCCATTTCCTTAGTCATTTCCTCACAACTCGTCATGATTCTCAGATTGATACTTTGACATTCAGCCATATCATCACTCGATAGTCTATCACCTTGAGCACTTACTCACTGATTTTTCTTTTCTTAGCAAAACTTCCAGATTCTGTGCATGATCTCTCAACTGAAGTGGCAATGAAAGTGTTTTATGGAACTCTGACTACTAAGCAAGTGGAAGACAAGAGTGGAGAAGAAGGGCCTGAATCTAGTCTTGCTTCTGTTTCTATTGGCGTTACTTCCACAACTGATTTGGGAAGCTATGTAACTGATCTAAGCTCTCTTCTTAACAAATCTCCTACGATTGAAGTTAGATTGTTGTGTGGAGAAGAAGGGCTTTACTTTGGTCCTGGTTCTGGCGCTGCAACAACCGACTTGGGAAGCTATGTTATGTAAGCTCTCTTCCTAACAAATCTTTTAACATTGGACGTATGTAGGAAGCTTGCAACTCAAGATGGTGAGCATATAACTTCTTTAGTAGTATGGATCGTCCCAATATTTAATCAACAAGAGTTTACCACTAAACAATAATATAACCCTTTGTCTGAAGAGAGATGGTACTGCTATTGTGAAATCTTTACCAATAACTGCTCATATCGTTTTGATACCCATTTGGTCCTAGTGATTTGCTCACCAAATAGAACCTTCCACCTCAGTTGCAACCTCTTGTTGCAATAATCTGTATTCAGAGCCAGAGCATCTAAAGTCAATGAGATCTCTCATTACACAACTGTTTCACCAGTATAATCGAGAGGCTTATTTTGTAAAAAAAACAGTCAAGAAGTGCTCAGCTTCCTGCGTTATCACTGCGTGAGAGTGTAGGACCGCGAAAATCCTGATTGAAAATTACGAAACCAAAAGCAAATAAACAATAATATAAAGACTGAAAAACGTTTAAGAAACCGTAAGGAAATTGACGAAAATCATGGAGTCGTGATTTGATCTCTTTTCTTAACTCAATAAATCGCTCGTAATGTGTGAAAGTTTTATGCGATTTTTGAATCTCAGGATACAACCGTGATGAGACCGTTTCGCAACACTTAAAACCGAATCTACGAACTAACTACTACGATATACTCTCGAGACACTTACTTTTAAAAAGAGAAAAATCTAAAGAGTAATTTAGAGAGAGAATGCTTGTTTTGGTGTGAAGTGAGATGATCAAATGTGATGAGATTATAGAGAGATCAAGGCGGTTTATATAGGAGATTTTTGACTTGGTCAACAAGTTAGTCAAACTTGGTCACCAAGTTGGCTGGTCACCAAATTGGCTTAACTTGGTCACCAAGTTGACTTAACTTGGAAATCAAGTTGACTTAATTTGGCCACCAAGTTTCTAATATTTTTCTTATTTTTTTAAAAATAATTTTGAAAGCCAAAATCAATATTTGCTCGGTCCATAAGACTTACAAAATTTACCTAATAATCTCCATAATTATCACTTTAAATCAACAAATTTTACTCAGCCCATTGGGCTTATAAAACTCTATTCACACTTCCAATTAATCACCCAGCCCATTGGGCTTATAAAACTCTATTCACACTTCCAATTAATCACCCAGCCCATTGGGCTTATGACTAATTGGTTCAACAATCCCCCACATGAATAGAAGTTACTCTAAATATTTGAAGACTCAATATTCTAAACAGACTCGATCGATTCTACAACTAGACCTAACACTAGATTAGACAAACAGACTTTCGAGAGTATAAACGAAAAACTAACTGTATATGATGTAATAGCATATTTCAGCCTTGAACTACTCACTGTTAATACCTATCAGATTTACTTTTCAGGAGGTGAACGTGATGTCTTGAACCAACCAAAGTTTGTGTAAACCGAGACAACATATATAACCCAGTTGCGTTTTCTCATAGAGTTAAGTTTTCTATTTTGTTCATTTTGGCCGTGAACTTGTCTGATTGGTCGTAAGTGAACTTGGAGAGTATAGCCCGAACTTCATTCTCCTAGAAACGACCACATTTGACACTCACTAGGTATTGCCATTAGAACCTATCATATATACAGAAAGTATCTTGTTATACTCTATATACATATATATATATATATATGAAGGTTTATGGTCTTATCTCATTAAAAAGCCATTGCTTTGCCTTAAATATTTTCAAGAAGCATTGTTTGTCATCATGGGAACTGAGTAATTTTCAGTGCTTTAATCAGATTTTGCTTGATTTAGTTGTCCCTTTGAACTGACATCTTGGGATCTTCAATCTCGTTGGTGGGGTTTCCATCAAGTATCTTCTTAGCCATAGGCAATAAACCCATTCCATTTGATGATTTTAATACTTGATCTCTTGGTAAACCTTTTGGTAAACGGGTCTGCAAGGTTGTCAGCTGACTTGATGTAATTAACAAATATAACACCGGTCGAGATCAAGTGTCTAATGGTCTTATGTCATCGTCTAATGTGACGCGATTTGCCATTATATAGAGTATTCAGTGCCCGAGCTATAGCCGATTGACTATCGCAGTGTATGCGTAGAGCTGGGACTGGTTTCTCCCACATTGGAATATCTTCCAAGAAGTTACGAAGCCATTCCAATTCTTCAGATTGCTGGTTCTTTACGGTAGTGCAGCCCATAACTTTTGGTGTATCGTATATAATTTAATACCCTTGTTATGGCTTTCCAGTGTGTATGACCTGGATTGCTTGTGTAACGACTTAATACGTTAACTGGATGCGCCAGATCGGGTCTTGTACAATTGGTTAAGTACATCAGACTCCCAATTACCTTGCATACTCCACTTGTGACACTGCCTCGCCTGTGTTCTTCGTCAAGTGCAACATAGTGTCTACTGGAGTTTTTGCGGTTCCACTACAGTAGGTCTTAAACCTCTCGAGTATCTTATCAACATAATGATTCTGAGATAAAGTTATCCCACCAGCAGTGCTTGTGATTTTAGTGCCAAGAATAACATCCGCAAGACCCATGTCTTTCACATCGAACCGACCACTGAGCATGTTCTTGGTTTGTTGGATGATATCTTTGTTGTTGCCGATGATGAGCATGTCATATACATACCAGCACAACAGAATATACTCACTAAGAGTACATTTGAAGTAAATGCATTTATCACATTCATTGATGGTGAAACCATTTGACATCATTACGCAGTCAAATTTCTCATGCCATTGTTTTGGAGCTTTCTTCAGTCCATACAACGACTTCACGAGCCTACAGACTTTGTGTTCTTGACCCGGAACCACGACACCTTCAGGTTGTTTCATGTACATCTCCTCTTCTAAATCTCCGTTTAGAAAGGCAGTTTTAACATCCATCTGATGGATTTCCAAGTCTCTTAATGCTGCAATTACAATCAGAAGTCGGATTGAAGTTATTCTTGTCACTAGAGAATAAGTGTCGAAGAAATCCATACCTTCTTTTTGTCTGAATCCTTGCACCACAAGTCTGGCCTTGTGCTTATCAACTGAGCCATCAGTTTTCAACTTGGTTTTGAATAGCCATCTACACCCTAATGCTTTAAACCCTTGAGGTAAATCAACTATCTCATAGGTATGATTCTGCATTATTGAATCAAATTCACTATTGACAGCTTCTTTCAAGAAATCTGCATCAGGGGTAAACATGGCTTCTGTGTAAGATCTTGGCTCATTCTTAGTGAGAAATACCATAATGAAATCTTCACCGAAAGACTTGCCCTTGCGAGCTCTCTTGCTTCATCTAGGTTTGTCTTCAGCATCTTCTGCTTCCGTTACAGAAGCTCCAGAAGTTTTTGCCTCAACTGTGGAGGTAATCGCATCTTTTTCTTCACGAGTGCGTTTAGAATATTGCTTATCCTTACAAGGAAATATGTCTTTAAAGAATGAAGCGTTCCTTGATTCCATGATCGTATTGACATGGATGTCTGGTATATCTGATTTGATTACCAGAAACCGATAAGCACTACTGTTGTGTGCATAACCAATGAATACATCATCCACTGTTTTGGGTCCAATCGTGACCTTTTTAGGAGGTGGCACTGCAAATTTTTCTAAGCACCCCACATTTTGAGGTATTTGTACGAAGGTACATTGCCTTTCCAAAGTTCATACGGCGTTTTGCCAGTTACCTTATGAGGTATTTTGTTGAGGATACAGTTTGTGGTGAGCAGCGCTCCCCCCCCCCCCACAAATTCTGGGTTAGGCCATATTCTTGCAACATTGCATTCATAATTTCCTTTAGAGTTCGGTTCTTTCTTTCCGAAACTCTGTTTTATTCTGGTGAATAGGAAGCGGTCGTTTGATGAATAATACCATTTACTTGACAAAACGCATTGAATGGCCCATCATATTCACCTTTTCTATCACTTCTGACTATTTTGATAGTCTTTTCCAGTTGGTTTTCAACTTCGAGTTTATACTCTTTGAATTTGTCCAAGACTTCGTCTTTACTACGTAACAAGTATACATAGCAATATCTTGTGCAATCATCTATGAAAATCACAAAATATTTTTTTACCGCCTCTAGTTTGTACATACTTCAAGTTGCACAAATTTGTGTGTATTAAATTTAGAGGTTCTGTTGTTCGTTAAACATGAGGTGATAGTGTTTTTGTGCGTTTTGCTTGAACACAAACTTCACATTTGTCTTTGCTAATTTTGGATTTTGGGATCATGTTTAAATTCATCAATCTTTGCACAAATTTATAATTTACATGTCCTAAACGTTCATGCCAAATATTAGAAGACTCAACGAAATAAGCAACTGGATTCTTATTCATTGAAACTTTGGAAACAAATACATCATTTTTCTTAAGGACTGTCATTACACACATTTTGACTAGTCTTGATTTAACAAAACCTTTTTCAACAAAAACACCATTCTTCCTGAGGATCAGCTGGTCAGATTCGAAGTTGATTCTAAAACCGTGCTTACTCATAAGAGATCCGGAAATCAGATTCTTCCTTATGTCTGGAATATGTTTCACGTTGGTAAGAGTGACCTCCATGCCTGAAGTCAGCTTCAACACAACTTTTCCAGTACCTTCGATCTTTGACTGGGAGACGTTTCCCATCTTCACTTGATCGCTAGACTTACACTTCTGATAGGTACTGAACATCTCTCTGTCAATGCAGATGTGTGTAGTGGCACCTGTGTCGTACCACCATTCTTTTGGGTTTCCTTCAACTATGTTAGCTTATGTGACCACAACACAGATCAGCTTCAGTCAGGTTGGCTTGATTTTTCCCCATAGCCTTCCTGCGATATTCTAAGGATTTATGTCCCATCTTGCCACAGTAGTTAAACTTTCCATTGAATTTGTTGTTTGTGGAAGTTTGAGCTTGTTTCTTAAAGCTCGTGGAGGCTTGTTGGAAAAGCTTTTTCAGCCTAGACTTTTGAAATCTTGCCTTTCCTTTACCCTTATTCTTGTTCTCATCTACATTAGCATCATGAGTATAAATTAGCCCCTTTTTATCACGTTTTAGTGATTTATTTTGAAGCTGGTAATCAGATTTGCCAGCGTCAAAGCCTTTTGCTTGTAAACAAGATAGTTTTTGAAGTCTGTCCAACTAGGCAGAAGCTTCTCAATGAAGCAATTCACCGTGAAAGTTTCACATAGATTCATTCCTTCTTCAGATATCTCTTGAAAGATCAGTTGTAGCTTATGCACTTGATTCATGATAGGTCGAGAATCGACCATCACGAATTTGAGAAATTTTGATGTAGCAAATTTCCCAAAGCCTACATTGAAGGATTTATATTTCTTTTCCAGAGAATCCCACAAATCTTGGGAAGTTTTGACCTCACTGTAAACACCAAACAGTTGGTCAACCAGACGATTTTGAATGTAACCTTTGCATAAGAAGTCACCATTCCTCCATGCTTCAAGGCTAGCAAACACCCTTGGATCAGTATTGACCGCAGGTAGCACTGGTTCGACCTCAGTAAGATACTTGGACAGATTCAGAGTGGTCCGAAAGAAGTGCATCCTCTGCTGCCACTGCTTGAAGTTCGTTCCATCGAACTTGTCGGGCTGAAGTCCGTTAATGTTGCTAGGAACAGTCGGAACTTGTGTAGGCAGCACTACAAGTGGTTGACCATTCCTGGGTTGGGTTGTCATCTCACTGGTTGAAACGCCGTTCGCCCCAATGACGTTGGTGTTGATATCATCGTTAGTCATCATGGAATCTGTTCACAAAACACAAACCGCAGTAAGTACTGAGAACCTAATTCAAATGAGCGATTAAAATTATTAAATCGCAATAAACGTTCTCAGAAATCGCGTAAAGCGTTCTTAAACGTTAATAGCCGTTCCCAGAAATGACCTATAAGGCGTTCTTAAACTCTTTTTTTTTTTAATTAAGAAAAATGAGATCGCGAACCTGTCAAAGACTGTCGCGTAAATCGTTTCTTAATATGATTCGTCTTATTAGATCAAAACATTCTGAAGAATAGCTAAAGAGCGTTCTTAGAACTGTTTCAGATCAACTTAAAAAACGTTTTGTAAAATCGTTTTATAAAATCGTTAAAAAAAATTGTTCGCACTATTCAATCTGATTCAAGCGATAAGCAGGAAGCAGATTTATTCAGTTAAGATTGTAGGACGACGAAAATCCTGATTGAAAATTATGAAACCAAAAGGAAATAAACGATAAATCACGAAAATCACGGAATCGAGATTTGATCTCTTTCCTTAGCTCAATAAATCCCCCGTAATGTGTGACGGTTTTATACGATTTTTGAATCTCAGGATACAACCGTGATGAGACCGTTTCAGAACAACCAAAACAGAATCTACGAACTAACTACTACGATATACTCTCGAGACACTTACTTTTAAAAAGAGAAAAATCTAAAGAGTAATTTAGAAAGAGAAGCTTGTTTTGGTGTGAAGTGAGATGATCAAATGTGATGAGATTATAGAGAGATCAATGGGGTTTATATAGGAGAACTTTGACTTGGTCACCAAGTTAGTCAAACTTGGAAACCAAGTTGGCTTAACTTGGTCACCAAATTGGCTAACTTGACCACCAAGTTTCTAATTTAAAAAAAAAAAAAATTTAAAGTTAAAATCAATATTTGCTCAGCCCGTAAAATTTACAAAATTTATCCAATAATCTCCATAATTACCACTTTAAATCAACAAATTTTATCCAGCCCATTAGACTTATAAAACTCTATTCACACTTCCAATTAATCATCCAACCCATTGGGCTTATGATTAGTGTGTCCAACAGAGAGGACACTGCTGAACCATCATGAGTGAGTTTTCTTGACTAGCAGTATGTGTATCTAGAATCTTAACAACATTGTGAATATTCTTATTATCATGACTACATCGAAGAATTCAATTGTATAATGTCAGAAGCCCTAGTCGTTAAAATAAATTCAATTATACATAGAATATTATATACTTTTTGATTATTTTGGTCAAAAATAAAGTAAGTGAAAATTAACAAAAAAAATAGATATAACAAAAAAATCTACAATTATTCAAATTTTAAATAAAAATACCCCTAATATTTATTTTTATTTTTTATTTTTCTTAACTTTCCATTATTTTAATTCTCTTTATTTGCAACTTTGCTTTTTTAGTGATATGTGCCTTTTACCACCGTTAAAGTTTGTTCTGATATTTTCTTGTTGTCTACCTTTAACAAAAATAATGAGATTTCTTGTCTCCTATGCAATTTTGATAGTATAAGTTGCATATCTAACTGGTGCACACGTGTGGATATAGTATCTCTCTGGCGGTGATTTCTTTTTCTTTTGTCTCATCCTAAGATGGGTGAGATGGTGGCTATGTCTAGTCTCAATTGTCATTTCTCAGTATCAGAGATTTGAGGACTATTCCTCTTCCAAGTAGGTGTGGTGGTCATGGCTTGCAGGTTCACATAGTAATGGTTGTATTTGTCTTTGGCACACATGTTTTCTCGAGTTGGGGTTGTGACTAGGGATGTTAATTAGGGTTAAAAAAGACGGACATAAACGGGCTTATAGTATTTTGTTCAATCCGTTTAAAGTCCATCTATGATATAAAATTAACGGCTTTATTCGGGTATGTCCGTTTACGTCCAACAAATAAACGGGTTTTAGTAAATATAATTGGCCAAACCCGTTAACATTTTTAATGAAAAAAATAAATTAGGTTAAGCCTTTGCGGCGTAAATCAAAATGCCCTTCTTCTTCTCAGATTGAGATTCGGCGTAAATCAAAATGATCGTTTCTCAGATTCATCTTCATGATTTGTAGGTTTTTTCTCTCTACGAAGTACGAACCACATGTTAGATTCTCTCTGGGTTATTTGCTCTCAGTCTCTACTCTCTAGTCTCCACTCTCTGTTTTTGTTTTGCTGAATCATTTGATGCTGATCTTTGAAGTACGTAACACAGACATAAAAGGTAATAGAAAATTACACGTTCAAACATAAATGGACTTTTATACAATGAAAAGTTATGGTCTTTTACGGTTTGTGTAGTACGAGCTAACTGTTTATACAACAAATGCAAAGATGGTTATACATGTGTGCAACTTGTGAGATTCTGAGTATATAGGAAATTAAGTTTTTATCAAGTGTTCTGCTTACATTGCTTGTTTCTTTATAAACAAAACCAGAGAATCCTTTTCATGTGTAAGCTTCCCACTTTCACTACTAGCACATAAGCAATGGATTGATGTCAACATTGTTTTTTTGCCTTTGCTTTGGTTGTGAAGCAAAAGAGAGCAAGGGCTGAATCAGTCTATATGAGCAGCCATTAGTTATACCATGATTAAGCCTGTTAATTAACACAATGCGCAAGCTCATTAAGGTTGTAGTGATCACGTGATGGGCTTATTCATGGATATATTAATTGGCGTCATATTCATGGATATACATTTGATAAACCCATTTCTTTATTGTATGTTTTTTTATGTTTCATACATAAACGGGCTTGAAACGGGCCTTAAACAGGTAAATTTTAAACAGATTTTAAACAGGTTTTTATTTAAAAGGGCTTTAGTTTAAACGGGCTTTACACAGATAAAAACTAAATGGGCCGAACATAAACGGGTCTGGACATAAACGGGCCGGACAAGCTCGTTTTAACATGCCTAGTTACAATGAGGAAAATCCTGATTGAAAATTATGAAACCAAAAGGAAATAAACGATAATATGAAGACTAAAAAACGTTTAAGAAATCGTAAGGAAATAGACGAAATCACGGAGTCGAGATTTGATCTCTTTCCTTAGCTCAATAAATCCCCCGTAATGTGTGACGGTTTTATGCGATTTTTGAATCTCAGGATACAACCGTGATGAGACCGTTTCAGAACAACCGAAACAGAATCTACGAACTAACTACTACGATATACTCTCGAGACACTTACTTTTAAAAAGAGAAAAATCTAAAGAGTAATTTAGAGAGAGAAGCTTGTTTTGGTGTGAAGTGAGATGATCAAATGTGATGAGATTATAGAGAGATCAATGGGGTTTATATAGGAGAACTTTGACTTGGTCACCAAGTTAGTCAAACTTGGAAACCAAGTTGGCTTAACTTGGTCACCAAATTGGCTAACTTGACCACCAAGTTTCTATTTTTTTCAAAAAAAAATAATTTTTAAAGTCAAAATCAATATTTCCTCAGCCCGTAAAATTTACATAATTTATCCAATAATCTCCATAATTACCACTTTAAATCAACAAATTTTATCCAGCCCATTAGACTTATAAAACTCTATTCACACTTCCAATTAATCATCCAACCCATTGGGCTTATGATTAATTGGTCCAATAGAGAGGACACTGCTGAACCATCATGAGTGAGTTTTCTTGACTAGCAGTATGTGTATCTAGAATCTTAACAACATTGTGAAAATTCTTATTATCATGACTACATCGAAGAATTCAACTGTATAATGTCAGATTGTATAATGTCAGATGCCCTAGTCGTTAAAATAAATTCAATTATACATAGAATATTATATACTTTTTGATTATTTTGGTCAAAAATAAAAATGTAAGTGAAAATTAACAAAAAAATAGATATAACAAAAAAAATCTACAATTATTCAAATTTTAAATAAAAATACCCCTAATATTTATTTTTATTTTTTATTTTTCTTAACTTTCCATTATTTTAATTCTCTTTATTTGCAACTTTGCTTTTTTTAGTGATATGTGCTTTTTACCACCGTTAAAGTTTGTTCTGATATTTTCTTGTTGTCTATTTTTAACAAAAATAATGAGATTTCTTGTCTCCTATGCAATTTTGATAGTATAAGTTGCATATCTAACTGGTGCACACGTGTGGATATATTATCTCTCTGGCGGTGATTTCTTCTTCTTTTGTCTCATCCTCAGATGGGTGAGATGGTGGCTATGTCTAGTCTCAATTGCCATTTCTCAGTATCAGAGATTTGAGGACTATTCCTCTTCCAAGTAGGTGTGGTGGTCATGGCTTGCAGGTTCACATAGTAATGGTTGTATTTGTCTTTGGCACACATGTTTTCTCGAGTTGGGGTTGTGACTAGGGATGTTAATTAGGGTTAAAAAAGACGGACATAAACGGGCTTATAGTATTTTGTTCAATCCGTTTAAAGTCCATCTATGATATAAAATTAACGGTTTTACTCGGGTATGTCCGTTTACGTCCAACAAATAAACGGGTTTTAGTAAATATAATTGGCCAAACCCGTTAACATTTTTAATGAAAAAAATAAATTAGGTTAAGCCTTTGCGGCGTAAATCAAAATGCCCTTCTTCTTCTCAGATTGAGATTCGGCGTAAATCAAAATGATCGTTTCTCAGATTCATTTTCATGAATTGTAGGTTTTTTCTCTCTATGAAGTACGAACCACATGTTAGATTCTCTCTGGGTTATTTTCTCTCAGTCTCTACTCTCTAGTCTCCACTCTCTATTTTTGTTTTGCTGAATCATTTGATGCTGATCTTTGAAGCAGTAACACAGACATAAAAGGTAATAGAAAATTACAAGTTCAAACATAAATGGACTTTTATACAATGAAAAGTTATGATCTTTTACGGTTTGTGTAGTACGAGCTAACTGTTTATACAACAAATGCAAAGATGGTTATACATGTGTGCAACTTGTGAGATTCTGAGTATATAGGAAATTAAGTTTTTATCCAGTGTTCTGCTTACATTGCTTGTTTCTTTACAAACAAAACCAGAGAATCCTTTCCATGTGTAAGCTTTCCACTTTCACTACTAGCACATAAGCATTGGATTGATGTCAACATTGTTTTTTTGCCTTTGCTTTGGTTGTGAAGCAAAAGAGAGCAAGGGCTGAATCAGTCTATATGAGCAGTCATTAGTTATACCATGATTAAGCCTGTTAATTAACACAATGCGCAAGCTCATAAAGGTTGTAGTGATCACATGATGGGCTTATTCATGGATATATTAATTGGCGGTCATATTCATGGATATACCTTTGATAAACCCATTTCTTTATTGTATGTTTGTTTATGTTTCATACATAAACGGGCTTGAAACGGGCTTTAAACAGGTAAATTTTAAACAGATTTTAAACGGGTTTTTATTTAAAAGGGCTTTAATTTAAACGGGCTTTTCACAGATAAAAACTAAATGGGCCGGACATAAACGGGTATGGACATAAACGGGTCGGACAAGCCCGTTTTAACATGCCTAGTTACAATGTTAAAACCTCAACCGAAGATGAACCACTCTAAAATTTGTCATTACAAAGCTGAAAAAAAGAACGGAGGAAGCATATGTGCCACACTAGAAACCATCACATGTTTTTGAAAGGAGTATAAGACCAATCAAAAAAGGCGAAGCTCTGAAATACACTCCGTTGAAGTCAACTACTATTTGTTCTCCTGGTCTAATCCAACAACCTGGCGTACTACTAAGTTATCACAACATATACATATCTATAACTTGTATTTTAGCTTCTTCAGAATGGCCTAAGCTTGGCTTTACTTCTCGTTCGTCCATCTGAAATGTACTTGTTGTCACGATTTTTCCTCATCCAACTTAAACAATACATCACCAAATCTTCTCATTACTTAGTCACTCAACTAACCATCCCCATATGACAATGTACCAAAGACAGATAGGCCAGTCTCCCATTCACACATCCAATAAAACATAATGTTAGTCATACTAACACTCGACAGACCGATACTGAACACCTCATGATCATTTAGAACACTCACCTATTCTACGGCTCTTAAATTCAACAATGACTCACAATCAGTTGTGGATCTCCCAAACTCTTTTGAGGGCAACTGGAACAAGCCATTAACCATTGGCATACATCCTTTGATCAAAACATGCATACACATCACTTGGACCCAACTGAGAATGCCTTCTATCGCAAGCAGTTGTTAGTAGACCACACTCAGCCACCTTCCGCAGGAACCATTCATCTACTATCAGCCAACTGCCTTTGATTACCCCCATGGATATCATAGATCTTTTCTGATGCTGATACACTGTCAACTAAATCAAACTGGCACTGATTATGCCAAACCACTCATCTGAATTTACCATTCACTGGTTGTGACTCGCGCTCATCAGTTAATGGTCCTGTATGCCATTCCAACATATCGTACTGCACGATCCACTTTCTAAAGCATGACATGCCTCTAAAATGATCACCATGCTTGACTAGCGATCTTCATCTTTTGCTCACGATCAATGGTTACGTCTCGTCATCACCCCTTCAAGACAACACAACCATTCCAATGATCCTCTCCATCAGTACATGACTCGCTCTGTTACAGACTATACTGAAATACCCTTTCCATGGCTTGGGCTCAATCATCATCGACCATACATGCTGATATTCCAGTTTTTCATTGTGATCCATCACATACTCATGTACATAGATCATATATGACTCAGACATCACCAAAGCAACCATTTATTGACTTGCAGCTTGTTAACTATTATGTATTGCGACCCTCGATGGTCATTTCTCTCTCTCTATCTCCCTCTCCCTCCATCCCCCTCTCTCCCTCCCCCTCTCTCCCTCCCCCCCCCCTCTCCCCCTCTCCCCCCTCTCCCCCTCTCCTCCCTCCCGTCTTCTCT
>MU105802.1:115308-156962 GCA_012274485.2 Sinapis alba | reverse complement strand
CTCTCTCTCTCTCTCCCTCTCTCTCTCTCTCTCTCTCTCTCTCTCTCTCTCTCTCTCTCTCTCTCTCTCTCTCTCTCTCTCTCTCTCTCTCTCTCTCTCTCTCTCTCTCTCTCTCTCTCTCTCTCTTTTTGAGCAGTTTTTATTTTCTCTATGTTCTTTTTGTCTCTGTCTTGTGGTGTTTCCCTTTCTCCACTCCAACTCCCTAGTAAAAAGACAGTTAGACAGTTTCCTCTCAGCATGAACTACCCATAACTTCTCAACATCAGTGTATGCATCCTATAACTTATCTAATGTAGCTTAACCAATTCATACAATCTGGTAACCGATCATGTCAAGCTCGTAACTAATCTTTTCGTCCGTACTGAGCCAAATCATACTTGGACTATTCTAGTTCGACTGTTCATCCTATAATTCAACGGTTCGTATACCCTTGTTCTATCTCCTTATATTTTTGCCTCTCACTTACTTTAGATATTATCCAACCATTTCCATTATCAATATATAGGATGGAATTTGCCATCCCACAAGGTCCAAAGAATCGGCGGCCCGGCCCGTCAGTTGCAGCAACAGTTCGGCTAGGCGGCTCCTCGGGTCGATATCCCGACACAGCTCAAGGGTGCTTTTAGTCGAGTCGCTACCGAGCGAACGTACTCGGCTTAGCGGCTGGCTTTGTCGAACTACGGTCCTTCGGCCCAACGAGCCGAAATCCCACTAAGACATGGCGCAAACTAG
Organism: Sinapis alba; assembly: GCA_012274485.2. Taxonomy (NCBI): domain Eukaryota; kingdom Viridiplantae; phylum Streptophyta; class Magnoliopsida; order Brassicales; family Brassicaceae; genus Sinapis; species Sinapis alba. The sequence goes on along the minus strand of MU105802.1, from coordinate 156,230 downwards.
GTCATGGAGGAGCGTCAGAATAACTTTATAAGGAGAAGGAGCAGCGAATGAGAGGGGATCCAAAGATAGAAAAACACACATAAACGGCTAGATTAGGGTTTTACTCTCTCTTTCTCTCGCCGTGTAATCGAACTCCGGAAAGCTTTCCGAGCTCCGAATTTCCCAATTTAGCTTCTTTTCCTTCCTTGTCGACAAAACGCTTTTCCGACCATCAATAAGACGTCTTTGCTAAACCCATAATTTCATTATCTTATACCGTTTCCCGATCGAACAGTTGGTGCCCACCGTGGGGCCTCTAGCAAAGTAACGCCGACGAGATGGCGACAAGTCACGACAGTTCCTCCTCGGGGGAAGAGCAAGAAAACCAGGAAACAACTCCCACTCCGGCAACGCTCACTCCAGCGTCGCTACCTCCCACTCCAGTAATGGTCACTCCAGCACCACTACCCGCCGCATCCATCGATACTATCATGGCACGTCTCGCAGGACGCGGCCCAGAAGGCGGCGACCGAGCAAATCGCAGCCCTGGCAAAAATCCTCGGTCCCCTCACCGCGAACGTCGAAGCTACGACAGCCCAGTACCGACGGTAGTTGTTTAACACTGACCGAGCAACCGCCGCCGCTTCGACACCACCAAAAGTTAACGATGGAGACACGGCGCAAACCCTCGGTGGCCTCGATACGCAAGCCATAAACGAACTCGCCGCACTGAAGCAGTCCATTCTTGACATCAACTCCAGAATCCATCATGTGACGACATCGGCATCGCAAATAGAACGTGTCCTCGCCGAATCCCTCCGGACGCCGTTCACACAGAAGATAGCGCGAGTCCGCCTTCACAAGATGGAAAAACTCCGACTACCGACTTTCGACGGAATCTCTGACCCATCCGTCCACGTCACTTCCTTCAATATCGCTATAAGACGTGCAAACTTCCCTGACGAAGAAAAGGACGCTGGTTTTTGCTAGCTTTTTGTCGAAACACTCGAAGGGCCGACCCTCACCTGGTTCACCGGACTCCAGGAAAACTCTGTTGATTGCTTCCACGACCTATCCACAGCATTTCTCAAGAACTATATAATGTTTTCTTGACAGGAAGCCACTGCATCCGATCTCTGGAATCTCACCCACGCCAACAGCCAAAGCGTTCGTGATTTTTTTGGAAAAATTCAAAGGCGTCGTCTCGAAAATCGATGTTCCAGATCACATAGCAGTAGAGTCGCTGATGAACACCCTCCACATCAAGTCACAGTTTTGCGCTGACTTTTACCGAAATCCAAGTAGGTCGGTTTCAGACGCTATCGCCTGATCCCACAACTTTATCCGCATGGAGGAGGATACTAAGGCGAAAGCAGCCAAGGAAGCGGCGGAAAAGTAGACATCCGCCCAAACAAACAACACACGTACGGAGCCTCGACAACATTTTTCCGGTGGTAAGCCCTCTTAGAAGAAAGGATATGTAAGCACCATCGACGAAGAGGAATCTCAAATTTCCACCATCGTACGAGAGAAAGGCTGGAACCATTGGGATCGAGACTCCGCTCAGAAGACACCATGTTCCTCAGAGCCGGCATGTTCAAACCTAGCAGAACCCGATAAGTGGTGCTCATATCACAAGGTCAAGTCGCACGACACGAAGGAGTGCAAAGTCATTTTCGGCCATTTTCCTAGAGTCGATCGATAACGGTAAAATTAAGATCGAACCTCCCACGCAAAAGCCAAAGAACGCTAAAAGTTGGAGCAAGAACAAAGAAAAGAAAGTTCAGAAATCTCAAGCCAAGCTCCCCAAAACGAAGAACGGGCAAGCCCCAGAAGAGCTCCTATAAACAACCTGGCTCCCGACAACAATTCGACCAACGAGGAGCAACCGAGGAACCGACGACAAGTAGAGGTAATACTCGCTCGATCCGGCGATTCGTCTGACGACGAAGCACCTTTCGAAGTCCTGGGTCTGAATGGCGGAACACAACAAGAAGCGGGTCGATCCCAAACTATGATGACTAATTCTGGAAACACGCGTCCTTTCTTGAAACAAAAGACCCTCGTCGACATCAGAACCACAACCCGCACGGACTTTTGTACAAAAATCAACAAATCAAAAGCGAGAAAAATCAAAGTCGCGGAGCTCGAGCCCCAAAAGACCGATCTCCGTGACCAGCTCAACTCAAAACCCAACGATTTACGTATCAAACTTAATTGCTCAAAAAATTCTGATATTCGGTGTCACCTCGAAGAGATAAGGCGATGTCCTGCGGCAAACCTCGGAGTCACAGACAACGTCGTTGACCTTCGAGCACGCTTGGAATCCATGAGAACCGCGCGTACCTTGCATCTCAACGTCATCATGGGTGGATAGCTCCCCTGCGGAGACTCGATCAGATCACTTTCTCAGGCAGCGATACTCGCGGCCTCCACTCACCACATAACGACCCGCTACTGATCGACATTGGAATTGGCGATTGCCAAGTCACTAAGATTCTTATTGATACCGGAAGCTCGGTGGACCTCATCTTCTGAGATACACTCGATAAAATGGGGATCGACCTGCGGAATATGAAACCCTCGTCTCGAACTCTAACCAGATTCAACGGAGCTTCAGAACAAATGATCGGCACAATACGTCTCCCGGTCTACGCGCAGGGGGTATCCAGAACCGTTAAGTTCTCTGTCATCCGGGCGAAAACACCTTACAACGCGATCCTTGGCACCCCATGGCTACACTCCATGAAAGCCGTCCCATCTACTTACCATCAGTGTGTCAAATTTTCGGGAAAGGACGGTACGATCCAGACGATCCGAGGAGATCAGCAAGCCGCACGAGAACTGCTGATTGCCACGGTCAAAATGCAGCAGTCACTTTCCCTCGTCAACTCGGTCACGAAGTTAACTCACAAAATCCATCCATAGAAGGAAGAAATCCTCGAGGTACCCCTCGACGAGTCCGACGCATCGAAGATCGTGCGCATCAGAGCCTTCTTCTCCGACAAAATGCACTCAAAAATTGTCTCTTTCCTCAAGATGAATGCCTCGACCTTTGCTTGGAGTACCTCCGATATGAAAGGAATCGACCCAACAATATCTCACGAATTGAACGCCGATCCAACGTTCAAACCCATCCGGCAAAAAAGGAGAAAGCTGGGACCCGAACAGTCTAAAGCTGTAAACGACGAAGTCGACAGGCTTCTCGACGCCTGTTTTATCACCGAGGTACGGTACCCTGAATGGCTGGCTAACCCCGTCTTCGTAAAGAAAAAGAACGGAAAATGGCGCATCTGCGTTGACTTTACGGACCTGAACGGGGGGTGCCCGAAAGACAGCTATCAGCTCCCACACATCGACCGCCTGGTAGAGTCGACAGCTGGAAATGAACTATTAACCTTCATGGACGCCTTCTCCGGATATAACCAAATTCAAATGCACCCAGACGACCACGAGAAAACGGCTTTTATAAAGGACAGAGGGACTTACTGTTACAAAGTAATGCCATTCGGCCTCAAGAATGCCAAAACAACTTATCAACGCCTCGTCAACCGAATGTTCGCCGATAAACTCGGCGATACAATGGAAGTATACATAGACGTTATGCTGGTAAAATCGCTTCACGCCGAGAATCATCTCAATCATCTCGAAGATTGTTTCAGAACACTGAATAATACCAAATAAAGCTCAACCCCGCGAAATGCACTTTCAGGGTCACCTCAGGTCAATTCCTAGGATATATCGTCACCCAGCGAGGCATCGAGGCTAACCCGAAGAAAATCACGGCATTCCATGACCTCCCAAGCCCAAAGAACAGTCGTGAAGTCCAACGGTTGAATGGACGAATTGCAGCCCTCAATAGGTTCATCTCCCGGTCCACCGATAAGTGTATTCCCTTCTACGAACTCCTCAGAGGAAACAAGAATTTTGTTTGGGATGAGAAGTGCGAGGAAGCGTTCAACCAGCTAAAGCATTACCTGAATACCCCTCCGGTCATGTCCAAACCCGAGTCGGGCGATACCCTGTCCCTTTACATAGCCGTCACACCTTCAGCTGTCAGCAGCGTCCTCATCCGAGAAGATCGAGGCGAGCAGAAGTCTATTTTTTACATCAGTAAACAGATGACAGAACCAGAGACCCGGTACACAACCTTCAAAAAAATGGTCCTCGCCGTCGTGACCTCGGCGAGGAAACTCCGGCCGTATTTTCAATCGCACACGATGGAGGTACTGTCCAACCAGCCCCTCTGAACAGTACTGCAGAATACTAACCAGTCGCGACGGTTGACCAAATGAGCAATGGAACTTAGTGAACACGACATTGTGTGTAAGAACCGAACAGCCGCTAAGTCTCAACTGCTGGCCGATTTTCTGATCGAATTGTCACCAGAACTCGAAAAGGATCTAGTTCTACCCAGCAAAAACTGGATACTACACGTCGACGGATCGTCTACGAACAAAGGTTCGGGGGCAGGAGTACAGCTACAGTCACCAACGGGCGAACTCATCAGACAATCATTCAGCTTTGGCTTTGCCGCATCGAACAACGAAGCCGAGTACGAATCTCTAATCGCGGGACTTCACCTCGCCAAAGCGGTCAAAGCCAAGTGAGTCAGCGTCTACTGCAACTCTCAACTCGTCGTCAGCCAGTATCTCGGTGATTATGATGTAAGGAACGAGCGGATGGATGCGTACCTCAAGCTTGTCCAGGAACTCACGCGGGATTTCGAATTCTTCGAACTAACAAAGGTTCCCCATGATGAAAATGTAGGCGCGGACGCCCTTGTCGCCCTCGGAATCAATTTGCACGACCAAGTCAAACGAATGATCCCGATACATAAGATCGTAAAGTCGAGTATTGACACGATGGTTGAGCCGATCGCTACCATTGCATCCATCAACAACATAAACCCAAGTCGACGAACCAGAGGCCAATGTAACAGAAGACCTAGACTGGCGGAAGGAGTTCATCGACTACCTCGCCGACAACAAGCTGCCCCCCGAGAAATGGTCCGCACGACGACTTAAGCGACAAAACGCGCATTACGTTGTTATGGAAGGAGAACTTCACCGATGGACCGCGACGAAAGTACTTCTCAAATGTATCTCTGGCAACGAAACAAGGCTCGTCATGGCCGAAACACATGAAGGTGCCGGAGGTAATCACTCCGGCGGGCGAGCCCTCGCGCTGAAAATCAAGAACCACGGTTCCTACTGGCCTACGATGAACGCATACTGTGAGTCCTACGCCTAGCGATGCGAGAAGTGTCAATGACACGCCTCCACCATCCATAGACCGACAGAACTGCTTCACACCTTGACCGCACCATACCCGTTTATTCGATGGGGATTGGACATAATAGGTCTGATGCCAAACTCTCGGTAGAAAAATTTCATTTTTGTCTTGACGGATTATTTCACTAAATGGGTGGAAGCCGAGGCGTACGCTAAGATAACCGACAGAGAGGTACAAAAGTTCGTATGGAAAAACATAATCTGCAGGCACAGACTCCCCTACGAAATAATAACAAATAACGGGTCCCAATTCATCTTGCACAACTTCAGAGACTTTTGCGACAGATGGCGTATCCGCCTCAATATGTCAACACCGAGAAACCCGCAGTGCAACGGTCAAGCCGAGTCCACCAATAAAACCATCATCGACGGATTGAAGAAACGACTCGACTTAAAGAAGGGATGTTGGGTCGACGAATTGGACGGCGTCGTTTGGTCCCATCGAACAACCTCTCGCAGAGCGACCAAAGCAACACCATTCACGATGGCCTATGGAATCGAAGCAATGGTGCCCGCGAAGTAAACGTAACCAGCCTGCGTCGCTCTAAATGCCACAAAACGCTGAACTTAATCGCAACATTCTCCTTGACACACTAGACAATATCAAAGAAAAACGCGACCAAACACTACTTCGAATTCAAAACTATCAGAATCAAATCGAGAGCTACTACAATAAGAAGGTTAAGTCCAGACCTCTCAAACTAGGCAATCTCGTCCTCCGAAAAGTATTTGAAAATACCAAAGAATGGAAGGCCGGTAAACTCGGAGCTAATTGGGAGGGACCCTACAAAATCATCGAAGTAGTCAAACCTGGAGTCTATCGCCTCGAGACATCGGCTGGAGAAGCACTACCGAGAGTTTGGAACTCAAAGCATCTCCGGCTCTACCGAGTGAATGCGCTCCATGGCCACTTTCACTTCAAAAAAAATCGAGTGAATGCGCACCATGGCCACTTTCACTTCAAAAAGAATCGAGTGAATGCACCCCAAGGCCACTTTCACTTCAAAAAAAATCGAGTGAATGCGCTCCATGGCCATTTTCACTTCAAAAAAAAAATCGAGTGAATGCGCCCATGGCCACTTTCACTAAATAATCGAGTGAATGCGCCCCATGGCCACTTTCACTTCAAAAAAAAGAACTACGAATGGCATGTTCTGATCAAACACACTCTCGCCAGGACTCGGTCATATTATAGCATCGACTAATACGGCTGAAATGATGATTCTCGATCATTTCGACAATTCACTAAGCAAGGTTTGACCAGCCAAATTCTTAGGAAGTACTTCGAAATCCTTCGAGAACCGCTGTCATTCAAAAGGGGGGCCAGCCCAGAACCGCTTATCCTTGGCATTTTTCAGCCGACGTCTTGGCAGAGGCACGGACGTATAAGGAAGCCTATCACTTCGGAATTTGGTATCTAACACTCGGCTGTTGCCTCGATGATACCTCCCTTCTCAGGAACCGCGACGCTCCGACATGCTGGTATAGTCCTTTCACCCGACGATCCAAGTCTAAGCCATGCCGATGACTCGATTCATGGTTCCACTCAGCTCGGGGTCGTTCTCTGCCGGCTAAGTCAAAACTACCCTAAGTTAAAAAAAAAGCCTCTCGGAAACCCACCAAATAAGATTGCGAAAGGAGGGACAACTCTCCGACGAGTTAGTATGACCGTTTCGAGAAGAGCAAAGATGACAGATCGATTACTTTCACTACAAAGTCGATTAAAGCAGGACGACCCCTCGACAAATTAATGAGATTACTTGGATTAAAGCAACGACGGTGGACCGACTCGTCACCAACTAAGTCACAAAATAAATCTGAAGATTTGCTAAATGGAGTCATAAATTCGGAGAATTGATTACGCAAACAAGGAACAAGTACTTAGAAATACAAGTGTCAATAAGTGCGAGAAATAAAGTAAATACAAAAGAGAAAAGCAGTCGATCCTCAGACATCTTCAGCCGTCCCTCCAACGCGTCCAGTCGGATCATCGATCGCATCCTGGTCCCCAACCTGGGAAGCTCCCTCGCCCTCGAGATCTGCCGCGTCCCGCTTCTCGGTTGCTCCCCCGACGCCTCCATCACTAACCCTGTTCCCTTGGTCTCCTGTACTCTTCTCCTTCCATCGATCCTCCTCCTGACCCGCTGCCGAGCTGTCTGACAACAGGAGAATCGCCGGATGATCTCCACCCGAAGCGAAGGCTTCATTCTCATCAGCCGGGCGATGACCGGGCGATGCCGAAGTCCCATCACGAAGCCCACGAGGAGAACTTGGTGTATGAAGGAGCGAAGCGTCAATCAAGTTGGTATTAGATCCAAATGGATCAAGATCAACCATGACACATTCATCGACGAACTCGGAGTCGAGCTTGAGTGGAGAAAGAGTCAGATCGGCCTCTGGAATCTCCCCGACATCCAGCTTGAGGGGCTCTTCTTCGAAATGCTTCTCTTGAGCAGCAAACATCTCGATCGTCTCCTGGGGGATGTCGCGACCGCTGGCCTTCAGAGCTTCAAGGCACTTCTTTGTGCCAAACGCCTGGCTCTGTAGCAGCCGCATAGTATCGAACGGGGCTCGCCGGGTCTGGTAATCGTGGATGTTCGCAAAATGTTTGTTGCATTTCGGAATCATCTCGGTCTTGACCCTGACTCGCTCTTTCGTGACTTCAAAGGTGCGAGACTCCCGCAGGCGAGCCAGCTCTTCCTTATGATGCTCAGCCTCCAGCCGTATCTTCTCTTGAAGTTGACCCGTCTTCGTTTCCAAGGTCGAGATGGTGGCATTAGCGATGCGGAGGTCATCCTCAGCGATGTTAGCTCGCTCCTGGTGGATCTTCCTCCAAGCGATCGCTCGCTCCCTCTTGGCAACCATCTCCTCATATGCGGCAGTCCACTCCGCCGTCTTCCTACGGAAGAACCTGCCCTTGGCCGCTGATTTCTCCTTCAGCTTTTCGGAGTTCGCGAGTGCCTCTTTCAGGGCTGCATCGTACTTCTCAATGACGAAGTTCATGCTTCCGTCGCTCTGCGAGACAAAGAAAATAGGGTCAGAAATCTTAAGTATCAGCTAAATTAGGGGGAAAAAAGAATCACGGGTTCTCTTACCAGCAGTTTGGTGCGAGCAGCGTCGACATACTCATCCTTGAAGAATAAATCAGCCACGGGAGGAAGAGACTTCGGCCCTCCCCTGATCTGGCTCACCAGTTCCGCGCACTTATGCGGAATGTATATGAGAGGGTTCGGCCCATCGTATTCGAATGAGACCCGGTCCGGGAATACGACCCTCGGGACTTTCTTCAGCACATGAACTACGCCAGTCGATGTTCCGACAGTCGCCAGAACGGGGCCTTCAGCGACGTTCGGGACAGTAGCCGTATTCGAGGTTCCGCCAGGAGGAGCCTCTGGACGAAGTCCTCCTTGTTCGTTTGTTCTCCTCGGCTTCCTCGTTAATTGAAGAGAAGCCGGGGGAGATGCATCGTCCGGATCATCTGCCATAGGCAGGTTCAAGCTCGGCCCTTCCCTCGCGGAAGAGGGCCCGTCGTTCGGCGGCCCTTTCCTCTTCTTTGCTCTAGGCGGCTCGGCCGCGTTATCCTGATCGGGAGCATCGACCCCTTCTGGAGATATCTCGCGAGTCTCCTGCGTAGCGAGATCGTCACAGGTCCTTTTCTTACTACCTCTCTTCTTCGCGGAAGTAACCGAGACGACATACGGAAAATCTTGACAAGCAGGGACCGTCGTTGTCTCAGCCGTTTCAGTAACCCCCACTTCGCTCGAAGGGTTCGCCGGTTCAGGCCTCGGTAGGCCCAGCTGAGAAGCCATCATGGCGCTAAGATCGGGAAGCCCTTTCATTCCTCTAGAGGCGTTGATCGCTCGCTGCTCGTCTCTCGTAAAAAGTGAGATTCTCCTTTTGACAGTATTTATCACAGGAAGGTAGAGGGAATTCCAGTCTCCTGCGACAATTCAAAGACCGATGAGTTAAGAGCCGAAGATAGGAAGTGAAAGATCGCGTTAGTCAAAAAAAAACTTAATCTTAGAAATCCAATCGAGGCTCCGACGAATCCCGTCTCTAGTATTGTTTCCCCAACGTTCGGGTTGGAGTCTCGCGATGGCAGGAGCGTTCGATAAGAACTCTTCCGGATACTCGCGAGAAGTAGGATGATCACCTACAAGGGATGACACGTAAATAATTAGTATACGGAGACCCTACGCAAGTTAATAGAAATATCTACCAAGAAGAGCGTTCCACAACACGCGATAGTTGTCGTCCGGGGGATCTTCGAAGACAGAGTCATCCGACTTGATGTAAAAATAGGACCTTTGCCAGTCCGCCGTCTTGTTCGGATACCCCTTTACCACGTTGTAGTTCGTTCGCATCTTGATCGACCAAAGGCCTTCATCCTACGGATTGACGGAGGTTAGTTCTTCGAAGGCATGGAGATTCAACGTGACATCGATCTCGGCAGCCATGACCATTAACGCTACCGCGAGGCGCCACGAGCCATTCAGGAACTGGCTTATTGCGGTGTCCCGACGCCTCACGTATGAAGTAACCAACCGAGGAATCGGGAACCAGAGCTTCGTGTCGTCCTGAAAATACGACTCGTAAACGCATTGAAAGCCAATGGGAGGCAACCACGGCCTCTGTTCTTCGGAAGGAATAAGAAAAGTAACTCGGGAGGACGTTTCCCCATGTCTGGCCCCCTTGTCTTGGGAGAACGAAGTAATTCAGAAGGAAGGGGCGGCATCTCCTCGAAAATTATGCCTTCCTGACCATCCCTCGCACAAGCTTGTGCTTCGGCGGTGGTCCTAGCCGCTTCTCTTTGAGGTAAACACGCCGATTCAAAAACAAGCAATCTCTCGGATAACCCCAAACTGCGGGTGTCCATCATCGCCTCCCGATGAACCAACTCGAAGTCGTCGAGCGGAGTCCCGTCCACGTCTCTCGCAAGACTAGACTCCGAAACAACTGCTTTCCCTTTCTATTTGCGAGAGAGAGAAACCAAAATAAGAGAGAGAAAGTATCAGGGCGCGCGGAGAAGAATGAAGGAAATAAGAAGGGAGGGGGGTATTTATAAGGGAGAGGCGGCGCGATCCCCCAAGCCGTCATCATTAGGTCTACGTGGGCCCACTTGGGCCTCGAAAGAACGCCTAGTTGCCCACAGAGCCTACGCGTCGCATCGTCTTCCCGAGATAGCCGGGTTCAATTTATAAGAACCGACGAAAAGAACCAAACCGGAATTATCCAAGAAAACCGGCTCGATTAAAACCCCGAGCTAGCGCCCATCCCACGAGGTGAGGACGCATCCATCAACGCGACGAACCGTCAACTCTTCCAAGCCTACAAACTCCAAATTCATCGAGTTCACAACGACGTTGCTCACCGATGAACTGGGGGGACTTACTGTATAGGATGAAATTTGCTATCCCACAAGACCCCAAGAATCGGCGGCCCGGCCCGTCAGTTGCAGCAACAGCTCGGCTAGGCGGCTCCTCGGGTCGATACCCCGACGCAGCTCAAGGGTGCTTTTAGTCGAGTCGCTGCCGAGCGAACGTACTCGGCTTAGCGGCTGCCTTTGTCGAACTACGGTCCTTCGGCCCAACGAGCCGAAAGCCCACTAATACATGGCGCAAACTAGGTCATGGAGGGGCGTCGGAATAACTATATAAGGAGAAGGAGCAGCGAATGAGAGGGGATCCGAAGATAGAAAAACACACATAAGCGGCTAGATTAAGGTTTTACTCTCTCTTTCTCTCGCCGTGTAATCGAACTCCGGGAAGCTTTCCGAGCTCCGGCTTTCCCATTTTAGCTTCTTTTCCTTCCTTGTAATCGACAAAACGCTTTTCCGACCATCAATAAGACGTCTTTGCTAAACCCACAATTTCATTATCTTATACCGTTTCCCGATCGAAGAATCAATACTTCCTTCATGTTGAATCCAGATGTATTGACCTCGTTCACATGTGGATTTTCGACCTTAGTTTAGTCTGGTTTCTCTACATCATATTGCATTCTCAATAGAGTTGTTTCCTTTAACCAACTCATTAAGCATAATAGTTTCTATTTACGAGTAATCATTTGGTTATCAGATGCACATGTTGGCAATAACTCTTAGACTTTAAATATTGTTATTCCAATTTACCTCAAATTATTAAGCTGATCATAGTCACCCATTGACTTTATCTTAATCCTTCTCTAACTCAGTCTAGACCATTCTTATTCCATTCATGGCTTGATTGTCTCCTTATCATGTTTGTGTGATCATTATACTTTATGTTCAGTCTATTGGTTCATGAATATGCTAGTCGTCATGCTTGCAACAAATACATCACTGCAACACCCTTCTAAGTATGATATAATTTAGCATATTTCAGACAAATCTTATCAGTTAGCATGGACAAACTCCGAAAATTATGTATCATATATATGTTTGTCTAAGTAAAGTAACCTAGCTTCCAAGAACGATTCATTTGTTCAAGGCTAAAACAATACTCTGGTGAATCCAATGATTCCCTCAAATAGTCTCATAGACACGTCTTAGCAAACTTATAAGTTCACACAGACGCGTTCACAATTATATCTTGGGAAACTCTCTGGTCTCCATAGACATCAAACGTGCACACGATTGTAAACTCATATAGTTCTCAGCGATGCAATCGCACTTACGTCTTGGAAAAATCTCTGGTTTCCACGTATATCAGTAAAGTTATGTGTGGGAAAACTCACATGGTTCCTAAGGTCATATCATCACAATCACACGTTGATAAAGTCGCCAAGTTCTTAATGATGTACTTACATGAACGCTTTGGTAAACACACTTGGTTATCAAAATCGTCATGCATATCAGTCACTCGGTCGCTCGTCAAGCCTAATCATTCCAAACCACTGAGCAGTCGTGTTGCAATCCATTCAAGCCTTATCAAGCATCACGACCCATAAGAACATAGAATGATCTACACTCTCGCATGAAAGGTATTGGGCCTAGGCCTTGGTTGTTATTGTCATTACGATTAGGTTATACGTTGTAACAACACACCCATGTATATAAGGCACTTGCCTCTGAATAATATGAACTAAGCATCCTCTTGTCACTACAAAGGATCTTGACATGGTATCAGAGCGTTAAACCTAAAAAAAAAAAACTACTCATCTAGGTTTTCTGGTTTATCGATTCAAATGGCGAATGAAACTCATGAGGAGATTTCGTCTCAGCCTAGAACACGTGTGGAGACAACGAGAGACGAATCATTGTGCTCGTCTCTCTCCCACAGTGAAGATGCCTCAAGTCTTTGGACTCAGATCCAGAGGCGTTTTGCTATGAAGAATGGACAGCGCGTGCAACGACTCAAAACAGAGCTCGCTAACTGTCTTCAACATGGAACACCAATTGAAACGTATTACGGGAAGCTGACAAAGCTGTGGACGAGTTTGGCTGACTACCAACAAGCTAAGACTCTTGAAGAGATTGAAAAACAACGTGAGGAAGACAAGCTTCATCAGTTCTTAGTGGGCATTGATGAATCACTTTATAGCACAGTTAAGTCTTCCTTGCTTTCTCGTACACCTCTTCCCTCATTGGACGAAGCGTACAACATTCTCGCTCAAGACGAGGAATCGAAATCACTGTCTCGTTTACATGAGGACAGAGCTGGTGGTGTTAGTTTTGCAGTGCAGACTCAGAGTCGACAACAGTCACCGCAAGACAGAGGTTCACTGACATGTACTCTCTGCGGTCGTCACGGACACTTAGCTGATAATTGCTTCAAGAAAATTGGCTATCCAGCATGGTGGGGAGAAAGGACCAGGAATAAGCCAAACTCCACAGGTTCTGCGTCTGCTACTCCTCAATCCTCGTCAAAAGGGAAGCATCAGGAGTCAGCCCGTGTGAATCATGTGTCTACCAGTCATGGAAGCTCTACATTTACCTCTCTCAATTCGATGATCACTCCAGCAGATCGAGTTGGGTTCAGCGGTCTCAACGACCAGCAATGGAAAACACTCGTTAGTATGTTGAACTAACGCAACTCATCTTCTTCTGGACCGCCATCTGGTATGTTTTCTCCTGACTCTTGGATCATTAATACAGGAGCTTCAAATCATATGATAGGAAACTTGGATTTTTTATCTGACATATGCGATATGCCTCCAATGCTGATAAAGCTACCTGATGGGAGATATACTACCTCATATAAACACGGCACTGTTGTTATGGGATCATCACTGAGTTTGACCAATGTTTTCTTTGTTGATGGGCTGCATTGCCATTTGATCTCAGTCTCTCACCTTACTAGAGATAGGCACTGCATCTTCCAGATTTCTGATCGGTTTTGTATTGTTCAGGATCGCATCACACAAATGCCGATTGGAGTGGCTGAGCAGTTGAATGGGCTATATTTTTTCCGAGGAATGGAGGCTGCATCCGCTGTTCATTGTGCTAATCACTCTACTATGGAGCTTTGGCATAGCCGATTGGGTCACCCTTCCTCAAAGGCATTAGAGAAATTGCATTTTCCAGATTTACGAAGTTCTGTTTTTAATTTTCAGACATGCGAAGTTTGTATTCGTTCCAAACAAACTCGAGATTCTTTTCCTTTGAGTATCAATAAGACAACAATGGTTTTGAGTTGATTCATTGCGATCTTTGGGGTCCCTATCGGACTACATCAATCTGCGGCTCCAAATATTTCCTAACTATACTTGACGATTACACAAGAACAGTCTGGATCTATCTCTTGCCAAGTAAACAAGATGCTCCTAAACACATCAGAAACTTCGTAGCCCTGGTAGAACGTCAATTCTCGGCGCAAGTTAAAACTCTTCGCAGCGAGAATGGAACAGAATTCGTCTACTTAACTGAGTATTTCAGTGAGAAGGAATCGATCATTAAGATTGTCGGAATGAATAAGGAAGAAGCAGTAGCTGAGAATGATCAAGTCGCCCTTATGTAATGTTAGTGCAAGAGAAATGAAGCACAAGGTTTTGCACAAGAATGCACAAGAAAGATCATGAAGTGCAAAGTTCGGGTCAGCCTCAAATCACACAAAGATGAATGTGCAAAACAATGGTTATGATAATCTTTGGTGCAGAGTTTGTGCAAAAGAATCAAGACCAATGTGCACAAACCGGATCTTCTTATCTTGTCCAAGAAAGAAGAAGAAGCTGTTGGCGCCAAAGGAGTTCAGTTTGAATTCAAAAGAGATCACATGATGCCTTAGCCAAAGAGCTGTTAGGAGATGTCACTTTCTCTCATGATGGACGTGCCTCTCTCTCTCTCTCTCTCTCTCTCTCTCTCTCTCTCTCTCTCTCTCTCTCTCTCTCTCTCTCTCTCTCTCTCTCTCTCTCTCTCTCTCTCTCTCTCTCTCCCTCTCTCTCTCTCTCCCTCTCTCTCTAGTCTGTTTTGTGATACACTAAAAATGAATCCTTGCTACTGTCAAATTAGCAGTGGTTATTGTAATATTTGAGAACCAATTCCATAGGACTAGATTACACATTACTCTTATTGGATAAAAATCAAGCTCAGACAATGAATTGAATTTCAAAAACAAGCAAAAGAAACAAGCAAATAAAACAGTTGGATTGGTTTCAGAATGATTAAGATGCTAGCCTAAGGTGGTTTAACAGGTGCTAAAAGCTGAACCAAACAATTATTCAAGTTCAGTTATAGGACAGTCTAGAACTTGAAACAATCAAGTCGGAACAGCCTACTTTTGCAGTGCTGCTCCCTACGCGAATCGGCCTCAGATCCTAAACTCTCGTTTGGTCTGAGATCGATGGCGAGCAGTACATGACATGTCCGATAGGTTCACAGAGTGCCCTTATATCTACTCTCGCTGATTAGGGACACAATGATCATTCAAGTTATGACTAGCAACCTAAGAACTTTTGATAATTAGATTTACTTAGATTCATGCATCAAGTGATCAGTTTAATGCAAGCCTTAAAATCAATAAGGAATGAAGACAGCATATTTATAACTTCTTTATGTTTAGCTCATGGATCTAACACCCTAACACCTTAGACTAAGCAAATCGACTACTCCATAATCATACAAGAAACCGCAAGGAACATGATGGAATAAGGCATGAATGCTACTGTAAACAAAAGAATAAGGTTTAGAGGTCTTCTCCACCTAGAGAGAACAAATCCTTCTCTCTTGCAAAGTAGTTCAAATCGCCTAAAATAACCAATAAGATCTCTTGTTCTTGAGTTTCCCTAGAGTAGAATCTCTTTAGAAAATAGTCTAGGATGTAATAAATAGTATATGGGGAGAGAGAGGGAGAGAGAGAATCGCCGGTGGTTGGGTACAAAGACGGAAGGGAATTACGGTAAATCCCGATATATTAGGCAACTTTCATATCCGTCGGGAGCAGCCTCATGCTTGCTCCGGGTGGGAGCACCTGTCTGCTTGCTCCCTCGTCTCTGGTGCGCATGAAAGATCCTAGCATCCGCTTCTTCATGTACTCCTCCATGAGCTTCCTAACCTGCTCCAGTCCTGAAATGACTCCAGAAGACTAGGAAAACTCGATGAAAGCTTGAAAACCTTTGATAAAACAACATGTACAAGGTGTCAAAAACACCATATATCAATTCTCCCAGACTTAGATCATTGTTTTTCCTCAAACAATCAAGTATCCAGAACAGGGAGAAAGATTTGAAAGTGTGGGAACTCTCCTATTCTCAGCAACCAATATTTCAACCACAAATCTCTGAACCATGCAAGCAAAAATACTAGGACAACACACCCTTACTGAAACCCCACTGACTTGCTGTTCAGATTGACCCCATACTCTCTATTTCAAACCTGCCAAAGTCACACTTTCCAGACCAAGCTCTTTACATTCAGTTATGGTTCAGTGTTAGCTTCTTATCACATGCATTATTTAGGGTAGACGGCGCTAGGTGTTAGAATAGGCTGTTTTGTGGTGGAGGTAAGCGTATTTAAGGTTACCTTTTCTTTGTAGAGGATGCAGGATATCGTACAAAATAGCAAGAGAGGATATATCCATTGATGTCCACAGCCTTTACTCATTTTTTTTGCTCTCCTGCCCCTGCTCCTTCTGTTTCTTTGCCTTCACAACTTGGCATCCACTTTTCTGCTGGATCATTCCAGTAGCTCATGTCAGATTTCTTTCTTCCCCTTCTCCATCACCTTTTATCGGTCTTATATATATACTAGTGTGTCTCGCATACTACGCACGAATAAATCTCTTATGTATTTAATTATTTTATTTAAAGGTATTAAAGACATGATTTGGATTAACAAACAAAAGTTAGATTAAATACTCATACAAGATCATTTTTTATCTTCTCAGCATCCTTACGCTTTGACTTTGTCCTTTTAGACTTTGCATCATACAAACATGAAAGCTAGTAAGAAAAGAAGATTAATAAACGAGATAGATACATCTAGGCATAGACGTTCGGTTTTCAGTTTGATTTCAGTTTTTTTTTTCAGTTTTTTTTTTTATTTTTTGATTCTAAAAATATAGGTTAAAGATATGATACAAAAATATACTTTGCTATGCAAGAGCAAATTATATTTGTCAATATATAATGTTAATATGAAATAAAATAATAATTTTGAGGTATCTGAATATATATGTTGTTAAAAATATGAATATAACTGTTACTTCTTATGTTTATTTTATGAGAAAATATTTTATTAGGTATGAATAGTTATATTGAGAAATATAACTATAGTATAAATGTAACTGTAAGCAAATATTTGCTTACATGAAAAAAACTATGCCTCCGGTTTTATCATCATCACAATGTAAGCAAATATTTGCTTATATGGCGAAAAATGAAACTGTTTTCTCAGATAAATTTGTGATTCATGTTATGCATGGGAATAATAATATTTAATATTGTTATATTCTAAATTCGAAAATATTTGTACAATTTTGAATCAGATTTTTATTAGAACAATGTTAGTTCTGAACATCATAAATATAAACGGTTATCACTGAAAAATAAAAAATAGTGAATCTCGGATATAATTATGTATTAGCTTCAACATGACCTCAAAAAGAAATCCAAAATTTTATTAAGATACTACAAAGCCATAAAAATATGATTTAGATAATACCAAACAATCTTGCATGAAATAATAAAATATGCATTTGCTTAATTGATGTATTAAATTTATTGTTAAAAACAAATCAAAACGATTAATTATATAGTTTGTTAATAGACCAATTTTAATGATACGACATTTTATGAAATGAATCATAATCAAATACACATACTTTGATTTTAATTACCTTTTCCTTTTTTGATAACAAAGATTACATTTTATACGCATATGTTACTAAACTAAAAAGTCCCATCACCACACGATAGATTTCTACTCTAACCATAATACAAAATTCTGATTTCTTTCTTCCTACTAACGTGTTGACCTGTTCACCCAAACAAAGAAAGAAAAAGAGATAAGTAAATATATAAAGAGTCTTAAACACTAAAAAAATTGTTTGAAATGAGTTAAAGATCAAAGAGATAGAGCAACAATCAAACAAACCTGGTTCGGGAACAATGTTTAGATTCAGGAATCTCTTGATGGTGATTCTGATAGTCATCATAATATTCATCTATTTTGTCTGCCAGTTAAGGAAAAAAGTCAATTGATAATAAATATTAAAATATATCCACATGCAATTAAAAAGAAGAAAGTAATAATCAATGCTTACCGAAGCATGTAAATTTTCTTCTTCCCAGTTAACTTCGATATCCTTATAAAATGGACACATGGATTTAACAAACTAACCCAAAAAACTTTACGAACATTTTTCTGGTTTTTGATCACTGTTGTTGGTTTTCAAGAGTTAGATGTTATGGCTACTTATATAGTTTGATCGGCAAGATAGTGGGAACAGTCCCAAAAAAAAAAAAAAAAAAAAAAAAAAAAAAGATAGTGGGAACAGTTTTACCGAAAATAGTGGGAATAAGATAGTGAAAGTAGAAGTTGTAAAGATAATTCACTCTTTTTTTTGTCTTCCAGAAAGAAATAAAGATTTTTTTTTTTTAATTTTGATGACACATGTCTCTCATAGAATTGTCAATTAAATGTTTTAAAACGATGTAAACAGTTTTATATATTATGTGGAAAACATTTCTATGCTTCGATGATGTGTAGATAGTTGTGGATGACAATATTTGAGAATATGAAATTTGAGAAATTTTACCTTTGAATTTATGTGGTTGTTGATGATAACAAATGACTATAATAACTTTAAAATTCTAAAGTATTATATGGTTACATAAATGAGATGAAAGTAATTTATATAGGAGATGAAAACATGGCAAAAAAATTAAAATAGCTTAAAAAAAATTTTCGTAGAGAAATATTCAATTATTTGTTATTACTGTTTTATAATTTTTTTTCACATATCAATTGTTGTTTAATTATTTTTTAAATTTTTTCTACATAGCAATTTTTGATTAGCCAGCCGACTTGCGCTTTAGTATATAGGAGATATATATATATATATATATATATATATATATTTTAAGGAAACAATTACATCCTGAGGCAGTTTTTAAATTTTTATTACACTATAGAGCAGTTTATGCTACTAGGGTAGTTTTTACTGACCAAACCCACTTTCCAATTAACAACTAACTAAATGAACATGTAACTAAAGACAATAAGCTAACTATATTTAAAATATCTATTTTTTTTTTACGGGACTTAACCACACACAATAAAGTGGGGTCCATATCTCTCTCTTCATCGTCTTCTTCTTCTTAAACTTTGCATTTTCTTTGTAAAATGAAGTTTGATGTTTCATGTTATACTTTCCAAAAAACTTCTATTTATTTATTATTTTTATTATTTTTTCTATCTTTTGAGATATGTCAAGCTATATTTTTGATAGTGGTGTAATGACGATGTATATGTCACCGTCGTCAATAAAAAAGATCGCTTCAATCATAACGATTTTGGCTTCTCTCACTGTCCTCTGTTTCAGCTCCAAAAACGCCGGCAAACCTCAGCGAAGTTCCATTTTTGAGCCCCTACATTTGTTTTCTTCATAGTGTCTTGCTGTGATTGAAACCAATTAGTCACATTCTCAGTTTGATTATATCCTCTGCACTGTGTCTCAACTCAAAACTTTCTCATGGTAATTCATCATCGTCATGACTATCGTTCTTTTCCAACGCACCCTCCAACTATCTTCAAAAACTTAAGAGCAAAAATGACTAGTTTTGGTATTTTTTCATATTTGATCCCTTAACTTTTGCATCATTTTGATTTTGACCTTAATACTCTATAAACATGCAAATTATTGTTCAGTTTCATCCTCAAAATTTTAAATTTACAATTTTGCCCTTGTGATATGAAAATGAATATGCAAATGAAATATATACACCTAAATGCAACCTAAAATGATATGAATTAACTAAAACAAGATACTTAAAATCATTAAAATTATAAGATATCATAAAGTCTTCACTCATTAACTTTTCACATGAATCCCAAATGAATCACTCGTGTTTATGCTAGACAAATTCAGTTGATATTAAACGATATTAATCATTCCAATAATCAAACTTGCAAATGTATGATAAAACATATTCGGTGTACATGTGAGTTTTTATGAAACATTGTACATGTGGACACAATGGTAATATAAATCGTACAAATGTATCTGAGGGAAACATTGAATCAATGTACATGTGAATCATTTTTCATGTTGATAGTTATTTTTTTTGGTTTTGTGCACATATACACAAGTGAAGATGTGCACATATACATATATTAATATGTACACATGTACACATATAAGCATGTACACATGTACATATATAAATATGTACACGTGTACATATATATGTACACGTGTAAGACTAATTATAACTTTTTATTATAATGTATATCTAATTATTTTTAAAAATAAATTAACTTATTAAAATTTCTAATTGTAAAATAGACAACACACAAAACCATATGTGCATATATTTTTATTTACATTTTCATCATCATGAATTGATCTATTATGTTATGTATTTTAGTATTTTTGAGAAAGTTGATGTTAGTTTAGTTATACATGTACAACTTCTTCAAATTTTACGATTCATCTTTGGTGTACACATGTACACGTAGCATGTGTACACCACCAAATTTCACACAAAATAACAATCTTTCTTTCTATTATATATAAATATCACACAATCAAAGAGGCTCGTGCACACATGATTAGTAATCTATTAAAAATATCTAAAAGTGTTTGAATAGGATGATGTTTAAATTAAATTATAAGAGTTTAAATTAGTCCCTTTTTCTTTTACCCTTTGGATCATCTCGAACTGATTTCAGATTTCAGCTGGATATATATGTATATAACGATATATGTATGTTAATCATAAAATATGTTCACTCGACCTACTAGGCCTACTAACCAAACCTGTATATATTAATCTCTTGTACACCAACGCTCATGTACATACAAATGAGTTACATGTTACCAGAGTACATGTGTACACTAGCCAATCTTGTGTACAAGACTAAGCGTGCGTACATACCTAACCATGTCCACGCCACTTACCCACTTTTAGATGTTTTTAATAAATTACTTATCACATGTGCACGAGCCTCTTTGATTGTGTGATATTTATATAGAACAATAAGAAAGATTGTTATTTTATGTCAAATTTGGTGGTGTACACAATGCTTTGTGTACATGTGTACAACAAAGGTGAATCGTAAAATTTGAAGAAATTGTACATATATAACTAAACTAACATCAACTTTCTCAAAATACTAAAATACATAAAAAAAAATAGATCAGTTCATGATGATGAAAATGTAAATAACAATATATATACATATGGTTTTGTGTGTTGTTCATATCAAATGATTTTAATAATTTTTACCATTTAGTTCATGATGCTTTACCTTTGGAACTTTGTTTAACAACTCTGTTGGAACTTTAATGAAACATGTTTACTTTGTTACAATGATATATTTTGAGTGAATATTAAAAGTTTAACTCTAGATTAAGAGGTTATTTTGCAATTTGCAAAGTTAAAGCCGAATAGAAAACTTCCAGAAGTTCAAGGACTTGTTCATGTAATCATGGAAAGTTTGATTTGTACAATTAAAATGTCAAGAGTCAATTTGAAAGGGATATATTTGCAAATCAAAAAATTTTGGAGCATAAAATAATATACTCAAAATTCAAGGGACCAAATGTGAAATTAAGCCAAAAGTGGTCATTGTTGCTCATCGAGCTTTCGCGACTCGCGATGGTGAATATTCCACCTCTGAAACCACTGTCGTTTCTGAAATAACCACCGAGATGAACAAAAAAATTAGCCCTTAAAATCAGGATAAAAAAGAACACCGAACAAAAAAGAAAAGAGAAATCACCTTATGTTGTCTCCTTCCCACGGCGGCTTCACCGAATCATACTCGGGATAGGCATTTTAACGCTAGAATCTTTTTTCCTTCGGATTGAGTCACCAGTCCTCTCTTCGCCATCTTTGCTTTTTTCTCTCCATTCTCTCTTTGTTTCAGTTACGAAAAGCAAACAAAAAAGATTATTCAGAATTAAAAGAAAATGCAATAACACCAAACATATATTTCAATTCAGTTTAATCTCACCTCGGTTCCACCATTTATTTGAATTTTAAATTTCTAACTAAATAAAATCCACTAACCAGTTTCTCGTTACTATAAAAGAGTAATTAGAGCTTCGTTAGGCAGAAACTACCCAAGTAGTGATAACTGCCTTATTGTGATATTAAAACTCAATAACTGCCCTGCAGTGTAAAAGACTCTATTTTAAGAGATGATATGGTGATGTGACAGAAAAAGAAGTAATACATAATGATTTTCGTGCCACTGGTGGTACTATTGATTCATTAATTCTGGTTGTTTTGCCCTTGCTCTCTTTTCCTTTCTCTAATAATAGAGCAACCATATTGGAGCAGTTGATCTCCAACTTCGCATGCTCTCTTCACTGATCTCCTTTCTTTGCAGCAGTGACGAGTAAGAGGCTGCGTCGATCCTTTCCTCTTCGACCTTTTTGCACATATCTGCACATATGACACCGAAATAACATAATGCATGAAGGTGAAATAAAAGTTAAGGTACAAGGTGGGAACTAGCTAAAGATGAGCTAGTCACTCAAGATTAACGAGAGGGGTAGAAAGGAATAAGATGTCCTGAGTGTAAGTTTGTTTCTCTAATCTAATGTCCACGATAAGAAGATTTCAGTCAATATTAGGTTCAGATAAAGGTAGAGCAAGGCTTTCCAATGTAGCTTCAACAAGCCAAAATCTTCTGAAAAATGTGAGATAAAGTCAAGGTGTTCTAGGTCCACATGTGTGTCTTTCGTCACTGCTCAAGTCATTGAATAAGATAGCTTGAAACACGTGGTGGTTAATAAATATCACATAATAAATAAGATCCTAATTCCACAAAGTTTTAACTGACTTGATCCTAACAAACTGACTCAATAAAAATCAAACGACTAGACATAAAATCTGACATAAATCCAAACAAACAGAAACAAAGGAAATTAGTACACATAAGTGCCTCCCCCAGACTTATTTCATACCATTTTTGGTGTGAAAATAAATTCAAGGAAGGCCAAATAAAGTAAAGTTCAGATGGATAAGACATTTGTAAGGAAGGGGTGGGTTACTTAGTCAATCTCCTCGCTGTCGGACTCACCAGACTGCCTCATGTTCCTGCGCCTACGAGAACCCTCAGCGGATGGCTCTGCTCTATCTTCCTGCTCTCCGCCGGCTGATCCCGTGCGTGCAGGTTGGAAACAACTGCTCATCACTGCTCGCAAAATCCTCTTCATAAGGTTGTTGTTCTTGCGTGTGAATCCACCATCTTGCGCCTGTACGTCTCTGCATCAGGGTTGTCAACAATAGGACCCAAGTCATACTCATCATCTGCAAAATGGGTCTGAATCGGTGTTACATCTTCCACATAGTCCATGTGGTCGTCTGGTGAATGTGGTGCTGCTCGCAGATCGGCACAGAGAAACTCGGGACCAGACAAGAATCTGATGTTGTCGAACACCTCCAAGCCAGTGATGGATGTCTGAGGGAGCTTGCAGTAGAGAGCATTCCCTTCTCGATCCTGAAAGCTGTAAGTGTCATCATCCCGCAAAATGTTGCAGTGGATCAGGTAGGGGATGTCGATGAACTCAGGCGTGGCGTTGAAAGTGTATGGGGTGAGATCAAGTCTGAAGTGACTGAACAAAGGTGTGAGCAAGCTTCCGCAGCGCTCTGTCGACCTTGCTCCATCTCTCTTGAGCACACTGGTCTTCTTCTCTACGAGAATCTGAGTGAAGACAAGACCGGGGTTCGTCATCAGCCGAGCTAGTGGGATGTGAGCGTTCACAGCCTTGATCTTGTTCTCAATCCCTGCTTAGAGTATCTGAAGCTCTCCATTTTTCACTTTTTCAGTGACCTCTTTTGCGAATAGGAGGTTGTTGAGCACCTTGGCGACGATCCTGAGAGTAGGGTTGCGAATTTGGGATCTGCTCGCCGATCTTGACTTGAACTCCCCTGATGCAATGAGTTTCCAAAAAAGCTGGTAAGCGAGAACTTCTTTGGGAAAGAAATTCCTTTCGACTCAGTCTCCATCTCGTACAGTGCAGTGAACTCGTCCATAGAGAGCTGGTATCTCCTTCCTCCATCAAAGAAAGAGAACAAGGCAGTCTCAAACGTAGGATGGTCAGGCTCCTCATACACAATCGTAGCTGTGCGAGACACTACCTAACCAAATCATGGAACAGAGTTTTGCTCTCATAGCATAGGTCCGCAATGCCTACTGCTCTAAGAACAGCGTGCACATCCTCTTGGAGACCAAGGTGGCAGAGTGATCCTGCGTGAACAAAACGCGTAGGAGAAATCGTCACGCCTAGGAAGGCGTTGTAGTGTCGAGAATCGGTCCAGTTCCAACAGTCGACAAAGAGAGATGGTAGAGCAGGGTTGTTGATGCTGATTTGTTTCCCCTCCTTGTGCGGCCATGGATATGTTCCCGAGGACTCGAAATCCTGAGAAGCAGAGGCTGATGCGCGTGCTCTGCGGGTGGATGACTTAAAGACCGCTTTGGTTCTTGGAGGCATCTGTAACACAAAGAAGACAAAAAGCTAGCGTTGCTCGTTGAGGAGACTTGAGGGAAGATTGAAAGTTTTTTGTTATTTATGAAGTTTCTCAACAATTCCATGCTACTCCAAGAGTCCCCTAAACAATTAACTTCCAAATCCAAGAAACAAACATCATTCAATCGATTTCAACAATGAACCCAAAATCCTCAAATCGCATGATCTAAACCATCTAATCGATTTCATAGATCATTGTTCCAATTTATTTTTCAATCCTAGCAGCAAAAGAAGTGGTCAATTTATGGTGATGAAACCCTAAATCGATCTATTAAGCATGAAAGAAACCAAAGATCAAAAACTCCTTCTCCATTCGCGATTTGCATGTTCAAAAAGAGGTGACTAGGGTTCTTACCGTGGTCGATTTTGGGAGATGATTGCACGGATGATGAGGGCTCGGTTTCTAATCCAAGGTAGCACCATAAATTACCCAAATCGAGTAAGAATCTGAGAATTTAAGATTTTAGGTTGAGAGCTTTTGAGAGATCGATAATGGGGGAAGTGAAGAAGTTGGGAGAGTGAGGGGGGGGGGGGGTTAAATAGGGAAGCCCTAGTAACTGTCCCACCTCTTTTTTTTTTAATTATTATTTTTGGTTCGAGGTACTTACCTGGCGCGGATCACCCGTTTGCTTGCTCCCTTCAGGGTGCTCTGATTTCGGAGCAAGGTACCTCGAGTTTTGTTTTTGTTTTATCTGAAACACGAAAACACTAAAACCAAAAGTAAGCAATAACAAATTCTTAAGAATATCTACACTCACCAGTGGGTTGCCTCCCACCAAGCGCTTAGTTTAAGTCACAAGCTTAACTTTGGAGAGCCGATTAGGCTAAGGAATGGATCACCTAGGGGAATTTCTTCCCCTTGAGTGATGGTTGTGTCAGCTAGGTATAGCTTCAAACGCTGACCATTCACAATGAAATCTCCTCCTTTGTGTCAAGTAACACGATGGCTCCATATGGTCGAATCTCCTTGATTTTGAAAGGTTCAGACCACCTTGATCTCAACTTGTCAGGGAACAACTTCAGTCTGGAATTAAAGTGCAGGACCTAATCATTCGGTGCAAAGTTCCTCCTGATGATCTTCTTGTCATGGTGAACCTTGGTTCTTTCCTTGTAGATTTTTGAGCTCTCATAGGCTAGGGGCCTTATTTCTTCCAACTCATGGAGTTGAATAGAGTACCTTTCAGCTGCTGATTTGATGTCGAATTAAGTTAAGTAACTTGACAGTCCATGATGTCTTGTACTCCAACTCCACTGGTAGGTGACAGGCTTTTCCATAGACCAAGTTGTAAGGGGTGGTCCCAAGAGGTGTCTTATAGGCTGTTCTGTATGCCCAAAGAGCATCATCCAGATTGACGGACCAGTATTTGCGTGTGGTACTTACTGTCTTCTGCAGAATGTTCTTGATCTCCCTGTTGGAGACTTCGACCTGGCCACTGGTTTGCGGATGATACGGAGTAGCCACCTTGTGCTTGACACCATTTTTTTGCAGCATGGTCTCAAAAACCTTGTTGATGAAATGGCTTCCTCCATCGCTTATGACCACTCTAGATATCCAAAATCTTGGAAAGATCACTGATTTGAACATCTTGATCACTACTCTTGCATCATTTGCGGGACTAGCCAGCGCTTCAACCCACTTAGACACATAGTCGACATCTACTAGTATGTACTCATTTTTGAAGGATGGGGGAAATGTTTCCATGAAGTCTATTCCCCAGCAATCAAACACTTCAATCTCCAAGATGAAGTTTTATGATATCTCATTTATCCTACTGATGTTCCCTTGCCTTTGACATGTATCACACCTGGAGATAAAATCGTGCGCGTCTTGGAAACATGGTGGGCCACCAAAACCCGGCTTGGAGCACATTTGCCACTGTTTTGAAAATTACAAAGTGCCCTGCATATGAAGAGCCGTGGCAGTGATGTAAAATCCCTGGAATCTCAGCTTCAGCCACGCATCTTCTAAAGACTCCATCTTTACAATGCCGATAAAGGTATGACTCATCCTAAAAGTAGTGGTGTGCATCCCTTATGAACTTTCTCTTCTCATTTCCAGTAAACTCCATCGGTTCTTTCTCAGCAGCTAAGAAATTTGCAATCTCGGTAAACCATGGCAGGTGTGGATACCTCTTCTTGATTGTGGCAAATGAGTGCTCTTGGTATTTGGAGCAGTCGGTAGGGAACACCTGTGCAGATGGTCGGCTTAGATCAATGGAATAAACCTTCTCCACAGGGAGAGTATCATCCAGAGTTGTTTCTTCATCAATCTTCATTCTGGATAAGTGATCTGCAACCCCATTTTAAATCCTTTTTTTCCCCTTGATCTCAAGGTCGAACTCCTGGAGTAGGAGTATCCACCTCAAATGGTGTGGTTTTGCATTTTTCTTTGCCAACAAATACCTCAAGGTAGCATGGTATGTGTGCACCACCACTTTATAACCTACTAGGTAGTACCTAAATTTTTCAAAGGCAAAGACAATTGCCAGAAGCTCCTTCTCAATAGTTTCATATCGGCATTGAGCTTCGTCTAGGGTCCTGCTCGCGTAGTAGATCACGTGCAGCTTATTATTCTTTCTTTGCCCAAAGACTGCTCCTACTGCGAAATCACTGTCATGATATCAAAAGGGAGGTCCCAATCCGGTGGTTGCACAATTGGAGCGCTGATTAGAGCTCCCTTAATCATGTGAAAAGCAGCCAAACAGTCACTGTCAAATTCAAACTTGGTCTCCTTGCAGAGCAACCGAGTGAGTGGTCTCAATATCTTGGAGAAGTCCTTGATGAATCTCATGTAGAACCCATCGTGTCCCAAGAAGCTTTGGATCCCCTTAACAGAATTAGGTGGGTGTAAACTCATCATCACCTCAATCTTGGCTTTATCCACTTCAATCTCTTGCTCTGAAATCTTGTGACCAAGGACAATTCCATTGCGGACCATGAAGTGGCATTTCTCCCAGTTCAGGATCAAGTGCTTCTCTCCACACCGCTGCAACACCCTGCGCAAGTTCGACAAACACACAGAAAAAGAGTTTCCATGGACACTGAAACCGTCCATAAAAACTTCCATAATATCCTCGATTATATCAGTGAAAATGGACATCATGCATCATTGGAAAGTTGTTGGAGTATTGCATAGACCGAAGGGCATTCTCCTGTTAGTGAATGTTCCATATGAGCATGTGAACGTCTTCTTCTCCTGATCATCTGGGTGGATAAGAATCTGAAAGAAACCTGAATAACCTCCTAGAAAGCAGTAATATGGATGGTTAGTCAATCTCTCAAGCATTTGATCAGTGAATGGAAGTGGGAAGTGATCCTTGCGAGTTGCGGTATTTAACTTATGAAAATCAATGCACATGCGATGACCAGTGACTGTTCTAGTAGGAAATAATTTGTTCCTATCATTTCAAATCACAGTGATCCCATCCTTCTTAGGAACTACATGAACATGACTAACCCATTTGCTATCAGAAATTGCATAGATGACTCCAGCCTCCAGAAGTTTCATTATCTCTTTCTTTACAACATCTTTTAGATTCGAGTTTAACATCCTTTGATGCTCTATATAAATCATTGATTCATCTTCCAAATGTATTATGTGCATGCATAAATCAGGTGAAATTCCAGGAATATCATCTAGTGAATGCCCTAGTGCTTTTTGCTACTTCCTAAGTTCACACAGGAGCAAGGCAGTTTCTGTATTGTTCAACTCAGAATTCACAATTACATGATATGTGGAATTTGGCCCAAGAAATGCGTACCTGAGTCCAGTGGGAATGGATTTAAGCTCGATCTTTGGAGCTTTTAATTCGCTCCATGGGTCGTTGATCTGGTTTTCTGGAGCACCCATTTTTCTGGAAACAATTATTTCAGCTGGGTTGTCCTTGTCTCCTTCCTTGAACATAGGGGCTTATTTACACAAGTAAGCCCCTATAACCATGGAGCTTCTACTCTTTGTCCTTACTATGTTTTTGTCCCAATGGGTTTTGCATACTAAAGTTTTGATGAGGGAAGTCTTCATGGTATCCAAGCTTGACCATTACATCCGGTCAAGCTTGAGGGGGAGTATTGACCATTAAGAAGAATAAGAGACAATAAGAGAAGGCTAAGTAAGAGTCTTGGATTACAAGGCAGTCCGTACAACTTGTACGGATTAGACTTCATCCCATCCGTGACTTAACTTGACTTGGAGGCAAAGGAACTGATGGGAATGTTGACCACTTTGATTCAGAAACAAAAGAAGGCCATTGGAGATATTTGTACATGAAGAAACATTTAAATAAAGGAGTCACATGTTGAGGTTAGCCTTGGAGCCGTTTGGGTCCTGTCCCTTTCACTGTCCAGACGCGCCAGCATGAGACAAAATTGTTTATCATTTCCCATTGTTTATTGTTTCTCTTGTTCTGATTGTCTAGTCTATATAAAGACATGTAACCCTTTGTAGTTTAATTAAGGAAATCAGATCCTTCCTATTCTCTTCTATTCTTGGTCGACTAACTTACTTCTCCCCCTCTCTCCTTTCTTATCCGGATCAAACTCTCTCTCTCCCACTTGTTCTTCACTAAACTTACAACAAGTTCTTCAAGCTCCTAATCAAACCAGGGTGAATCACTATGTAAGAAGCTTGATTTTGAACCATTGTTCAGTGGAGAGTATCCAAGAAGTTGAATAAATCCCAAAGGAGTTATGTTTAAGAAGTTATTTCACTTTCTAAACAGGATATCCATGTTTAGCATGTTTGGATATATGGCAAGTTCTTCAAGCTTCTAATAAAACCAGGATGAATCACTATGTAAGAATCTTGATTTGGAAACATTATTCAGTGGAGAGTATCCATGAAGTTGAATAAATCCCAAAGGAGTTATGTTTAACAAGTTATTCTACTTTCTAATCAAGATATCCATGTTTAGCCTGTTTGGACATATTGATAGTTCTTAAAGTTTCTAATCAAACCAGGATGAATTACTATGTAAGAAGCTTGATTTGGAACCATTATTCAATGGAGAGTATCCATAAAGTTGAATAAATCCCAAAGGAGTTATGTTTAAGAAATTCCACTTTCTAATCAGGATATCCATGTTTAGCATGTTTGGACATATGGCAAGTTCTTCAAGCTTCTAATAAAACCAGGATGAATCACTATGTAAAAATCTTGATATGGAACCATTAATAAGTGGAGAGTCTTTCATGAAGTCGAATAAATCACATAGGAGTTATGTTGAATAAGTTATTCCACTTTCTAATCAGGATATCCATGTTTAGCATGTTTGGATATATGGCAAGTTCTTGAAGCTTCTAATCAAACCATGATGAATCACTATGTAAGAAGCTTGATTTAGGACCATTATTCAGTGGAGAGTCTCCATGAAGTTGAATAAATCCCAAAGGAGTTATGTTTAAGAAGTTATTCCACTTTCCAATCAAGATATCCATGTTTAGCATATTTGGACATATGGCAATTTCTTGAAGCTTCTAATTAAACCAGGATGAATCACTATTTAAGAAGCTTTATTTGTAACCATTATTCAGTGGAGAGTCTCCATGAAGTTGAATAAATCCCAAAGGAGTTATGTTTTAGAAGTTATTCCACTTTCTAATCAGGATATCCATATTTAGCTTTTTTATACATATGGCAAGTTCTTCAAGCTTCTAATCAAAACAGGATGAATCACTATGCAACAAGATTGATTTGTAACCATTATTCAGTGGAGAGTATCCATGAAGTTGAATAAATCCCAAAGGAGTTATGTTTAAGAAGTTATTCCACTTTCTAATCAGGATATCCATGTTTAGCCTGTTTGGACATATGGCAAGTTCTTCAAGCTTCTAGTCAAACCATGATGAATCACTATGTAAGAAGCTTGATTTAGAACCATTATTCAGTGGAGAGTATCCATGAAGTTGAATAAATCCCAAAGGAGTTATGTTGAAGAAGTTATTCCACTTTCTAATCAGGATATCCATGTTTAGCCTGTTTGGACATATGACATGTTCTTCAAGCTTCTAATCAAACCACGATGAATCACTATGTAAGAAGCTATATTTGGAACCATTATTCAGTGGAGAGTATCCATGAAGTTGAATAAATCCCAAAGGAGTTATGTTTAACAAGTTATTCTACTTTCTAATCAGGATATCCATGTTTGGCCTGTTTGGACATATGGAAAGTTCTTGAAGTTTCTAATCAAACCAGTATGAATCACTATGTAAGAAGCTTGATTTGGAACCATTATTTAGTGGAGAGTATCCATGAAGTTGAATATATCCCAAAGGAGTTAATTTTAAGAAGTTATTCCACATTCTAATTAGGATATCCATGTTTAGCTTGTTTGGACATATGGCAAGTTCTTCAAGCTTCTAATCAAACCAGGATCAATCACTATGTAAGAAGCTTGATTTGTAACCATTATTCAGTGGAGAGTATCCATGAAGTGAATAAATCCGAAATGAGTTATGTTTAACAAGTTATTCTACTTTCTAATCAGGATATCCATGTTTAGCCTGTTTGGACATATGGCAAGTTCTTGAAGTTTCTAATCAGACCAGGATGAATCATTATGTAAGAAGCTTGATTTGGAACCATTATTTAGTGGAGAGTATCCATGAAGTTGAATAAATCCAAAAGGAGTTATGTTGAAAAATTTATTCGACTTTCTAATCAGGATATCCATGTTTATCCTGTTTGGACATATGGCAAGTTCTTGAAGCTTCTAGTCAAACCAGGATGAATCACTATGTAAGAAGCTTGATTTAGAACCATTATTCAGTGATGAGTATCCATGAAGTTGAATAAACCCCAAAGGAGTTATGTTTAACAAGTTATTTTACTTTCTAATCAGGATATCCATGTTTAGCCTATTTGGACATATGGCAAGTTCTTGAACTTTCTAATAAAACCAGGATGAATCACTATGTAAGAAGCTTGATTTGGAACCATTATTCAGTGGAAAGTATCCATGAAGTTGAATAAATCCCAAAGGAGTTATGTTTAAGAAGTTATTCCACTTTCTAATCAGGATATCTATGTTTAGCATGTTTGGACATATGGCAAGTTCGTCTTGCTTCTAATCAAACCAGGATGAATCACTATGTAGGAAGCTTGATTTGGAACCACTATTCAGTGTAGAGTATCCATGAATTTGAATAAATCCCAAAGGAGTTATGTTTAAGAAGTTATTCCAGTTTCTAATTAGGATATACATGTTTAGCCTGTTTGGACATATGACAAGTTCTTAAAGCTCCTAATCAAACCAGGATGAATCACTATGTAAGAAGCTTGATTTGGAACCATTATTCAGTGTAGAGTATCCATGAAGCTCAATAAATCCCAAAAGACTTATTTTTAAGAAGTTATTTAACTTTCTAACCAGGATATCCATGTTCAGCATGTTTGGATATATGGCAAGTTCTTCAAGCTTCTAATCAAACCAGGATGAATCACTATGTAAGAATCTTGATTTGGAACCATTATTAAGTGGAGAATGTCCATGAAGTTGAATAAATCCCAAAGGAGTTATGTTTAACAAGTTATTCTACTTCCTAATCAAGATATATCCATGTTTAGCTTGTTTGGACATATGGCAAGTTCTTGAAGTTTCTAATCAAACCAGGATGAATCACCATGTAAGAAGCCTGATTTAGAGCCATTATTCAGTGGAGAGTATCCATAAAGTTGAATAAATCCCAAAGGAGTTATGTTTAAGAAATTCCACTTTCTAATCAGGATATCCATGTTTAGCCTGTTTGGACATATGGCAAGTTCTTCAAGCTTCTAATCAAACAAGGATGAATCACTATGTAAAAAGCTTGAAATGGAACCATTAATAAGTGGAGAGACTTTCATGAAGTTGAATAAATCTCATAGGAGTTATGTTGAATAAGTTATTTCACTTTCTAATCAGGATATCCATGTTTAGAATGTTTGGATATATGGCAAGTTCTTCAAGCTTCTAATCAAACCAGGATGAATCACTATGTAAGAATCTTGATTTGGAACCATTATTAAGTGGAGATTATCCATGAAGTTGAATAAATCCGAAAGGAGTTATGTTTAAGCAGTTATTCTACTTTCTAATCAGGATATCCATGTTTAGCCTGTTTGGACATATGGCAAGTTCTTGAAACTTCTAATCAAACCAGGATGAATCACTATGTAAAAATCTTGATATGGAACCATTAATATGTGGAGAGTCTTTCATGAAGTCGAATAAATCACATACGAGTTATGTTAAATAAGTTATTCCACTTTCTAATCAGGAAATCCATGTTAAGCCTGTTTGGACATATGGCAAGTTCTTCAAGCTTCTAATCAAACCAGGATGAATCACTATGCAACAAGCTTGATTTGGAACCATTATTCAGTGGAGAGTATCCATGAAGTTGAATAAATCCCAAAGGAGTTATGTTGAAGAAGTTATTCCACTTTCTAATCAGGATATCCATGTTTAGCCTGTTTGGACATATGGCAAGTTCTTCAAGCTTCTAATCAAACCACGATGAATCACTATGTAAGAAGCTTGATTTGGAACCATTATTCAGTGGAGAGTATCCATGAAGTTGAATAAATCCCAAAGGAGTTATGTTTAACAAGTTATTCTACTTTCTAATTAGGATATCTATGTTTGGCCTGTTTGGACATATGGAAAGTTCTTGAAGTTTCTAATCAAACCAGGATGAATCACTATGTAAGAAGTTTGATTTGGAACCATTATTTGGTGGAGAGTATCCATGAAGTTGAATAAATCCCAAAGGAGTTATGTTTAAGAAGTTATTCCACTTTCTAATTAGGATATCCATGTTTAGCTTGTTTGGACATATGGCAAGTTCTTCAAGCTTCTAATCAAACCAGGATCAATCACTATGTAAGAAGCTTAATTTGGAACCATTATTCAGTGGAGAGTATCCATGAAGTTGAATAAATCCCAAAGGAGTTATGTTTAGGAAATTATTCCACTTTCTAGTTAGGATATCTATGTTTAGCATGTTTGGACATATGGCAAGTTCTTCAAGCTCCTAATCAAATCAGGATGAATCACTATGTAAGAAGCTTGATTTGGAACCATTATTCAGTGGAGAGTATCCACGAAGTTGAATAAATCCCAAATGAGTTAATTTTAAGAAGTTATTTCACCTTTTAATCAGGATATCCATGTTTAGCATGTTTGGACATATGGCAAGTTCTTCAAGCTTCTAATAAAACCAGGATGAATCACTATGTAAAAAGCTTGATATGGGAACCATTAATAAGTGGAGAGTCTTTCATGAAGTTGAATAAATCTCATAGGAGTTATGTTGAATAAGTTATTCCACTTTCTAATCAGGATATCCATGTTTAGCCTGTTTGGACATATGGCAAGTTCTTCAAGCTTCTAATCAAACAAGGTAAATCACTATGTAAAAAGCTTGATATGGAACCATTAATAAGTGGAGAGTCTTTCATGAAGTCGATAAATCATATAGGAGTTATGTTGAATAAGTTATTTCACTTTCTAATCAGGATATTGATGTTTAGCCTGTTTGGACATATGGCAAGTTCTTCAAGCTTCTAATCAAACCAGAATGAATCACTATGTAAAAAGCTTGAAATGGAACCATTAATAAGTGGAGAGACTTTCATGAAGTTGAATAAATCTCATAGGAGTTATGTTGAATAAGTTATTCTACTTTCTAATCAGGATATCCATGTTTAGCCTGTTTGGACATATGGAAGTTCTTCAAGCTTCTAATCAAACCCGGATGAATCACTACGTAAGAAGCTTTATTTGGAACCATTATTCAGTGGAAAGTATCCATGAAGTTGAATAAATCCCAAATGAGTTATGTTGAAGAAGTTATTCCACTTTCTAAACAGGATATCCATGTTTAGCCTGTTTGGACATATGGCAAGTTTGTCTTGCTTCTAATCAAACCAGGATGAATCACTATGTAAGAAGCTTGATTTGGAACCATTATCTCGTGTAGAGTATCCATGAATTTGAATAAATCCCAAAGGATTTATGTTTAAGAAGTTATTCCAGTTTCAAATTAGGATATCCATGTTTAGCCTCTTTGGACATATGACAAGTTCTTAAAGCTCCTAATTAAACCAGGATGAATCACTATGTAAGAAGCTTGATTTGGAACCATTATTCAGTGTAGAGTATCCATGAATTTCAATAAATCCCAAAGGACTTATGTTTAAGAAGTTATTTAACTTTCTAACCAGGATATCCATGTTCAGCATGTTTGGATATATGGCAAGTTCTTCAAGCTTCTAATCAAACCAGGATGAATCACTATGTAAGAATCTTGATTTGGAACTATTATTAAGTGGAGAGTATCCATGAAGTTGAATAAATCCCAAAGGAGTTATGTTTAACAAGTTATTCTACTTTCTAATCAGGATATATCCATGTTTAGCCTGTTTGGACATATGGCAAGTTCTTGAAGTTTCTTATCAAACCAGGATGAATCACTATGTAAGAAGCTTGATTTGGAACCATTATTTAGTGGAGAGTATCCATGAAGTTGAATAAATCCCAAAGGAGTTATGTTGAAGAAGTTATTCAACTTTCTAATCAGGATATCCATGTTTAGCCTGTTTGGACATATGGCAAGTTTTTGAAGTTTCTAATCAAACCAGGATGAATCTGTGACAACCTGTCCCGCAAACCACATGTTTCACAGCGCTGCAGCGCACCGACCCTAACCCCTCACCGTGGGAATTCCACATCCACCGGGTAGGTTATTGATGCGCTTGGCGTTACTCGAACCCAAGACCTCACCCATTAACAAGCTTCTCACAGGACAACCTCGAACCCATGACCTCACCCTTAACAGCATTCTCCATGTTTAGCATGTTTGGACATATGGCAAGTTCTTGAAGTTTCTAATCAAACCAGGATGAATCACTATGTAAGAAGCTTGATTTAGAACCATTATTCGGTGGGGAGTATCCATGAAGTTGAATAAATCCCAAAGGAGTTATATTGAAGAAGTTATTCCACTTTCTAATCAGGATATCCATGTTTAGCCTGTTTGGACATATGACAAGTTCTTCAAGCTTCTAATCAAACCACGATGAATCACTATGTAAGAAGCTTGATTTGGAATCATTATTCAGTGGAGAATATCCATAAAGTTGAATAAATCCCAAAGGAGTTATGTTTAACAAGTTATTCTATTTTCTAATCAGAATATCCATGTTTGGCCTGTTTGGACATATGGCAAGTTCTTCAAGCTTCTAATAAAACCAGGATGAATCACTATGTAAAAAGCTTGATATGGGAACCATTAATAAGTGGAGAGTCTTTCATGAAGTTGAATAAATCTCATAGGAGTTATGTTGAATAAGTTATTCCATTTTCTAATCAGGATATCCATGTTTAGCCTGTTTGGACATATGGCAAGTTCTTCAAGCTTCTAATCAAACCAGGATGAATCACTATGTAAGAATCTTGATTTGGAACTATTATTAAGTGGAGAGTATCCATGAAGTTGAATAAATCCCAAAGGAGTTATGTTTAACAAGTTATTCTACTTTCTAATCAGGATATATCCATGTTTAGCCTGTTTGGACATATGGCAAGTTCTTGAAGTTTCTTATCAAACCAGGATGAATCACTATGTAAGAAGCTTGATTTGGAACCATTATTTAGTGGAGAGTATCCATGAAGTTGAATAAATCCCAAAGGAGTTATGTTGAAGAAGTTATTCGACTTTCTAATCAGGATATCCATGTTTAGCCTGTTTGGACATATGGCAAGTTTTTGAAGTTTCTAATCAAACCAGGATGAATCTGTGACAACCTGTCCCGCAAACCACATGTTTCACAGCGCTGCAGCGCACCGACCCTAACCCCTCACCGTGGGAAATCCACATCCACCGGGTAGGTTATTGATGCGCTTGGCGTTACTCGAACCCAAGACCTCACCCATTAACAAGCTTCTCACAGGACAACCTCGAACCCATGACCTCACCCTTAACAGCATTCTCCATGTTTAGCATGTTTGGACATATGGCAAGTTCTTGAAGTTTCTAATCAAACCAGGATGAATCACTATGTAAGAAGCTTGATTTAGAACCATTATTCGGTGGAGAGTATCCATGAAGTTGAATAAATCCCAAAGGAGTTATATTGAAGAAGTTATTCCACTTTCTAATCAGGATATCCATGTTTAGCCTGTTTGGACATATGACAAGTTCTTCAAGCTTCTAATCAAACCACGATGAATCATTATGTAAGAAGCTTGATTTGGAATCATTATTCAGTGGAGAATATCCATGAAGTTGAATAAATCCCAAAGGAGTTATGTTTAACAAGTTATTCTATTTTCTAATCAGAATATCCATGTTTGGCCTGTTTGGACATATGGCAAGTTCTTCAAGCTTCTAATAAAACCAGGATGAATCACTATGTAAAAAGCTTGATATGGGAACCATTAATAAGTGGAGAGTCTTTCATGAAGTTGAATAAATCTCATAGGAGTTATGTTGAATAAGTTATTCCATTTTCTAATCAGGATATCCATGTTTAGCCTGTTTGGACATATGGCAAGTTCTTCAAGCTTCTAATCAAACCAGGATCAATCACTATGTAAGAATCTTGATTTGTAACCATTATTCAGTGGAGAGTATCCATGAAGTTGAATAAATCCCAAAGGAGTTATGTTTAACAAGTTATTCTACTTTCTAATCAGGATATCCATGTTTAGCAAGTTTGGACATATGGCAAGTTCTTGAAGTTTCTAATCAGACCAGGATGAATCACTATGTAAGAAGCTTGATTTGGAACCATTATTTAGTGGAGAGTATCCATGAAGTTGAATAAATCCCAAAGGAGTTATGTTGAAGAAGTTATTCGACTTTCTAATCAGGATATCCATGTTTAGCATGTTTGGACATATGGCAAGTTCTTGAAGTTTCTAATAAAACCAGGATGAGTCACTATGTAAGAAGCTTGATTTGGAACCATTATTTAGTGTAGAGTATCCATGAAGTTGAATAAATCCCAAAGGAGTTATGTTTAAGAAGTTATTCCACTTTCTAATCAAGATATCCATGTTTAGCATATTTGGACATATGGCAAGTTCTTGAAGCTTCTAATTAAACCATGATGAATCACTATGTAAGAAGCTTGATTTGTAACCATTATTAGCTGGAGAGTCTCCATGAAGTTGAATAAATCCCAAAGGAGTTATGTTTTAGAAGTTATTCCACTTTCTAATCAGGATATCCATATTTAGCTTTTTTGGACATATGGCAAGTTCTTCAAGCTTCTAATCAAACCAGGATGGATCACTATGCAACAAGATTGATTTGTAACCATTATTCAGTGGAGAGTATCCATGAAGTTTAATAATTCCCAAAGGAGTTATGTTTAAGAAGTTATTCTATTTTCTATTGAGGATATCCATGTTTAGCCTGTTTGGACATATGGCAAGTTCTTGAAGCTTCTAATCAAACCAGGATGAATCACTATGTAAGAAGCTTGATTTGTAACCATTATTCAGTGGAGAGTTTCCATGAAGTTGAATAAATCCGAAAGGAGTTATGTTTAAGAAGTTATTCCACTTTCTAATCAGGATATTCATGTGTAGCCTGTTTGGAGATATGGCAAGTTCTTCAAGCTTCTAATCAAACCACGATGAATCA
Source organism: Sinapis alba (assembly GCA_012274485.2). Classification (NCBI taxonomy): domain Eukaryota; kingdom Viridiplantae; phylum Streptophyta; class Magnoliopsida; order Brassicales; family Brassicaceae; genus Sinapis; species Sinapis alba. The sequence goes on along the minus strand of MU105802.1, from coordinate 118,207 downwards.
CTATGTAAGAAGCTTGATTTAGAGCCATTATTCAGTGGAGAGTATCCATAAAGTTGAATAAACCCCAAAGGAGTTATGTTTAATAAGTTATTCTACTTTCTAATCAGGATATCCATGTTTATCCTGTTTGGACATATGGCAAGTTCTTCAAGCTTCTAATTAAACCCGGATGAATCACTATTTAAGAAGCTTGATTTGGAACCATTATTCAGTGGAGAGTATCCATGAAGTTGAATAAATACCAAAGGAGTTATGTTTAAGAAGTTATTCCACTTTCTAATTAATATATCCGTATTTCGCATGTGTGGACATATGGCAAGTTATTCAAGCTTCTAATCAAACCAGGATGAATCACTATGTAGAAATCTTCATATGGAAACATTAATAAGTGGAGAGTCTTTCATGAAGTCGAGTAAATCACATAGGAGTTATATTGAAGAAGTTATTCCACTTTCTAATCAGGATATCCATGTTTAGCCTTTTTGGACATATGAAAAGTTCTTCAAGCTTCTAATCAAACCAGGATGAATCACTATGTAAAAATCTTGATATAGAACCATTAATAAGTGGAGAGTATTTCATGAAGTCGAATATATCACATAGGGGTTATGTTGAATAAGTTATTCCACTGTCTAATCAGGATATCCATGTTTAGCCAGTTTGGACATATGGGAAGTTCTTCAAGCTTCTAATCAAACCAGGATGAATCACTATGTAAGAAGCTTGATTTAGAACCATTATTCAGTGGAGAGTATCCATGAAGTTGAATGAAGCCCAAAGGAGTTATGTTGAAGAAGTTATTCGACTTTCTAATCAGGATATCCATGTTTAGCCTGTTTGGACATATGGCAAGTTCTTGAAGTTTCTAATCAAACCAGGATGAATCACTATGTAAGAAGCTTGATTTGGAACCATTATTTAGTGTAGAGTATCCATGAAGTTGAATAAATCCCAAAAGAGTTTATGTTTAAGAAGTTATTCCACTTTCTAATCAAGATATCCATGTTTAGCATATTTGGACATATGGCAAGTTCTTGAAGCTTCTAATTAAACCAGGATGAATCACTATGTAAGAAGCTTGATTTGTAACCATTATTCAGTGGAGAATCTCCATGAAGTTGAATAAATCCCAAAGGAGTTATGTTTTAGAAGTTATTCCACTTTTTAATCAGGATATCCATATTTAGCTTTTTTGGACATATGGCAAGTTCTTCAAGCTTCTAATCAAACCAGGATGAATCACTATGCAACAAGATTGATTTGTAACCATTATTCGTTGAGAGTATCCATGAAGTTTAATAATTCCCAAAGGAGTTATGTTTAAGAAGTTATTCTACTTTCTATTCAGGATATCCATGTTTAGCCTGTTTTGACATATGGCAAGTTCTTAAAGGTTCTAATCAAACCAGGATGAATCACTATGTAAGAAGCTTAATTTGGAACCATTATTCAGTGGAGAGTATCCATGAAGTTGAATAAATCCCAAAGGAGTTATGTTTAACAAGTTATTCTACTTTCTAATCAGAATATCCATGTTTGGCTTGTTTGGACATATGGAAAGTTCTTGAAGTTTCTAATCAAACAAGTATGAATCACTATGTAAGAAGGTTGATTTGGAACCATTATTTAGTGGAGAGTATCCATGAAGTTGAATATATCCCAGAGGAGTTATGTTTAAGAAGTTATTCCACTTTCTAATTAGGATATCCATGTTTAGCTTGTTTGGACATATGGCAAGTTCTTCAAGCTTCTAATCAAACCAGGATCAATCACTATGTAAGAAGCTTGATTTGTAACCATTATTCAGTGGAGAGTATCCATGAATTTGAATAAATCCCAAAGGAGTTATGTTTAACAAGTTATTCTACTTTCTAATCAGGATATCCATGTTTAGCCTGTTTGGACATATGGCAAGTTCTTGAAGTTTCTAATCAGACCAGGATGAATCACTATGTAAGAAGCTTAATTTGGAACCATTATTTAGTGGAGAGTATCCATGAAGTTGAATAAATCCCAAAGGAGTTATGTTTAAGAAGTTATTCTACTTTCTAATCAGGATATCCATGTTTAGCCTGTTTGGACATATGTCAAGTTCTTCAAGCTTCTAATCAAACCAGGATGAATCACTATGTAAGAAGCTTGATTTGGAACAATTATTCAGTGGAGAGTATCCAAGAAGTTGAATAAATCTCATAGGTGTTATGTTGAATAAGTTATTCCACTTTCTAATCAAGATATCCATGTTTAGCATGTTTGGACATATGGCAAGTTCTTGAAGTTTCTAATCAAACCAGGATGAATCACTATGTAAGAAGCTTGATTTGGAACCATTATTTAGTTTAGAGTATCCATGAAGTTGAATAAATCACAAAGGAGTTATGTTTAAGAAGTTATTCCACTTTCTAATCAAGATATCCATGTTTAGCATATTTGGACATATGGCAAGTTCTTGAAGCTTCTAATTAAACCAGGATGAATCACTATGTAAGAAGCTTGATTTGTAACCATTATTCAGTGGAGAGTCTCCATGAAGTTGAATAAATCCCAAAGGAGTTATGTTTTAGAAGTTATTCCACTTTCTAATCAGGATATCCATATTTAGCTTTTTTGGACATATGGCAAGTTCTTCAAGCTTCTAATCAAACCAGGATGAATCACTATGCAACAAGATTGATTTGTAACCATTATTCAGTGGAGAGTATCCATGAAGTTTAATAATTCCCAAAGGAGTTATGTTTAAGAACTTATTCTACTTTCTATTCAGGATATCCATGTTTAGCCTGTTTGGACATATGGCAAGTTCTTGAAGCTTCTAATCAAACCAGGATGAATCACTATGTAAGAAGCTTTATTTGTAACCATTATTCAGTGGAGAGTATCCATGAAGTTGAATAAATCC
>MU105802.1:92019-114810 GCA_012274485.2 Sinapis alba | reverse complement strand
GAACCATTATTCAGTGGAGAGTATCCATAAAGTTGAATAAACCCCAAAGGAGTTATGTTTAACAAGTTATTCTACTTTCTAATCAGGATATCCATGTTTAGCCTGTTTGGACATATGACAAGTTCTTCAAGTTTCTAATTAAACCAAGATGAATCACTATGTAAGAAGCTTGATTTAGAACCATTATTCAGTGGAGACTATCCATGAAGTTGAATAAATCCCAAAGGAGTTATGTTTAACAAGTTATTCTACTTTCTAATCAAAATATTAATGTTTAGCCTGTTTGGACATATGGCAAGTTCTTGAAGTTTCTAATCAAACCAGGATGAATCACTATGTAAGAATCTTGATTTGGAACCATTATTCAGTGGAGAGTATCCATAGAATTGAATAAATCCCAAAGGAGTTATGTTGAAGAAGTTATTCCACTTTCTAATAAGGATATCCATGTTTAGCCTGTTTGGACATATGGAAAGTTCTTCAAGCTTCTAATCAAACCACGATGAATCACTATGTAAGAAGCTTGATTTGGAACCATTATTCAGTGGAGAGTATCCATGAAGTTGAATAAATCCTAAATGAGTTATGTTTAACAAGTTATTCTACTTTCTAATCAGGATATCCATGTTTAGCCTGTTTGGACATATGACAAGTTCTTCAAGCTTCTAATCAAACCACGATGAATCACTATGTAAGAAGCTTGATTTGGAACCATTATTCAGTGGAGAGTATCCATGAAGTTGAATAAATCCTAAAGGAGTTATGTTTAACAAGTTATTCTACTTTCTAATCAGGATATCCATGTTTGGCCTGTTTGGACATATGGAAAGTTCTTGAAGTTTCTAATCAAACCAGTATGAATCACTATGTAAGAAGCTTGATTTGGAAACATCATTTAGTGGATAGTATCCATGAAGTTGAATAAATCCCAACGGAGTTATGTTTAAGAAGTTATTCCACTTTCTAATTAGGATATCCATGTTTAGCTTGTTTGGACATATGGCAAGTTCTTCAAACTTCTAATCAAAGCAGGATCAATCACTATGTAAGAAGCTTGATTTGTAACCATTATTCAGTGGAGAGTATCCATGAAGTTGAATAAATCCCAAAGGAGTTATGTTTAAGAAGTTATTCCACTTTCTAGTTAGGATATCTATGTTTAGCCTGTTTGGACATATGGCAAGTTCTTCAAGCTCCTAATCAAATCAGGATGAATCACTCTGTTAAGAAGCTTGATTTGGAACCATTATTCCGTGGAGAGTATCCACGAAGTTGAATAAATCCCAAAGGAGTTATGTTTAAGAACTTATTTCACTTTCTAATCAGGATATCCATGTTTAGCCTGTTTGGACATATGGCAAGTTCTTCAAGCTTTTAATCAAACCAGGATGAATCACTATGTAAAAATCTTGATATGGAACCATTAATAAGTGGAGAGTCTTTCATGAAGTTGAATAAATCTCATAGGAGTTATGTTGAATAAGTTATTCCACTTTCTAATCAGGATATCCATGTTTAGCCTGTTTGGACATATGGCAAGTTCTTCAAGCTTCTAATCAAACCAGGATGAATCACTATGTAAAAAGCTTGAAATGGAACCATTAATAAGTGAAGAGACTTTCATGAAGTTGAATAAATCTCATAGGAGTTATGTTGAATAAGTTATTTCACTTTCTAATCAGGATATCCATGTTTAGCATGTTTGGATATATGGCAAGTTTTTCAAGCTTCTAATCAAACCAGGATGAATCACTATGTAAGAATCTTGATTTGGAACCATTATTATGTGGAGAGTATCCATGAAGTTGAATAAATCCGAAAGGAGTTATGTTTAAGCAGTTATTCCACTTTCTAATCAGGATATCCATGTTTAGCCTGTTTGGACATATGGCAAGTTCTTCAAGCTTCTAATTAAACCAGGATGAATCACTATGTAAAAATCTTGATATGGAACCATTAATAAGTGGAGAGTCTTTCATAAAGTCGAATAAATCACATACAAGTTAAGTTGAATAAGTTATTCCACTTTCTAATCAGGAAATCCATGTTAAGCCTGTTTGGACATATGGCAAGTTCTTCAAGCTTCTAATCAAACCAGGATGAATCACTATGCAAGAAGCTTGATTTGGAACCATTATTCAGTGGAGAGTATCCATGAAGTTAAATAAATCCCAAAGGAGTTATGTTGAAGAAGTTATTCCACTTTCTAATCAGGTTATCCATGTTTAGCCTGTTTGGAGATATGGCAAGTTCTTCAAGCTTCTAATCAAACCACGATGAATCACTATGTAAGAAGCTTGATTTGGAACCATTATTCAGTGGAGAGTATCCATGAAGTTAAATAAATCCCAAAGGAGTTATGTTTAACAAGTTATTCTACTTTCTAATTAGGATATCCATGTTTGGCCTGTTTGGACATATGGAAAGTTCTTGAAGTTTCTAATCAAACCAGGATAAATCACTATGTAAGAAGCTTGATTTGGAACCATTATTTGGTGGAGAGTATCCATGAAGTTGAATAAATCCAAAAGGAGTTATGTTTAAGAAGTTATTCCACTTTCTAATTAGGATATCCATGTTTAGCTTGTTTGGACATATGGCAAGTTCAACAAGCTTCTAATCAAACCAGGATCAATCACTATGTAAGAATCTTGATTTGGAACCATTATTTAGTGGAGAGATCCATGAAGTTGAATAAATCCCAAAGGAGTTATGTGTAAGAAATTATTCCACTTTCTAGTTAGGATATCTATGTTTAGCCTGTTTGGACATATGGCAAGTTCTTCAAGCTCCTAATCAAATCAGGATGAATCACTATGTAAGAAGCTTGATTTGGAACCATTATTCAGTGGAGAGTATCCACGATGTTGAATAAATCCCAAAGGAGTTATCTTAAGAAGTTATTTCACTTTTTAATCAGGATATCCATGTTTAGCCTGTTTGGACAAATGGCAAGTTCTTCAAGCTTCTAATCAAACTGATGCAACCATGGTTGAGCCAGAAGACTATGCGACAAAGGATAAACCGGGCTGGCTGAATGGAAAGCTTGAAGATGAACCTAAGGCTGGAATGGAACATGCTGAGCTTATTTCTCACTCAAGTTACAATGAAGAACATGGCAAACAAGCTGTAAAAGATGTAATAAGACTCATGGACGAGTTTGAACTTTCCTCAGCCCAAGAGAAGATCACAAACCAAGAAATTGAAGGAAGCAATGGCTTGCTTGGTTTAGTATGAGCCAGAACCAAGCCATGTCGAAATTCAAGTCAAGGAATCACCCAAAATAAATAATTATTCAGTTTTAAAGATAATTTAAGTTTTAATTAAGTTTTTCTAATTTTCTAGAATTTTAGGACTTTTCCATTTCCTTCTTCTCTACTTAAACTCTCTTTTTGTTTCAGAAATATTATTAACTCTTTTTTTTATCAAAATTCTCTCTAAACTTTGTGAATCCTTTGTTCATCTATGAACACTGATTGCTAGGAATTCATTCTCTGCAAGCAAACTTGTCTTTGATTCTAAACAGAGTTCATTCTCTTGATCATAGACACATCTACACAAGTTTTGATCATTTCATTGATCATCTCTGAAGATCATCCAATCAATCAATCCATCATCATCAAAATCAACCCCTTTCTCTCTCAAACCACCAGATCTTCCTTCAAAAGTATCGGGGACAAAAGGATCTCCTCACAAGGGATTCATCAAGTGGTATCAGAGCAGATTTGAAGGCTCTTGATCTGGGTTTAAATCTGAAACTCTAAAAAATTTGGGTTTGATTCTCAAACTTTTGATTTCTTCTCTTTGTTTTGGGGAATCTATTTTCTATTCTCTGCAATTTTCTCATAAAGTTCTTATCTTTCTACCTGTGTATCTGCAAGAGGGCCAACCAGATTTAAAAAAATAAAAAATTAAAAAAGCAAATCGAAAAGATTTAAGAAAAAGTTGAAGAGAAATCCAACTTGGCTGAAGAGAAATCAAGCCTCTGGTGGTAATGCCTCTTGCAAACAAAAATCTTGCAATCTTTCTATCTCTTTCTTCTGTTTTGGGGTTGGGGAATTGATCTCTAAAACCTTGATCTTTGTTTGTTGCTGAGCTACTGGAATCACAGAGAAATACCACAGAAAAATCAGAGAGAAACACTTGAGAGAAGTGAGGCTTCGGCTATATGTTATTGTGTTAATTTTTTTGTTGAGTTTCTTAATAGGAATCCATGTACGGAGGAAGCAATGGCAGAAGGAGACATCCTGAAAAGGAGTTCGATTCCAACATGTTTGACTCTGCTACAAAAGCAGCCTTGGAAAGAACAGAAAAATCTAATGAGAAAAAGAGATTCATATGATATTGATGAGTCTGGTTATGATCAGGAAAGGATACTATCTAGGAGGTCACTGGAAAAGCTTAACAGGAGGAGCACACATCATGATAATATCAGTTCTTCCACAAAGAGATTGCTAGGAAAAAGACAGAATTTGTTAAGAAAAGAAAGATTGGTTTTTAATCATTCTGATTTTGTGCAGGAAAAGGCACGACCAGGGAGTCAAGAGGAACCAATTAGGAGTAGCAGAGAACATCCTAGACATGCCAGGGAAGAGAAAGGAGCTTGCTATGGCCGTGATCCCATAAAGAAGTCTCAGAAACAACAAGCAGAACTTGATTATTTGCACAACCAACTGTTTCAAGATGATTTCAAAAGGATTGCACAACAAGTAATCAAGGAGTTGCAAAAGACCAGCGTGTGAGACCATCCACACGACCTTCCTCAAAGGTTCCTGACCCAATGAGTTGCAGCAAGCAGGAGCAGATCATCCAAGAATTGGAAACAGAGTCATCTAAGGTAAGTAAAAAAATTGAGACAGAAAATGAGTTTTCTCTTTTCTCTCCTCAATCTGAGCTTGTTATCAATAGAACATGTGATGAACTAACTTGTTTTGAACCGGAGCAACCGAGTAGCCTTGTTTCAGTGCCTCAGGTCTCAGTAGAATACTCACCAGAGACAAAACAAAAGAATTTAACAGAAAGTGGAGTGTTGGAGCAGCAAATAAGCTTTGAACTAGAAACAACTCATGCGCCTTTGTCTCCTAATTCTCAAGAGCACTGTAAGGAACTTGCTATGGTTAATTCTCTGCCTGAAATGTTCGTTAAAGTTAGTTCTAGTGTGCAATAATCTGATTTCTGTTTCAGAAAACCTTGTAATTCTTTTGCTTGCTATGAAAATAATGACTTTGATCTGAGTTTTTCTAGACATGAACTGGTCAGTGATGATTTGTTTTCTTCCACATGTGCCTGGAAAGAGCTTTTGGTTAGGAATTTGCAGAAAACAAAATCAGTTAGAGCTGAAACCGATTTTAGTTGTGATTTTGTTTTGAAACTTGTTCATGCTTGTTCTGAAACTGATAAATATTGGTTTGTTTTTAGATCAAGCTTGCACAATGATGTCGTTTTGAGCTTTGAGGATATATTAGTGTACAACACATTCTTTGAAAGTCATGCTAAACATGTGAGACATGTGCTAACTGATTCTGAATCTGATCTTGAACTTAAACATTTGTGTTTTGATTCTTATCAAGTTAGGCACAAATTAAAGTTGTTCTATGTTATTGAGTGTCTTGATACCATTCTGGTTTACAATACTTACTTTGATGTGTATCTTAAAAGTCTGAAACGAGTACAACATGTTCTCAGAAAGAAATGCTTGGTTATTGATCAGATTAAGAACATGTTTTTCCTATATGACACTGGATTTCTAGTCTCTGTTTTGAGTGTCCAGGATCAACAGAATCATTCGCAAAGGAGTGCGAAGGACAAAAGCAGAGACCATGCTTATCAGCCAGTGATTTAGAGATGGAAGTACTTGAGGAAAATGGATTCAAAACTCCAAGAAAGTTTCTGTCCAGAACCTTGCTTTGATGTTTCTTTTATGCTTATTTTCTTGATCATTTGTCTCACTTCTTACTTGTTTCCTTTTGATGTAGGAGATACAGATTTGAGGAGAAATCTTTTCAAAGGAGGAGGGGGTGATGCAACCATGGTTGAGCCAGAAGACTATGAGACAAAGGATAAACCGGGCTGGCTGAATGGAAAGCTTGAAGATGAATCTAAGGCTGGAATGGAACATGCTGAGCTTATTTCTCACTCAAGTTACAATGAAGAACATGGCAAACAAGATGTAAAAGATGTAATTAGACTCATGGACGAGTTTGAACTTTCCTCAGCCCAAGAGAAGATCACAAACCAAGAAATTGAAGGAAGCAATCGCTTGGTTTAGTATGAGCCAGAACCAAACCAGGTCGAAATTCAAGTCAAGGAATCACCCAAAATAAATAATTATTCAGTTTTTAAGACAATTTAAGTTTTAATTAAGTTTTTCTAATTTTCTAGAATCTTAGGACTTTTCCATTTCCTTCTTCTCTACTTAAACTCTCTTTTTGTTTCAGAAATATTATTCACCTTTTTTTTATCAAAAACTCTCTCTAAATTGTGAATCCTTTGTTCATCATATGAACATTGATTGCTAAGGAGTTCATTCTCCAATTGCATCTTGTTTGTGATTGAAATCTGAGTTCATTCTCTTGATCATAGACACATCTATACAAGTTTGGATCATTTCATAGATCATCTCTGAAAATCATCCAATCAATCAATCCATCTCTCAAACCACCAGATCTTCCTTCAAAAGTATCGGGGACAAAAGGATCCCATCGTAAGGGATTCATCACAAACCAGGATGAATCACTATGTAAGAAGCTTGATTTGGAACCATTATTCAGTGGAGAGTATCCATGAAGTTGAATATATCCCAAAGGAGTTATATTTAAGAAGTTATTCCACTTTCTAATTAGGATATCTATGTTTAGCCTGTTTGGACATATGGCAAGTTCTTCAAGCTCCTAATAAAATAAGGATGAATCACTCTGTAAGAAGCCTGATTTGGAACTATTATTCAGTGGAGAGTATCTATGAAGTTGAATAAATCCCAAAGGAGTTATGTTTAAGTAGTTATTTCACTTTCTAATCAGGATATCCATGTTTAGCATCTTTGGACATATGGCAAGTTCTTTAAACTTCTAATCAAACCAGGATGAATCACTATGTAAAAAGCTTGATATGGAACCATTAATAAGTGGAGAGTCTTTCATGAAGTTGAATAAATCTCATAGGAGTTATGTTGAATAAGTTATTCCACTTTCTAATCATGATATCCATGTTTAGCCTGTTTGGACATATGGCAAGTTCTTCAAGCTTCTAATCAAACCAGGATGAATCACTATGTAAAAAGCTTGATATGTAACCATTAATAAGTGGAGAGTCTTTCATGAAGTCGAATAAATCACATAGGAGTTATGTTGAATAAGTTATTTCACTTTCTAATCAGGATATCCATGTTTAGCCTGTTTGGAGATATGGCAAGTTCTTCAAGCTTCTAATCAAACCAGGATGAATCACTATGTAAGCAGCTTGATTTAGAACCATTATTCAGTGTAGAGTATCCATGAAGTTGAATAAATCCCAAAGGAGTTATGTTTAACAAGTTATTCTACTTTCTAATCAGGATAGCCATGTTTAGCATGTTTGGACATATGGCAAGTTCTTCAAGCTTCTAATCAAACCCGGATGAATCACTACGTAAGAAGCTTGATTTGGAACCATAATCAGTGGAGAGTATGGATGGAACATGGTTGAGAGGATCTTAAGGTATGTACCTAAGAGAGGCGTTAGGCCAAGGAGTATGGATGGGATGTAATGGCAGCACTGAAGTAGTGGGATATTGTGATGCTGATTGGGCAGGAGATAGAGTGGATAGGAGATCAACCACTGGATATTGCACTTTCATTGGAGGCAATCTAGTGACTTGGAAAAGCAAGAAGCAGAAGGTAGTTTCATGTTCAAGTGCTGAAGCAGAATATAGAGCAATGAGGAAGCTCACAAGTGAATTGATATGGATCAAAGGGCTGCTTAAAGACTTGGGAATGGAGGCTACAACACCAATCACTATGCATTGTGATAACCAGGCTACTATACACATTGCCAGCAACTCAGTCTTCTATGAGAGGACTAAACACATTGAAGTGGATTGTCATAAGGTGAGGCAAGCTGTAGAACAGAAGATTATCATCCCATGCTACACAAGGAGTGAAGAACAGTTGGCTGACATCTTCACCAAGGCTGCAAGTACCAAGGTTTGCGAGTTCATACTTCTCAAGTTAGGACTCGTGGATCTCTCATCAAACTGATCCTCTAGCCATGAAGTGTTCTACTCTTTTTCCTTGGATTGGTTTTTATCCCAAGTGGTTTTTCCAAGCTAAGGTTTTAATGAGGGAATGCTTCATGGTTTCCAAGCTTGACTAGTTCCTATAGTCAAGCTTGAGGGGGAGTGTTGACATGAAGAATAAATTGATGAGATGGTGCAATAAGGAGCATGAGGGAATCAAGTAAGCTTGAATGATTCAAGAATCAAGTTGCCTTGGTACACAAGGCTGTCCGTACAACCTAAGGGTTCTTGTGTGCCTTGCAAGGCAAGGGAAAGAGGAGTGACCCGAAAATGCAACAAGGAAGACTCTCTTGCCATGCCTTAGGCATTTTGAATATTGGAGAAGGTAAATCACGTGTGAGGCAAGAGGGATGGTCTTTGGGAACGTTAGGAGGTGTCACTATCACCCTAGTCTGTGGTAGCACTCTGTCCATGGCAGTGAGGACTCTGATTCGAGACAGTTGGGACAGTGGGGACAGTTTGGACTCACTCACCATTGTTTAATCTTATTCTGATTCTGTACTACTTTAATGTTATCCTAGGATATTTGTTGTGCCTATTTATGTAACCATTTTGCAAGATAATTAATTAAGGAAACAATTTCCTCCTTCTCTCTCTCCCTCACAAGTTACTCTCTCTCCTTTCTCCATGTTCTTCATTTGTATACTCTGAATCTATCTAAACTCTCAGTTTGGACATATGGCAAGTTCTTCAAGCTCCTAATCAAACCAGGATGAATCACTATGTAAAAAGCTTGATTTGGAACCATTATTCAGTGGAGAGTATCCATGAAATTGAATAAATCCCAAAGGAGTTATGTTTAAGAAGTTATTCCACTTTCTAATTAGGATATCTATGTTTAGCCTGTTTGGACATATGACAAGTTCTTCAAGCTCCTAATTAAACAGGATGAATCACTCTGTAAGAAGCTTGACTTGGAACCATTATTCAGTGGAGAGTATCTACGAAGTTGAATAAATCCCAAAGGAGTTATGTTTAAGAAGTTATTTCCTTTCTAATCAGGATATCCATGTTTAGCCTGTTTGGACATATGGCAAATTCTTCAAACATTTAATCAAACCAAGATGAATCACTATGTAAAAAGCTTGATATGGAACCATTAATAAGTGGAGAGTGTTTCATGAAGTCGAATAAATCACATAGGAGTTATGTTGAATAAGTTATTTCATTTTCTAATCAGGATATCCATGTTTAGCCTGTTTGGACATATGGCAAGTTCTTCAAGCTTCTAATCAAACCAGGATGAATCACTATGTAAAAAGCTTGATATGTAACCATTAATAAGTGGAAACTCTTTCATGAAGTCGAAAAAATCACATAGGAGTTATGTTGAATAAGTTATTTCACTTTCTAATCATGATTTCCATGTTTAGCCTGTTTGGACATATGGCAAGTTCTTCAAACTTCTAATCAAACCAGGATGAATCACTATGTAAGCAGCTTGATTTAGAACCATTATTCAGTGTAGAGTATCCATGAAGTTGAATAAATCTCAAAGGAGTTATGTTTAACAAGTTATTCTACTTTCTAATCAGGATATCCATGTTTAGCCTGTTTGGACATATGGCAAGTTCTTCAAGCTTCTAATCAAACCCGGATGAATCACTACGTAAGAAGCTTGATTTGGAACCATTATTCAGTGGAGAGTATGGATGGAACATGGTTGAGAGGATCTTAAGGTACCTACGAGAGGCGCTAGGCCAAGGAGTATGGATGGGATGTAATGGCAGCACTGAAGTAGTGGGATATTGTGATGCTGATTGGGCAGGAGATAGAGTGGATAGGAGATAAACCACTGGATATTGCACTTTCATTGGATGCAATCTAGTGATTTGAAAAGCAAGAAGCAGAAGGTAGTTTCATGTTCAAGTGCTGAAGCAGAATATAGAGCAATGAGGAAGCTCACAAGTGAATTGATATGGATCAAAGGGCTCCTTAAAGACTTGGGAATGGAGGCTACAACACCAATCACTATGCATTGTGATAACCAGGCTACTATACACATTGTCAGCAACTCAGTCTTCTATGAGAGGACTAAACACATTGAAGTGGATTGTCATAATGTGAGGCAGGCTGTGGAACAGAAGATTATCCTCCCATGCTACACAAAGAGTGAAGAACAGTTGGCTGACATCTTCACCAAGGCTGCAAGTACCAAGGTTTGTGAGTTCATACTTCTCAAGTTAGGACTCGTGGATCTCTCATCCAACTGATCCTCTATCCATGAAGTGTTCTACTCTTTTTCCTTGGCTTGGTTTTTATCCCAAGTGGTTTTTCCAAGCTAAAGTTTTAATGAGGGAATGCTTCATGGTTTCCAAGCTTGACTAGTTCCTATAGTCAAGCTTGAGGGGGAGTGTTGACATGAAGAATAAATTGATGAGATGGTGCAATAAGGAGCATGAGGGAATCAAGTAAGCTCGAATGATTCAAGAATCAAGTTGCCTTGGTACACAAGGCTGTCCGTACAACCTAAGGGTTCTTGTGTGCCTTGCAAGGCAAGGGAAAGAGGAGTGACCCGGAAATGCAACAAGGAAGAGTCTCTTGCCATGCCTAAGGCAGTTTGAATATTGGAGAAGGCAAATCACGTGTGAGGCAAGAGGGATGGTCTTTGGGAACGTTAGGAGGTGTCACTATCACCCTAGTCTGTGGTAGCACTCTGTCCATGGCAGTGTGGACTCTGATCCGAGACAGTTGGGACAGTGGGGACAGTTTGGACTCACTCACCATTGTTTAATCTTATTCTGATTCTGTACTACTTTAATGTTATCCTAGGATATTTGTTGTGCCTATTTATGTAACCATCTTGCAAGATAATTAATTAAGGAAATTATTTCCTCCTTTTCTCTCTCTCTCGCAAGTTACTCTCTCTCTCCTTTCTCAATGCTCTTCATTTGTATACTCTGAATCTATCTAAACTCTCAGTTTGGACATATGGCAAGTTCGTCAAGCTCCTAATCAAACCAGGATGAATCACTATGTAAGAAGCTTGATTTGGAACCATTATTCAGTGGAGAGTATCCATGAAGTTGAATAAATCCCAAAGGAGTTATGTTTAAGAAGTTATTCCACTTTCTATTTAGGATATCTTTGTTTAGCCTGTTTGGATATATGGCAAGTTCTTCAAGCTCCTAAACAAATCAGGATGAATAACTCTATAAGAAGCTTGATTTGGAACCATTATTCAGTGGAGAGTATCCATAAAGTTGAATAAATCCCAAAGGAGTTATGTTTAAGTAGTTATTTCACTTTCTAATCAGGATATCCATGTTTAGCATGTTTGGACATATGGCAAGTTCTTCAAACTTCTAATCAAACCAGGATGAATCACTATGTAAAAAGCTTGATATGGAACCATTAATAAGTGGAGAGTCTTTCATGAAGTTGAATAAATCTCATAGGAGTTATGTTGAATAAGTTATTCCACTTTCTAATCAGGATATTCATGTTTAGCCTGTTTGGACATATGGCAAGTTCTTCAAGCTTCTAATCAAACCAGGATGAGTCACTATGTAAAAAGCTTGATATGTAACCATTAATAAGTGGAGAGTGTTTCATGAAGCCGAATAAATCACATAGGAGTTATGTTGAATAAGTTATTTCACTTTCTAATCTAGATATCCATGTTTAGCTTGTTTGGACATATGGCAAGTTCTTCAAGCTTCTAATCAAACCCGGATGAATCACTACGTAAGAAGCTTGATTTGGAACCATTATTCAGTGGAGAGTATGGATAGAACATGGTTGAGAGGATCTTAAGGTACCTAAGAGAGGCGCTAGGCCAAGGAGTATGGATGGGATGTAATGGCAGCACTGAAGTAGTGGGATATTGTGATGCTGATTGGGCAGGAGATAGAGTGGATAGGAGATCAACCACTGGATATTGCACTTTCATTGGAGGCAATCTAGTGACTTGGAAAAGCAAGAAGCAGAAGGCAGTTTCATGTTCAAGTGCTGAAGCAGAATATAGAGCAATGAGGAAGGTCACAAGTGAATTGATATGGATCAAAGGGCTGCTTAAAGACTTGGGAATGGAGGCTACAACACCAATCACTATGCATTGTGATAACCAGGCTACTATACACATTGCCAGCAACTCAGTCTTCTATGAGAGGACTAAACACATTGAAGTGGATTGTCATAAGGTGAGGCAGGCTGTGGAACAGAAGATTATCCTCCCATGCTACACAAGAAGTGAAGAACAGTTGGCTGACATCTTCACCAAGGCTGCAAGTACCAAGGTTTGCGAGTTCATACTTCTCAAGTTAGGACTCGTGGATCTCTCATCAAACTGATCCCCTATCCATGAAGTGTTCTACTCTTTTTCCTTGGCTTGGTTTTTATCCCAAGTGGTTTTTCCAAGCTAAGGTTTTAATGAGGGAATGCTTCATGGTTTCCAAGCTTGACTAGTTACTATAGTCAAGCTTGAGGGGGAGTGTTCACATGAAGAATAAATTGATGAGATGGTGCAATAAGGAGCATGAGGGAATCAAGTAAGCTCGGATGATTCAAGAATCAAGTTGCCTTGGTACACAAGGCTGTCCGTACAACCTAAGGGTTCTTGTGTGCCTTGCAAGGCAAGGGAAAGAGGAGTGACCCGGAAATGCAACAAGGAAGAGTCTCTTGCCATGCCTTAGGCATTTTGAATATTGGAGAAGGCAAATCACGTGTGAGGCAAGAGGGATGGTCTTTGGGAATATTAGGAGGTGTCACTATCACCCTGGTCTGTGGTAGCACTCTGTCCATGGCAGTGAGGACTCTGATTCGAGACAGTTGGGACAGTGGGGACAGTTTGGACTCACTCACCATTGTTTAATCTTATTCTGATTCTGTACTACTTTAATGTTATCCTAGGATATTTGTTGTGCCTATTTATGTAACCATTTTGCAAGATAATTAATTAAGGAAACAATTTCCTCCTTCTCTCTCTCCCTCACAAGTTACTCTCTCTCTCCTTTCTCCATGTTCTTCATTTGTATACTCTGAATCTATCTAAACTCTCAGTTTGGACATATGGCAAGTTCTTCAAGCTCCTAATCAAACCAGGATGAATCACTATGTAAAAAGCTTGATTTGGAACCATTATTCAGTGGAGAGTATCCATGAAGTTGAATAAATCCCAAAGGAGTTATGTTTAAGAAGTTATTCCACTTTCTAATTAGGATATCTATGTTTAGCCTGTTTGGACATATGGCAAGTTCTTCAAGCTCCTAATCAAACAGGATGAATCACTCTGTAAGAAGCTTGACTTGGAACCATTAATAAGTGGAGAGTGTTTCATGAAGTCGAATAAATCACATAGGAGTTATGTTGAATAAGTTATTTCACTTTCTAATCAGGATATCCATGTTTAGCCTGTTTGGACATATGGCAAGTTCTTCAAACATTTAATCAAACCAGGATGAATCACTATGTAAAAAGCATGATATGGAACCATTAATAAGTGGAGAGTCTTTCATGAAGTTAAATAAATCTCATAGGAGTTATGTTGAATAAGTTATTTCATTTTCTAATCAGGATATCCATGTTTAGCCTGTTTGGACATATGGCAAGTTCTTCAAGCTTCTAATCAAACCAGGATGAATCACTATGTAAAAAGCTTGATATGTAACCATTAATAAGTGGAGACTCTTTCATGAAGTCGAAAAAATCACATAGGAGTTATGTTGAATAAGTTATTTCACTTTCTAATCATGATATCCATGTTTAGCCTGTTTGGACATATGGCAAGTTCTTCAAACTTCTAATCAAACCAGGATGAATCACTATGTAAGCAGCTTGATTTAGAACCATTATTCAGTGTAGAGTATCCATGAAGTTGAATAAATCCCAAAGGAGTTATGTTTAACAAGTTATTCTACTTTCTAATCAGGATATCCATGTTTAGCCTATTTGGACATATGGCAAGTTCTTCAAGCTTCTAATCAAACCCGGATGAATCACTACGTAAGAAGCTTGATTTGGAACCATTATTCAGTGGAGAGTATGGATGGAACATGGTTGAGAGGATCTTAAGGTACCTACGAGAGGCGCTAGGCCAAGGAGTATGGATGGGATGTAATGGCAGCACTGAAGTAGTGGGATATTGTGATGCTGATTGGGCAGGAGATAGAGTGGATAGGAGATCAACCACTGGATATTGCACTTTCATTGGAGGCAATCTAGTGACTTGGAAAAGCAAGAAGCAGAAGGTAGTTTCATGTTCAAGTGCTGAAGCAGAATATAAAGCAATGAGGAAGCTCACAAGTGAATTGATATGGATCAAAGGGCTCCTTAAAGACTTGGGAATGGAGGCTACAACACCAATCACTATGCATTGTGATAACCAGGCTACTATACACATTGTCAGCAACTCAGTCTTCTATGATAGGACTAAACACATTGAAGTGGATTGTCATAAGGTGAGGCAGGCTGTGGAACAGAAGATTATCCTCCCATGCTACACAAGGAGTGAAGAACAGTTGGCTGACATCTTCACCAAGGCTGCAAGTACCAAGGTTTGCGAGTTCATACTTCTCAAGTTAGGACTCGTGGATCTCTCATCTAACTGATCCTCTATCCATGAAGTGTTCTACTCTTTTTCCTTGGCTTGGTTTTTATCCCAAGTGGTTTTTCCAAGCTAAAGTTTTAATGAGGGAATGCTTCATGGTTTCCAAGCTTGACTAGTTCCTATAGGCAAGCTTGAGGGGGAGTGTTGACATGAAGAATAAATTGATGAGATGGTGCAATAAGGAGCATGAGGGAATCAAGTAAGCTCGAATGATTCAAGAATCAAGTTGCCTTGGTACACAAGGCTGTCCGTACAACCTAAGGGTTCTTGTGTGCCTTGCAAGGCAAGGGAAAGAGGAGTGACCCGGAAATGCAACAAGGAAGAGTCTCTTGCCATGCCTTAGGCAGTTTGAATATTGGAGAAGGCAAATCACGTGTGAGGCAAGAGGGATGGTCTTTGGGAACGTTAGGAGGTGTCAATATCACCCTGGTCTGTGGTAGCACTCTGTCCATGGCAGTGAGGACTCTGATCCGTGACAGTTGGGACAGTGGGGACAGTTTGGACTCACACACCATTGTTTAATCTTATTCTGATTATGTACTACTTTAATGTTATCCTAGGATATATGTTGTGCCTATTTATGTAACCATCTTGCAAGATAATTAATTAAGGAAACAATTTCCTCCTTCTCTCTCTCTCTCGCAAGTTACTCTCTCTCTCCTTTCTCCATGTTCTTCATTTGTATACTCTGAATCTATCTAAACTCTCAGTTTGGACATATGGCAAGTTCTTCAAGCTCCTAATCAAACCAGGATGAATCACTATGTAAGAAGCTTGATTTGGAACCATTATTCAGTGGAGAGTATCCATGAAGTTGAATAAATCCCAAAGGAGTTATGTTTAAGAAGTTATTTCACTTTCTAATTAGGATATCCATGTTTAGCCTGTTTGGACATATGGCAAGTTCTTCAAACTTCTAATCAAACCAGGATGAATCACTATGTAAAAAGCTTGATATGGAACCATTAATAAGTGGAGAGTCTTTCATGAAGTTGAATAAATCTCATAGGAGTTATGTTGAATAAGTTATTCCACTTTCTAATCATGATATCCATGTTTAGCCTGTTTGGACATATGGCAAGTTCTTCAAGCTTCTAATCAAACCAGGATGAATCACTATGTAAAAAGCTTGATATGGAACCATTAATAAGTGGAGAGTCTTTCATGAAGTTGAATAAATCTCATAGGAGTTATGTTGAATAAGTTATTCCACTTTCTAGTCAGGATATCCATGTTTAGCCTGTTTGGACATATGGCAAGTTCTTCAAGCTTCTAATCAAACCAGGATGAATCACTATGTAAAAAGCTTGATATGTAACCATTAATAAGTGGAGAGTCTTTCATGAAGTCGAATAAATCACATAGGAGTTGTGTTGAATAAGTTATTTCACTTTCTAATCAGGATATCCATGTTTAGCCTGTTTGGACATATGGCAAGTTCTTCAAGCTTCTAATCAAACCAGGATGAATCACTATGTAAGCAGCTTGATTTAGAACCATTATTCAGTGTAGAGTATCCATGAAGTTGAATAAATCCCAAAGGAGTTATGTTTAACAAGTTATTCTACTTTCTAATCAGGATATCCATGTTTAGCCTGTTTGGACATATTGCAAGTTCTTCAAGCTTCTAATCAAACCCGGATGAATCACTACGTAAGAAGCTTGATTTGGAACCATTATTCAGTGGAGAGTATGGATGGAACATGGTTGAGAGGATCTTAAGGTACCTAAGAGAGGCGCTAGGCCAAGGAGTATGGATGTGTTGTAATGGCAGCACTGAAGTAGTGGGATATTGTGATGCTGATTGGGCAGGAGATAGAGTGGATAGGAGATCAACCACGTGATATTGCACTTTCATTGGAGGCAATCTAGTGACTTGGAAAAGCAAGAAGCAGAAGGTAGTTTCATGTTCAAGTGCTGAAGCAGAATATAGTGCAATGAGGAAGCTCACAAGTGAATTGTTATAAATCAAAGGGCTGCTTAAAGACTTGGGAATGGAGGCTACAACACCAATCACTATGAAGTGGATTGTCATAAGGTGAGGCAGGCTGTGGAACAGAAGATTATCCTCCCATGCTACACAAGAAGTGAAGAACAGTTGGCTGACATCTTCACCAAGGCTGCAAGTACCAAGGTTTGCGAGTTCATACTTCTCAAGTTAGGACTCGTGGATCTCTCATCAAACTGATCCTCTATCCATGAAGTGTTCTACTCTTTTTCCTTGGCTTGGTTTTTATCCCAAGTGGTTTTTCCAAGCTAAGGTTTTAATGAGGGAATGCTTCATGGTTTCCAAGCTTGACTAGTTCCTATAGTCAAGCTTGAGGGGGAGTGTTGACATGAAGAATATATTGATGAGATGGTGCAATAAGGAGCATGAGGGAATCAAGTAAGCTCGGATGATTCAAGAATCAAGTTGCCTTGGTACACAAGGCTGTCCGTACAACCTAAGGGTTCTTGTGTGCCTTGCAAGGCAAGGGAAAGAGGAGTGACCCGGAAATGCAACAAGGAAGAGTCTCTTGCCATGCCTTAGGCAGTTGGAATATTGGAGAAGGCAAATCACGTGTGAGGCAAGAGGGATGGTCTTTGGGAACGTTAGGAGGTGTCACTATCACCCTGGTGTGTGGCAGCACTCTGTCCATGGCAGTGAGGACTCTGATTCGAGACAGTTGGGACAGTGGGGACAGTTTGGACTCAGTCACCATTGTTTATTCTTATTCTGATTCTGTACTACCTTAATGTTATCCTAGGATATTTGTTGTGCCTATTTATTTAACCATCTTGCAAGATAATTAATTAAGGAAACAATTTCCTCCTTCTCTCTCTCTCTCGCAAGTTACTCTCTCTCTCTCCTTTCTCCATGTTCTTCATTTGTATATTGTGAATCTATCTAAACTCTCAGTTTGGACATATGGCAAGTTCTTCAAGCTCTTAATCAAACCAGGATGAATCACTATGTAAGAAGCTTGATTTGGAACCATTATTCAGTGGAGAGTATCCATGAAGTTGAAATAATCCCAAAGGAGTTATGTTTAAGAAGTTATTCCACTTTCTAATCAGGAGATCCATGTTTAGCATGTTTGGACATATGGCAATTTCTTCAAGCTTCTAATCAAACCAGAAAGAATCACTATGTAAAAAGCTTGATATGGAAACATTAATAAGTGGAGAGTCTTTCATGAAGTTGAATAAATCTCATAGGAGTTATGTTGAATAAGTTATTCCACTTTCTAATCAGGATATCCATGTTTAGCCTGTTTGGACATATGGCAAGTTCTTCAAGCTTCTAATCAAACCTAGATGAATCACTATGTAAGAAGCTTGATTTGGAACCATTATTCAGTGGAGAGTATCCATGAAGTTGAATAAATCCCAAAGGAGTTATGTTTAAGAAGTTATTCCACTTTCTAATCAGGATATCCATGTTTAGCCTGTTTGGATATATGGCAAGTTCTTCAAGCTTCTAATCAAACCAGGATGAATCACTATGTAAAAAGCTTGATATGGAACCATTAATAAGTGGAGAGTCTTTCATGAAGTCGAATAAATCACATAGGAGTTATGTGGAATAAGTTATTCCACTTTCTAATCAGGATATCCATGTTTAGCCTGTTTGGACATATGGCAAATTCTTCAAACTTCTAATCAAACCAGGATGAATCACTATGCAAGAAGCTTGATTTGGAACCATTATTCAGTGGAGATTATCCATGAAGTTGAATAAATCTCAAAGGAGTTATGTTTAAGAAGTTATTCCACTTTCTAATCAAGATATCCATGTTTAGCCTATTTGAACATATGGCAAGTTCTTGAAGCTTCTAATCAAACCAGGATGAATCACTATGTAAGAACCTTGATTTGGAACCATTATTCAGTGGAGAGTCTACATGAAGTTGAATAAATCCCAAAGGAGTTATGTTTTAGAAGTTATTCCACTTTTTAATCAGGATATCCATATTTAGCTTTTTTGGACATATGGCAAGTTCTTCAAGCTTCTAATCAAACCAGGATGAATCACTATGCAACAAGATTGATTTGGAACCATTATTCAGTGGAGAGTATCCATGAAGTTGAATAAATCACAAAGTAGTTATGTTTAAGAAGTTATTCTACTTTCTAATCAGGATATCCATGTTTAGCCTATTTGGACATATGGCAAGTTCTTGAAACTTCTAATCAAACCAGGATGAATCACTTTGTAGGAAGCTTGATTTGTAACTAGGCATGGGCATTTCTACCCCAATCCGAATTACCTACCTAAACCCTGTTGAGAGGAAGGTAATGAAGAGATGGAGTCTTGGAGGTTCAGGGATCAATTAGAGAAGAGAAGTGTTGAAGTTGAGACAGTAACTCCAAAAGTTACCACAATAACTTTTGGAAAGTTACCACAGTAACTTTGGAAGAAGGTAAATAAGGCAAGATGAGAAGTTATCTTGCATTTATTCATTCTGGACAGGAGGAACACGACCAGGAAGAGTGGATAAGATAAGAGGATAAGGTGAGACCACAGCTGGAAAGGAAGAGCTACTTTACAACATGTCCAAGCATGTGGAGCCTCTCAGCCAAGTATTTGTATTGACCTCACATGCTTATAGGTCCAGGTTGAATTCATTGAACCTAGACATGATTGTATTCTCTTTATATCTTGTAAGCTCTCATTTGAATCAAGCAATGCAGTTTTGAGTCTCTCTCTCTCTCTCTCTCTCTAAATCGCCATTCTCTCTCTTTTCTCTCTATTCTCTGAATCACTCTTACAAACCACTCTTATTCTCTATTAATCTTTGATGTACACTCACTAGAACACTAAAACACAAAAGTGTTTATGGTATCAGAGCTAGGTTGCTCAAAGAAGTGAGTGTGGTTTGCGAAATCTGTGTTCTTTCAGCTGTGGTGTTTCTGGGTTGTTTTTCCTTTTCTGCTGTGTTCTTGGTGTTCTTGATGGGGGCTGAAGATCCAGACATGGAGAAGAAGCACAGATCGTGTAGGTTAGTTGTTCTTGAAGGGGATAACTATGGGTTGTGGTCTAGATCTGCCAGAACAGCTTTGGAAAGTCAAGGGCTTTTGTATAGCCATGTAAAGATGGAATCTTTGAAGGAGATATCCATGGATAAAGGCCATACAACAAGTCTAGGGGTTGAAGACAAGTGGATCCAAGAAGATGTGAGAACACTTGAGATCATCCAAAGGTACCTCTCAGTTTCTATCCTGAAAGCTTATAGTCATTGTGAGACTGCTAAGGAGTTATGGGAGAGTCTTGAAGCTAGGTATGGGAACGAGTCTAATCTGTGTAGGGTCTTTGAGATTAAGAAAGCTATTAGAAACCTGAAGCAAGGAAAAGATGAGTTCAATCAGTATCTAGAGAGGTTTAGGAGCTTGTGGTCTGAGCTGAAGCTGTTAAGGCCGAGTTCTATTGATCCAGAAGTGTTGCAAGAAAGGTTGGAGCAAGATGCGGTTTTTAGCTTACTGTTGGGTTTGAATCCAGTGTACACTCAGATGGTTAAGCACATACTCAGGGAAGACAAACTTCCTGACCTTGAAAGTGTGTGGGAAAGAGTTCAAAGAGAACAAGGTACCATAAGGTCTTGGGAAGAGAAAAGGAGTGTGTGTGTGTTAAGGGAACAATACACAGAAAGCAAGGAAGACTGAAGAGTGTATCTGAGAGTAGAAGATACAAGAAAAGGGTGTGGAAGAAGAGTAGACAGTCTAGCAACAACACTGATGTGGAGGTGGTTAAGAAGATGGAGCAGTATGTCATTAAAGGGAGAGCCTTATACTCTTCCTTCATGAGTGAATCAAAAGAAGCAGGAAGAGAAGCAAGTGAACAAAAGATATCAGAGGCTGACAGACCTATCACCAGGAGAGAATGGGAGGCACTTATAGCAAGGATTACAGGTCTGGCTGCCACCAGGGAAACCAGTATACATCCCATAGCCTCCAAACCTATCATAGTTGATTCTGGAGCAAGTCATCACATGATCAGTGATAAGGGCTTGATGAGTGATATTAAGGCTACAACTGGGAGTGTCATGATTCCTAATGGTGATAGGATCCCAATTGAAGGGATAGGAAACTTGAAGCTGTTTGAAAAGGATTCAGCTGCTTTCTATCTACCTCAGTTCACTTCCAACCTGATATCAGTGAAGAGGGCTACTGTTGATCTTAATTGCCAAGTGGTGTTCAGGCCAAATGAAGTTGAGTTTTAAGACCTGAAGTCTGGACAAGTTATTGGCAGAGGAGACAGCAAGAATCAACTCTACCACCTTCACACAACTAAGCTTTCTCAACCCTTTGATTCTGTTTGTTTAAGCGGGACCACTGATAGGATTAATAGTAGTACTTGGCATGCTAGACTGGGGCATCCTTATACTCGTGCAATTGAACTGATCTTACCTGCTTTATCATTCAATCATCTAGAGTGTGAGGCTTGCATATTAGGGAAGCATTGTAGGACTGTGTTTCCAACATCAGAGACTATATATGAGAATTGTTTTGATTTGGTGCACTCTGATGTGTGGACATCTCCATGTGTGTCTAGGGATAACCAGAAGTATTTTGTGACTTTCATAGATGAAAAGTCTAAGTATACTGTGATCACATTACTTCCATCCAAGGATAGGGTACTAGATGCCTTTGTAAACTTCCAAGCATATGTTACTAACCATTACGATGCTACTGTGAAGGTACTAAGGTCAGATAATGGAGGAGAGTACACCAACAATGCTTTCAAGAGTCACCTAGCAAAGCATGGCATAGTGCACCAGACCAGTTGTCCTTACACTCCACAACAAAATGGGGTTGCTGAGAGGAAGAATAGACACCTAATGGAGGTATCTAGATCCATGATGTATCACTCAAATGTTCCAAAACATTTTTGGGGGGATGCTGTTCAGACTGCTTGCTACCTCATCAACCGGATACCAACCAAGGTCTTGAAGAATCTATCCCGTCTGAAGTGTTGAATAAGAGCAAGCCATACATTGATCATCTGCGTGTGTTTGGATGCTTGTGTTATGTCTTGGTTCCAGGAGAGAAGAGAAACAAGCTTGATGCTAAGAGCACTAAAGCTATGTTCATGGGTTACTCAATAACTCTGAAAGGGTACAAGTGTTATGATCCAGTAACAAGAAGAGTTTTGGTGTCTAGAGATGTGAAATTTATAGAGTCAAGAGGGTATTATGAGGAGAAGAAGTGGGAAGATTTGGAGGATCTGTCTCAAGCTCCATCAGATAAGGCAACAACACTTAGGATGGTGTTGGAGAAGCTAGGGATAAACATGTCTCAGGATCAGGAACCCAGAAGGAGAGAACCTTCTGATCAGGCTGAAGAAGCTGAAAGAACAACCCCTCTTGATCATGAGAGGGGGAATGGATCTGAATCAGGTGTGCAATAGCAGAACCAAGAGGATTCAGGTAATCATGATCAAGATGTGACACATGAAGTAGAGAATGATGCTCAGTCTAGTGGAGATGAGCAAGGAGAGACTACTGGTTTAGAAGAACAAGCTCAAGATGTAGTACAAACTGAATATCAGGTTCAACCATTGCGAAGAAGCACAAGGATAAAGAAGGATCCTTCCAACTGGGTAAACACGAGA
Source organism: Sinapis alba (assembly GCA_012274485.2). Taxonomy (NCBI): domain Eukaryota; kingdom Viridiplantae; phylum Streptophyta; class Magnoliopsida; order Brassicales; family Brassicaceae; genus Sinapis; species Sinapis alba. The sequence continues at coordinate 92,400 of MU105802.1, read as the reverse complement.
GTGTACTACAATGCCCAGGATGTGGAGCATCCTTCCCAAGCTGTGTGTTCCTTTGCTGAGTTTCCAGAAGAGCATTGTGCCTTCATGATTAGTCTAGATGAGAGCTATGTACCAAGGTCCTTTGAAGAGGCTATGATGCAGAAAGAGTGGAAAGATTGTGGCTGATGAGTCTAATGCAATGATCAGAAATGATACATGGTATGAGAGTGAGCTTCCAAAAGGGAAGAGAGCTGTGTCAAGCAGATGGATCTTCACCATCAAGTACTTACCAAATGGGAAGATTGATAGACGCAAGACCAGGCTGGTAGCAAGGGGGTTTACACAGACTTATGGAGAAGACTACATTGACACATTTGCTCCAGTGGCCAAGCTTCACACAAT
>MU105802.1:73997-87614 GCA_012274485.2 Sinapis alba | reverse complement strand
AGGTTTTGTCTAGTCCCTGTCCTAGATTATTGTTTATGCTGTGTATGGTGTCTAGGCAAGTTGTTTAGAACATGTTGTGTGTCTTGTTGCATTGATAGAGGTCTAGGAGAGTTTCCTAGTCTCATAATGCATTCATAAATTGTTTAGGTTGATTAGATGAGTTATCTAGTCTTTGTTTTGACATTTAATCTTTAAGTTGCTTAAATGTTCTTTAAAATAGCCTGAATGCCTTGTAATTGATGAGTTTTCATTCTTGTGCATTTAGTGAATTGGTTGCTTGGATTTGAATTGAATGAGTTGTTTAGATTCTGTCCTTGCACTTTGTTGAATTTTATGGATCAGACTTGGTGAGTTATCAAGGTCTGATCCTAGTGTGTGGTCTAATTCTTGCTGGAGTTTGAGTGGTGTTTCAGGTACACAAGAGGTGCTCTCTGTCCATCACCAATCTGAGACAAAGAAGAAGGCTTTGCCCATGTGTTCAGAGCCTACACAGTGTGTATATTCCTGACCATGGAGAGCTAACTTGTGTGTAGAACCGGTTGACTTAAGCGCAGGCTGTTTGGTTGTTGCGCTCCTGGTTCAAGAGACACACAAGGAGGGCCATCACCTAAGTCATGAGGAGACCGGTGGTCCAAAAGGCAGTGGAGCAGAGATCAAAAGGGGAATTGGTTGGCTTAAGCGCAGGTGTTGGTACTGTTGTGCTCCTGGTTTCAAGCTCAGTGTTGCTCACTTCCAAGCTTGGTCCTTCACCTATACTCTCCGGATCAAGCTTGAAGAGGGGTAATGGTGAGCAATCCTGAAGGTCCAGGTCGTCCACTGCCCTGCCTCAGTTCAAAAGGAGGATTCAAGTGTCCAAGAGACACTCCTCACTATACTCATTCTACCATATGCAAAGGGAGTAACCAGTTCAATCTTTGAGTTGAAGTTTGATTGGTTTATGCCTTGGGAATTAATGCATGTGTTTGTGTATTGTTTGTTCAGGTACTTGGAGCTCATGAGCAGAGTCTGGTAGTGGATCAAACCCTTTGATAATGGCAAGAGGTCAGAAGAAAGGGGGAGACAAAGAACAAGTACTACATGGAGAGCTCCAAACATGGATATCCTGATTAGAAAGTGGAATAACTTCTTAAACATAACTCGTTTGGGATTTATTCAACTTCATGGGCACTCTACACTGAATAATGTTTCCAAATCAAGCTTCTTACATAGTGATTTATCCTGGTTTGATTAGAAGCTTGAAGAACTTGCTATATGTCCAAACATGTTAAACATGGATATCCTGATTAGTAAGTGGAATAACTTCTTCAACATAACTCCAATGAGATTTATTCAACTTCATGGATACTCTCCACTGAATAATGGTTCCAAATCAAGCTTTTTACATAGTGATTCATCCTGGTTTGATTAGAAGCTTCAAGAACTTGCCATATGTGTTGACATGAAGAAATAAATAGCAGCCACAGCTATGAAGAGAAGAATGGTAATCAAGAGAAGAAGAGAAGTGTTGTGGAGCTTGGAGACCAAGTCTGGGTTAAATTTTGGGTGTGAAGCAAGGAAGGGCATTGGTGCTTACTTGCCATTGAAGAAAGGCCATGATCCAGAGTTTATGAGTCCCTAAACATGATCATAAGGCTCATAAACTCACTGGCCAATCCCTAGGCTGGGATGCTTGTACTCTTTTTCCCTAAGTGATGGTTTTATCGCATGAGGTTTTCCACAGTTAGGTTTTTAATGAGGCAAGTACTCTCAGTTCCAAGCTTGCCCAAGGATATCCTATGGTCAAGCTTGAGGGGGAGTGTTGGAATGAAGATAAATAATGCTGGAGATGATGAAGAGACCAAGAATCAAGAGCAAGCAAATCCGGAACAAGCAGATTGGAATCTGTCCGTACAGTCTTGGCTTGCAAGTAACCAAAACTTAACCTAAAGTGTCTTGGAAGGCAAGCTAGGTGGGGAACTCGTCCAGCTTAGTCTTTTGAAGCAGATTTGAAGTTTAAAAAGGGTATCAGGCTGTTGGAGAGAGTTCAGGCAAGTTGGGAATTAAATAGAGTAAAAGTCACATGTGCATAAGAGGATGAGCCTGCTGTCACTTTCACTCAACCAGACTGTGCCCATCTCTCTCTCCTGTCACTCTCCCTCCCTCTGGTCGAGATTCTCCTTGGCTGCATCCTCCTGGCTTCATCAGAAACCCTACAACAATATTTGTTTAGTAGATTAGTACTTTAACATTTGTTTAATCACTTGCAAGTTGTAATCTGGCTATAAAGCCAACCCATCTGTATTCTGAAACCTCTAAGAAAAGAGGAGTTCTCTTTCTTCATTATTCTCTGGTTGCATACTCTCTTAGACTCTCATTCTCTCTATTCTCTCTTGCTACACACGAACTCACTCTCTTTGATACTCAAGAACACTCTCATACTCTTTAAGTTAAATAAATCTCATAGGACTTATGTTGAATAAGTTATTCAACTTTTTAATCAGAATATCCATGTTTAGCCTGTTCGGACATATGACAAGTTCTTCAAGCTTCTAATCAAACCAAGATGAATCACTATGTAAGAAGCCTTATTTGGAACCATTATTCAGTGAAGAGTATCCATGAAGTTGAATAAATCCCAAAGGAGTTATGTTTAAGAAGTTATTCCACTTTCTAATCAGGATATCCATGTTTAGCCTGTTTGGACATATGGCAAGTTCTTCAAGCTTCTAATCAAACCAGGATGAATCACTATGTAAAAAGCTTGATTTGGAACCATTAATCAGTGGAGAATCTTTCATGAAGTCGAATAAATCACATAGAAGTTATGTTGAATAAGTTATTCCATTTTCTAATCAGGATATCCATGTTTAGCAAGTTTGGACATATGGCAAGTTCTTCAAGCTTCTAATAAAACAAGGAGGAATCACTATGTAAAAAGATTGATTTAGAACCATTAATAAGTGGAGATTTTTTCATGAAATTGACTAAATCTCATAGGAGTTATGTTAAATAAGTTATTCCACTTTCTAATCAGGATATCCATGTTTAGCCTGTTTGGACATATGGCAAGTTCTTCAAGCTTCTAATCAAACCAGGATGAATCACTATTTAAGAAGCTTGATTTGGAACCATTATTCAGTGGAGAGTATCCATGAAGTTGAATAAATCCCAAAGGAGTTATGTTGAAGAAGTTTTTCCACTTTTTAATTAGGATATCCATGTTTAGCCTGTTTGGACATACGGCAAATTCTTCAAGCTTCTAATCAAACCAGGATGAATTACTATGTAAGAAGCTTGATTTGGAACCATTATTCAGTGGAGAGTATCCATGAACTTGAATAAACCCCAAAGGAGTTATGTTTAAGAAGTTATTCCACTTTCTAATTGAGATATCCATGTTTAGCCTGTTTGGACATATGGCAAGTTCTTCAAGCTCCTAATCAAACCAGGATGAATCACTATGTAAGAAGCTTGATTTGGAACCATTAATCAGTGTAGAGTATCCATGAACTTTAATAAACCCCAAAGAAGTTATGTTTAAGAAGTTATTCCACTTTCTAATTAGGATATCCATGTTAGCCTGTTTGGACATATGGCAAGTTATTCAAGCTCCTAATCAAACCAGGATGAATAACTATGTAAGAATCTTGATTTGGAACCATTATTCAGTGGAGAGTATCCATGAAGTTGAATAAATCCCAAATGAGTTATGTTTAAGAAGTTATTCCACTTTCTAATCAGGATATCCATGTTTAGCCTGTTTGGACATATGGCAAGTTCTTCAAGCTTCTAATCAAACTAGGATGAATCACTATGTAAAAAGCTTTATTTGGAACCATTAATCAGTGGAGATTCTTTCATGAAGTCGAATAAATCACATAGGAGTTATGTCGAATAAGTTATTCCACTTTCTAATTAGGATATCCATGTTTAGCATGTTTGGACATATGGCAAGTTCTTCAAGCTTCTAATCAAACCAGGATGAATCACAATGTTAAAAGCTTGATTTGGAACCATTAATAAGTGGAGAGTTTTTCATCAAATTGAATAAATCTCATAGGAGTTATGTTGAATAAGTTATTCCACTTTCTAATCAGGATATCCATGTTTAGCCTGTTTGGACATATGGCAAGTTCTTCAAGCTTCTAATCAAACCAGGATGAATCACTATGTAAGAAGCTTGCTTTGAAACCATTATTCAGTGGATAGTATCCATGAATTTGAATAAATCCCAAAGGAGTTATGTTGAATAAGTTATTCCACTTTCTAATCAGGATATCCATTTTTAGCATGTTTGGACATATGTCAAGTTCTTCAAGCTTCTAATCAAACCAGGATGAATCACTATGTAAGAAGCTTGATTTGGAACAATTATTCAGTGGAGAGTATCCAAGAAGTTGAATAAATCTCATAGGTGTTATGTTGAATAAGTTATTCCACTTTCTAATCAAGATATCCATGTTTAGCATGTTTGGACATATGGCAAGTTCTTGAAGCTTTTAATCAAACCAGGATGAATCACTATGTAAGAGGCCTTATTTGGAACCATTATTTAGTGGAGAGTGTCCATGAAGTTGAATAAATCCCAAAGGAGTTATGTTTTAGAAGTTATTCCACTTTCTAATCAGGATATCCATATTTAGCTTTTTTGGACATATGGCAAGTTCTTCAAGCTTCTAATTAAACCAAGATGAATCACTATGTAATAAGCTTGATTTGAAACCATTAATCAGTGGATGTAAGTTTTGTCAAGAACAAGTGAAGAACAATGGAATAAGAGAAAGTTGAATCCGAGGCAAAGGAGAGAGAGAGAGTGAATGGTGTTTGTGTCGACAAGAGAAAGAGAGAATAGGGAAGGATTCTTTTTCCTTAATATTAACAAATGAGGTTACATGGTTATTTATGGACAATCAGAACAAAGAGAAATTAATAAACAAAGGAGGTCTGGTCGAGATTCTGGACAAGGCAGAATGAAAGGGACAGGTCCTCAACGCCTCTCTCCTTAACCTCAACATGTGACTTTTACATTAAACAAATCCATCTTCAGTCAAGGCGTCCTCCAACGGTCATCTCCTTGCCCCCGAGCCTCCTTTGGTCGACATACCCATCAGTTGCTTTGCTTCCATGGTAGGTTAGGTCACTGATGGGTTTAGGTTGATTCGTACAAGTTGTACGGACAGACTTGTAACACAAGTTACTCTTCTAGTCTTCTCTTCTTCTCTTATTGATGATCATATCCTTTCTTCATGATCAATTGTGGAGAGTATTTTATGAAATTGAATAAATCTCATAGGAGTTATGTTGAATAAGTTATTCCACTTTCTAATCAGGATATCCATGTTTAGCATGTTTGGACATATGGCAAGTTCTTAAAGCTTCTAATTAAACCAGGATGAATCACTATGTAAGAAGTTTGATTTGGAACCATTATTCAGTAGAGAGTATCCATGAAGTTGAATCAATCCCAAAGGTGTTATGTGTGAGAATTGAAGAACCTGAGAGAGATTATGGGAAGAACATGAAGAACAATGAAGAACATGAGAGAGAGAGGGGATTTCGAAAATGAGAGAGAGAGAAGAGGAAATATGTTTCGTTTATTCATTTGTTACAAGTTACACATCCTTTTAAAGGGAAACTAGTATGAAAAAGTTGACAAACTAATATAATAAATAATGCTGGTGAAATAAGACAAATAGGCAGGCCAGCAGGATCAGAACTAGCAGGATCAGAGACAGCAGGATGCAGGACCAGCAGGTTGATAGTGACAGGTCTGTCTCTCTCCTCCTTAACCTTCACATGTGATCTCCTCTTGTCAACTTGCTATTTTCGAAAATTCAACCTCCTTGATAGCTTCTGGTTACTCAGACAAGATAATGTACAAGTCTTATTCAGTTACTTGCCTTCCAAGTCAGGTTAGGTCAACCTCAACTCAGCTGGTTCCATATTGCCTTTTCTTCTCCATAACTCCATCTTATTTCTTCTTCATCTCAACACTCCCCCTCAAGCTTGACCTTATGTACTGGTCAAGCTTGGAACCATGAAGAACTTCCCTCATTAAAACCTTAATGTGCAAAACCCACTGAGACAAAAACACATCAAGGAAAAAGAGTAGAAGTCTTCATGATAGGAAAGTCAGTGAGATGTGAGGTCTATGAGTCCCAACTTGGAGTGGATGAACTCACAGACTTTTGTGCTTGCTGCCTTTGTGAAGATATCAGCTAGCTGGTCTTCACTTCTAGTATAGCAAGGTAAGATAACTTGTTGCTCCACTGCTTGTCTCACTTTATGGCAGTCTACTTCAATATGCTTTGTTCTCTCATGAAACACAGAGTTTGAAGCTATGTGTATGGCCGCCTTGTTATCACAGTGCATGGTGATTGGAGTTGTTGTCTCGATGCCCAAATCCCTCAGTAGGTTCTTGATCCATATGATTTCACTAGTGAGCTTTCTCATAGCTCTATACTCTGCCTCAGCACAAGAACATGACACCACTTTCTGCTTCTTGCTCTTCCAAGTTACCAAGTTACCTCCAATGAATGTACAATACCCAGTGGTTGATCTCCTATCAACTCTATCTCCTGTCCAATCAGCATCACAGTATCCTACAGTCTCAGTGCTTCCATTGCAACCCATCCAAACACCTTGACCAGGAGCTTCTCTCAAGTATCTCATGATTCTTTCAACCATGTTCCAATGGTGTACCTTAGGAGCTTGCATATGCTGACTGACTTGGTTCACAGCAAAACAAATGTCAGGTCTTGTGATGGTCAGATAAAATGAGTTTCCCAACCATTCTTCTATACTTCTTCACATCCTTAAATGGAGTGTTCTCAAACTCCCCCTCTCGCAGCACTTTGTAGCCATCCTCAAGAGGAGGCTTTGCTGCTCTTCCTCCAAAGTCTCCTTCCTCTCTCAACAGATCCATTGCATACTTCCTTTGAGATAGAAATAGTCCTTCCTTGGATCTACACACTTCAATTCCAAGGAAATACTTTAGCTCTCCAAGATCCTTGATGTCAAACACTGATTTTAGGAATGCCTTTGTGGCCTGAATCCCATCCTTGTCGCTTCCTATTATGATAATATCATCTACATATCAGGATAACCACAATGCCTTGTGGTCCAGTCAGTGTGAAGAGAGTATGATCAGCTTCTGACTTCCTAAATCCTCTTCGATTCAGTGTGGTGCTTAGCTTGTGATACAAGGCCCTTGGTGATTGCTTCAAGCCATAAATTGCTTTCTTCAGCCTCGACACATTCCCTGGTTTGACCAAATGGTCTAGACCAGGAGGAGGATGCATGTAGACCTCATCTTCTAACTCTCCTTGCAGAAAGGCATTCTTCACATCCATTTGCCACAAATCCCATTCCAAGTTAGTAGCAATTGAGAAGATGGTCCTAATAGTGTGAAGCTTTGCTATTGGTGCAAATGTATCAATGTAATCCTCTCCATATGTCTGAGTGAATCCTCTTGCAACCGGCCTTCTCTTGCGCCTCTCCACCTTTTCACTGCCTTCTTGCCTTTTGGAAGTTCAGCGTCATACCAAGTGTCATTGACTATCATAGCATTGGTTTCATTCCCAACAGAGTCTCTCCACTCTTTAAACTCCATTGCCTCTTCATATGATCTTGGGATATACTCCTGATCCAGTTGACCAATAAAGACTTGGTGTTCTTGTGGATATTGAGCCAATGAGCATACTGCATGTATAGGATGAGCCACTGCCTGAGAGTGAAGTAGACTCTCGTGTTGATCCAGTTTGAAGGATCCTTTCTCAGCCTTGTACTTCTCCTAAAAGGCTGAACTGCTTCAGGTTCTTCTTCTTCCTCCTCAGATTTTGCTTCATCAGATTCTGCTTCATCAGATTCTGCTTCATCAGATTCTGCTTCATGGTTCACTGGTTCTGGTTGTCCTTGTTGCCTTTCATCCTGATCATGAGTTTCTTGTTGATTCCCCCCTTCAGGATCAGGGTGGGTGAATTCTACAGCTTCATCAACCCCATTTTCCTCAACCACAGTACGTGGACCAGATGTAGCTTCAGGAGGACACACCCTTTGTAATAACCCTCATGAATCAATAAATTTTTGGTCGAGAAAAATTCTACAGAAAAATTTTACTCGACCAGTTTGGAGTTGGTCAATCAGATTTAAAAATAAAAACCGACCCGGAGAATTAAGACGAGAGCCAAAGGACAAAGAATATTTGATAATAAACTGTTCGGGAATATCAACCAGCTTCTTACTCTTTCTGACCTGTCAAAGATTTACACCAGCCTGCTTGCTTAATTTATTTAAATGATCATGTGTCTGTCACAAGCTGCCTGCCTACTTGCTCATTAAGTCACACATGTGCAACTCACAAGCTGCTTGCAGCTTTCTTTATGCAAAGGAAAGGTAAGCTGCTTGTGCTGAAGCTGGTTGCCACATGTTCTGACAAAGCCACAACTTTGTGTAAAGAGAAACCCTGAGCTGAAGCAACCCCCATATGGTATAAAACACCTTCATCTCTCCTTCTGGTCGTCCATTATCTGCAAGAAAAACCATAGAAAGTTCAGAGAAAATCAGAGAGAGAAGAGAGAAAATTCAGACAGAAAAATCAGAGAAAAATTATGGAAAAATCAGAGAATTAAACTGGAGCATGGCTGACCCTTCTCACCATCTGGTGTCTCCAATCAGTGAAGTGTGGTGTATGTAATAAGTGAAGGTTGGTCGTGACTTCATCTAGGAGTTGAGAGCACCCCATGAATTGATTCTTTGATTTTAATCGGTAAGGATTTATGATTCTGTTAAGATCAGTTTAAGTAAAGCTTCATGTCTGGAATAAAACCTAAGCTCTGTTCTGATCATGTTTGAAGTGATCCTGTCCTAATCCACCTTGTCTGAACTGAGCTTCAACCAAATTGATTTAGTTAGTTAGGTTGAACCAAACTGCCGGAATACTAATGTTCTGAACCGAACAGATTTGGTCTTGTCTAGTACTGAGCTGAGCCTTTCTGTATATGGTCTGAACTTGTCTTGAACTGATCTGGTCTGAGTAGAACCAAGCTAAGCTGTTGTGAACTGATTAGAACCGGACTAAACTGAACATGAGCTGAGCTGTTATAAACCGATTTAAGTTGTTATAGCCTGAACCGAACTGATCTTGAGATCAAACCACTCTGTTTCAGTTCAGTGGTCGAGAGAAGCTTGAAGGATCAACCAGATTCATCAAGTAGAATCATGTTCTGTCTAGTTAGTCAAAGAAGTCTGAAGATCAGTCCGGGTAACCTTCGGGACGTTCTGAATCAGGAGTGAAGTGGAGTGTGATTAGCTCGAGCTCGAGTCTAGTCTTTCTTAGCCAATCTCATGGATTCAATGGTGAGTCTAGATAGATGATGAATAAGTTATGAATGAAATGAGTATGCATGATTACATACTGAATATGGTTGATTGATAAGCAAAGTATCTTAATCTATAATTGAATGTGAGGTGTTTACTTATGTAAACATTTAAGAAATATTATGAATTATTATTTGAGGTTTATCCCGAGCCTTAGTACTTGTTCTCAAATACTAATATATAAGTATATAAGTATAAATCATTTGAAATCTTATTGTATACTCACTCTCCCAAACTTCCCGCATTGCCGTGAATTGGTCCTGCGATATGGAACAAGGTCACGAAGACACGATGATGGGGTCGCACCCTGGAGGCCGTGTAACTGCATGCAGTGTTAGATGTTCGATATTGGAATATCTGATGGAGATGATAGTTTTAATTATTTTCCCGCTAGACTTGGTTAACCTTGGTGGTTTTCCGGATTTAGTATATATATATATATATATATATATATTATAAGTATGAGTGAATGGCGGGTATCGTGGAGGTGATGTTTAAGATGAGATTCACATCGATGGAATGATAAGCCTTATATATATTTTTATTAGTTATAGAATATATTTCCACTGCATACAAATGGAGTTCATTGCTCGGGATATTATTAATATATGTTGGGGTGCGGGATTAGACTCACTGAGTAAACTAGTTACTCATGACTCATTTGTGATGCAGGTTACCAGTAGGCGGGAGACCTTACTCTAGAACGGGAAGGAACATCATTAGCCAGCGGTAGATTTATTATCCTTGCAAGACATTTTGTATATAGCTTTTGTATAAAACTTGTTTTCTGATAACTTCAAGGTCGACCTATAACATTTTTGTAAGATGATTTTGAATAAATAAATCTATAATGTATAAAGATTTTTCTAAAGTACGGGTTCCATATGATATTAGTCCTTGTCCGGGACAAACTAACTATCAGGTATTGCTTGATCGGGTTGAAAAGCCTTAAGTGATATTTGATAGGAGCGTCGATGTTCTCAGATTGCTAGTCCAAGGAACTCAAAGGTATTCGGGAACCTTGGGTCGGCTTTCAGGGAGCATCGACTGTGTCATTTCCGTTCATCTATGATCGGGGGTGTCACACCCTTGTTTCTTGATTTTCTTGAGGCATGCTTATGCCAAGATTCTCCAGAATCATCCTGAGATTGGCAGCTTTGTTTGTTGCTTGGGAGAGGTCTTTCAAGTTATCCCAACTCTTTTCCTCATAGTACCCCTTAGTCTCTACAAACTTCACATCTCTTGATATTGGAACCTTTCTTGCCACTGGATCATAGCACTTATAACCCTTTTGTGTTGGAGAGTAGCCAATGAACATAGCCTTTGAGCTCCTGGCATCTAGCTTGCTCCTTTGTTCCCTGGTACCAACACAAAGCAGAGGCATCCAAATACTATCAAATGGTCCAGAGATGGCTTGTTGTTGTTTAATACTTCAAATGGAGACAAGTCATTGAGAATCCTAGTGTGGATTCTGTTGATAAGATAACAAACAGCCATCACAACATCACTCCAAAATCTCTTTGGAACATTAGTGTGAAACATCATTGACCTTGCTACTTCCATTAGGTGCCTATTCTTCCTCTCGGCTACTCCATTTTGCTGAGGAGTATAAGGACAGCTTGTTTGATGTATGATCCCATGTTGAGCTATATACTGCTTGAATGCTTGACTTGTGTACTCTCCACCATTATCTGATTTGAGAATCTTGAGTTTGGCACTGAAATGATTGGAGACATGGGTCTGAAAATTCTTGGAAGCTTCAAGTACTCTGTCCTTAGACTGAATCAGAAGATAGAGTTGATAGAAGATCAACTACTGGATATTTCACCTTCATTGGAGGCAACTTGGTAACTTGGAAGAGCAAGAAGCAGAAAGTTGTGTCATGCTCAAGTGCTGAAGCTGAGTATAGGGCCATGAGGAAACTCACCAGTGAACTCATATGGATCAAGGGGCTACTAAGAGACTTGGGAATAGAAACAACTATTCCTATCACCATGCACTGTGACAACCAGACAGCAATTCATATAGCATCTCATATAGCATCCAACAATGTGTTCCATGAAAGGACCAATCACATTGAGGTGGATTGCCACAAGGTCAGGCAAGCAGTTGAGCAGCAGATCATCCTCCCTTGTTACACAAGAAGTGAAGATCAACTGGCTGATATCTTCACAAAGTCTGCTAGTAGTAAGGTTTGCGAGTCCATATACTCTAAATCAGGGCTTGTGGACCTCTCATCACACTGATCCTCTTAGCCATGGGGTTCTTACTCTTTTTCCTTGGCTTGATTTTTATCTCATGTGGTTTTTCCAAGCTAAAGGTTTTAATGAGGGGATACTTCATGGTTTCCAAGCTTGACCAGTCCCTTATGGTCAAGCTTGAGGGGGAGTGTTGACATGAAGAAGAAATAATAACAAGGAGGAAGAGACAATTCAGATTAATGAAGGATAAGGCAGATTGGGCTTACAAACTGGTTTGGTGCATTCTCAACTAAAGACTTGAACTAAGAGGGTAACTAATCTGGTTTGTCTAACTAAGTGGGTCTGATCGAAATGTCTGAGGGTTCACAAGGAGCAGGGAGCTGTTGGTACTAAGGACCAAGACAAGATCACATGTTGGGGTTAAGGAGGAGAGGGATTGGAGACCTGTCACTATCCCTTCTGATCAGGACCAGCCTGCCTAGTTCAGACCAAATTTCTTTATTATGTTCTTGTTGTCTGCTTGTACCTTTGTCTCCCTATTTATGGGACTATATCCAGAAACTAAATCAAGCAAGTAAATCATTTCACTCACTTGCAAACTCTCTCTCTCTCTTCTCTCACGAAATTCTCCCTTCTCTCTTGTTCTTCATGATGTCCTTCACTTAAATCAATTCTGGTTCTTTAATTCTCACATGGTATCAGAGCTACAAAGCTCTTGAGACCTATTCTAGCTCACTCTCTTCTGTTTAATCTCTCTTACTTCCGCAAATCACTCTGTTTTTCCATCCCCTGTTTTTCACACTCTGTTTTTCATACTTTGTTCCATTCACTCTGTTTTTCTCTAATCCCCTGCTTCAGTCACTCTGTTCTTTATCCTCTGTTCTTATACTTTTCTTTCACTAGCCAAAACCATTTTAAAATGGAGAATGCTAAGCTAGTTGCAATTCCAGTAACCCTAACAGGAGTAAACTACTTGATGTGGTCTAGATTGGCCAAGACAGCACTTCGAGGAAGGGGCTTATGGGAACATGTTTCCACTTGAGAAGCCCCACAGAAAACCATTAAAGACCAAGAGGGCGTGGAGATGGTGGTATCTGGAGATGGAAAATGGGGTCAGGAGGACCTCATAGTGTTGTCCATCATTCAAAACAGTTTGGAGCCATCTATCTTGGAAGCTTAATCATACTGTGAGAGCTCCAAAGAGTTGTGGGATACACTCCAAAAGGTGTATGGCAACATTTCAAATTTGAGTAGAGTTTTTGAAGTCAAGAAGGCCATCAACTCTCTACATCAGGAGAACATGGATTTCAACCAACACTTTGGCAAGTTTAGGGTACTATAGGCTGAGTTAGAGATGCTGAGGCCAAGTACAGTGGATCCAAGTGTGCTGAATGATAGGCGTGAGCAAGACAAGGTCTTTGCCCAAGCTGAAGGGATTGCAAACTAAGGCTCCTACAAACCTGAAGACAAGAAGGTGTGGATTTGTGATCATTGCAAGAAGAAAGGACATGGGAAAGACAAGTGCTGGATACTCTATCCCCATCTCAAACCACAGAAGTTCAGATCACCATACAATGATGCTAGAGCTCATTTTTCTGGTGAAATGGGAGAGCCAACAACTCGCTCAACCATGAACTTTAATCCTGGTGGTGAGGGAAAAGCCTTGGCGTCCAGCAGCTGCTCAACAGTGAGGACAATTCTAGATGAAACACTCAAGAGGTCAGACCAGGATTCTCTCATCAAAGCCCTCAAGGAGAACTCTGGTAACAATTTTGGTATCTCTCTAAATGCTTCAACTAATGGTATATCAATGAATGCCTCATCTAAGTTGTCATTAGCAAAACCATTAGTTATAGACTCAGGAGCTAGCCACCATATGATTAGTGATCTGAGTCTAATTAATAACATTGTTCCTGCCTTAGGTAGTGTTATGATAGCAAATGGAGAAAGAGTTCCAATTAAAGGAATAGGTGATCTTAGGCTATTTAACAAAGAATCAAAAGCCTTTTACATGCCTAGTTTCACTTCAAACCTGTTATCAGTTAAAAGAGCAACAAAT
>MU105802.1:45511-73642 GCA_012274485.2 Sinapis alba | reverse complement strand
CAGACTGAATCAGGCAGACTGGCCTGGATCAGGAGTGATAGTGACCTGTCCCCCATCTCTCTCCTCCTTAACCTAACATGTGATCTTTCCCTTTGACTTCAGTACCAACGGCTCCCTGCCTCTTCTGACTCCTTAGGGACTTCGAAATGCATCATTTAGTTAGGCTAACCAGCTTAGTTACCTTGTAGTTCAAGCCTTGATCAAGAAAGCCCCAAACTGGTTTGTATGCACAAACCTCCCTTAACCTTGGTTGATCCGAGTTGTCTTCCTTTCTTCATCTTTATTTCTACTTCATGTTAACACTCCCCCTCAAGCTTGACCATAGGAGTTGATCAAGCTTGGAAACCATGAAGTATTCCCTCATTAAAACCTTTAGCTTGGAAAAACCTCATGGGATAAAAACCAAGCTAAGGAAAAAGAGTAGAACACCTCATGGTTAAGGGCATCAGTGTGATGAGAGGTCAACGAGTCCTAGCTTGGAGTGTATGGATTCGCAGACCTTAGTGCTTGCAGCCTTGGTGAAGATATCAGCCAATTGATCTTCACTCCTTGTGTAGCAAGGCAGTATGACTTGTTGCTCCACAGCTTGTCTTACCTTGTGACAATCCACCTCAATGTGTTTAGTCCTCTCATGAAACACATTGTTGTATGCTAAATGTATGGCAGCCTGGTTGTCACAATGCATGGTTATAGGTGAGGTTGTCTCTATGCCCAAGTCCCTTAGCAGTCCATTAATCCATATAAGCTCACTAGTGAGTTTCCTCATAGCTCGGTACTCTGCCTCAGCACTGGAACAAGATACAACCTTCTGCTTCTTGCTCTTCCAAGTGACTAGGTTTCCTCCAATAAATGTGCAATATCCAGTGGTTGATCTCCTATCAACCCTATCTCCTGCCCAATCAGTATCACAATATCCAACAATCACAATGCTCTTGTTGCAACCCATCCATACTCCTTGTCCTGGTGCTTCTCTCAAGTATCTTAGGATTCTCTCTACCATGTTCCAGTGATGTATCTTGGGCTTTTGCATGTGCTGGCTGACTTGATTAACTGCAAAACACACGTCTGGCCTGGTGATGGTGAGATAGATCAGCTTGCCCACCATTCTTCTATAGTGTTTCACATCCCCATAGAGCTTGTCTTCAAACTCCCCCTCACGCAGCACCTTGTATCCATCTTCAAGTGGAGTCTTTGCTGCTCTTGTTCCAAGATCACCTGCCTCACTCAATAAATCAAGTGTGTACTTCCTTTGGGATAAGAAGAGCCCCTCTTTAGATCGGCACATCTCAATCCCTAGGAAGTACTTTAACTCACCCAAGTCTTTGATATCAAATGATGTCTTAAGGAAAGTTTTAGTTAAGATAATACCTTCCTTGTCACTGCCAGTGATGATAATGAAATCCACATACACTAGGATGACCACAATGCCTTGCTTGCTAGTTAGGGTGAAGAGAGTGTGATCAGCTTCAGACTTCACAAAGCCTCTTCCATTTAGTGTTGTACTCAATTTGTGATACCAGGCCCTTGGTGATTGCTTCAAGCCATAGATGGCCTTCTTTAATTTCAATACATTTCCAGGTTTGACAAGTTTCTCTAGACCAGGAGGTGGTCTTAATACACCTCATCCTCCAGCTCTCCTTGTAAGAAGGCATTTTTCACATCCATTTGCCACAAATCCCACTCCAAGTTAACATCAAGTGAGAGGACAATCCGGATTGTGTATAGCTTGGCCACTGGTGCAAATGTGTCAATATAATCCTCTCCATAGGTTTGACTAAACCCCCTTGCTACCAGCCTTGTCTTGCGCCTCTCCATCTTTCCATTAGGTAGGTACTTGATGGTGAATATCCAACGACTTGTCACTGCTTTCTTTCCTTTGGGAAGTTCAGCTTCATACCAAGTGTCATTTACTATCATGGCATTGGTCTCACTGCCAACAGATTCTCTCCATTCCTTATGTTGCATAGCTTCCTCATATGATCTTGGAATGTATTCCTGATCCAACTCTCCAATGAATGCTTGATGCTCTTGAGGGTATTGGGCTAAAGAGCACACTGCTTGAATGGGATGAGCTACTGCTTGTGAATTGAAATAGACTCTGGTATTAACCCAATTAGAAGGTGGCTTCCTGATTCTGGTGCTTCTTCTTAATGGCTGCGCCTGATCTTCTTCATGAGTTGATTCCATATCACCATCATCTGAAGGCTGTGTTTCACTTGCTGCTGGGTCATCATGGTCTTCTTGCACAGCTTGATCATGAGATGCTGAGTCGTCTGGTTGTTGTTGCTCAGCTTGATTTCCCCCTTCATGATCAAGGTGTGTAATATCAACATCTTCATGCTGTGCTGTACTCATTGGGTCAGGCTGTGCTGTAGGATCATGAGTGGTTCCCTCAGGTTCAGTCTCAATCCTCTCTTCAGGCATACTGNCAGCCTCAGAATCTGTGTCCATAGCTTCATTGCTTGATGTAGGAACATGAGTGGGTGCCTCAGGTTCAGTCTCAATCCTCTCTTCAGGCATACTGATCCCCAAACTCTCCATTACTCTCCTAAGGTTGTTTGCTCTATCTGAGGCTGATTGGGACAGATTCTTCAGCTCATCCCAACTTTGTTCACCATGATAGCCTCTGGATTCTACAAACTTGACATCCCTGGAGATTAAGACTCTCCTAGTCTCTGGAGCATAGCATTTGTACCCCTTTTGATGAGGTGAGTACCCAATGAACATTGCCCTTGTACTCTTGGCCTCCAATTTATTCCTTTGTTCTCCTGGTATCAAAACAAAACAAAGACACCCAAACACACGCATATGATCAATAGTTGGTCTGGTTTTGTTGAGTACCTCATAAGGAGACAGGTCTTGAAGGATTCTAGTGGGAATCCGGTTGATCAAGTAGCAGGCTGTCAAGACTGCATCTCCCCAAAATCGTTTGGGCACATTTGTATGGAACATCATGCTCCTTGCAACCTCCATGAGGTGTCTGTTCTTCCTTTCAGCTACACCATTCTGTTGAGGTGTGTATGGGCAGCTAGTTTGATGGATCACCCCATGCTTTGCTAAGTGTTGTTTGAATGTATTTCCAGTGTATTCCCCTCCATTATCTGATCTCAAAATCTTAATCTTGGCATTAAAGTGATTAGTTACATAATTTTGAAAATTTATGAATGCTTCTAAGACCCTATCTTTAGATTGCAACAATGTGATCCATGTATATTTTGATTTTTCATCTATAAATGTCACAAAGTATTTATGCTGCTCTCTAGATGCACATGGTGCTGTCCAAACATCAGAATGAATAAGATCAAAGCAATTTTCATATATGGTTCTTGATCTAGTAAACACAGTCTTGCAATGTTTTCCTAAGATACAAGCCTCACAATCACTTTTAAAGGAAATACTAGGCAACATGATGTTCAAAGCACGAGAATGAGGGTGTCCTAATCTAGCATGCCACAATACATCTTTAGGGAAATCAGAAATGGAATTTAAAGCATAAGATAAATCAGCTGCAAGCTTGGTGTCTTCAAGTAAGTACAAGTCTCCCTTGGTCACACCTTTGCCAAGCAACCTACTAGTTTCAATATCCTGAAAGTAGACATCATTAGGCGTGAAGGTAACATTGCATTTCAAGTCATTTGTTGCTCTTTTAACTGATAACAAGTTTGAAGTGAAGCTAGGCATATAAAAGGCTTTTGATTCTTTGTTAAACAACCTAAGATCACCTACTCCTTTAATTGGGACCCTTTCTCCATTTGCTATCATAACACTTCCTAAGGCAGGGACAATGTTATTAATCAAACTCAAATCACTAATCATATGATGGCTAGCTCCTGAGTCTATAACTAATGGCTTTGCTAAAGATAACTGAGTTGCAGCATTCATTGATATACCATTAGTTGAAGCATTTAGAGAGATACCAAAGTTGTTACCAGAGTCCTCCTTGAGGGCTTTGATGAGAGCATCAAGGTCAGACCTCTTGAGTGCTTCATCTTGAATGGTCCTCACGGTTGAGCAGCTTCTGGATGCCAAGGCTTTTCCCTCACTGCTGGAATTGAAATTCATGGTTGAGCGAGTTGATGGAGTTGCTGGCTCTCCCATTCCACCAGAGAAGTGAGCTCTAGCATCATTGTATGGTGACCTGAATTTCTGTGGCTTAAGATGTGGATGCAATATCCAGCACTTGTCCTTTCCATGCCCCTTCTTTTTGCAATGATCCCAAGTCCACACCTTCTTGTCCTCTAGTTTGTAAAAGCCTTTGTTTGCAACCCCCTTCAGCTTGATTTGCAAGTACAAGATCCCCCTTTCCTCCAAAGAGACCCACTGAACCTTGCTCTTTTTGTACTTGAGCACACACTTCTTCAAGGCTTGGTAACTTCTCTGCCCTTAGCATGTGCTTGATTAGGTCATTGTACCCTGGGTTCAGTGTGAGAAGTAAGGCAAAGACCTTGTCTTGTTCACGCTTGTCATTCAGCACACTTGGCTCCACTGTGCTTGGCCTCAACATCTCTAACTCGGCCCACAGTGCTCTGAACTTGCCAAAGTGTTGGTTGAAGTCCATGTTCTCCTGATGTAGAGAGTTAATAGCTTTCTTGACTTCAAACACTCTACTCAAGTTTGAAATATTGCCATACACCTTTTGAAGTGTATCCCACAACTCCTTGGAGCTCTCACAGTATGAATAAGCTTCCAAGATAGATGGCTCCAAGCTGTTTTGAATGATGGACAACACCATGAGGTCCTCCTGACCCCATTTCCCATCACCAGCAACCACCATCTCCACGCCGTCTTGGTCTTGAATGGTTTTCTTTGGGGCTTCTCCAGTGGAAACATGTTCCCATAAGGCCCTTCCTCCAAGTGCTGTTTTGGCCAATCTGGACCACAACAAGTAGTTTACCCCTGTTAGGGTCACTGGGATTGCCACAAGCTTAGCATTCTCCATTCTGGGTTTGATTTGAGTAGTAAGCAAGGACAGAGTATGAAGAAGAGAGCACTTCCAGGTTTCCGAAAAATAATAAGGATGAAAGAACAGAGGATGAAAAAATAGAGTTTCTGGAACAGGGGATGAAGAACAGAGTTTCTGGAAACAGAGGATGTAGAACAGAGTATTTTGCGGAAGTAGAAGAAATGGACATAAGAGAGTGAGCTAGAATAGGTCTCAAGAGCTTTGGAGCTCTGATACCATGTGAGAATTAGAGAACCAGTGTGTGATTAATTAAAGAACATGAAGAACATCTTGATGAACAAGAGAGAGAGAGAACTCGTATGAGAGCAAGAGAGAGAGAGATAGAACTGATTTGCTTGATTAATCTGGTTTGTGGTTACAAGTCTATAAATAGAGAGACAAAGAGAATGCAAACAACAAGGATATAATAAAGAAATAGGGCCTGGATGAGACAGACTGAATCAGGAAGACTGGCCTGGATCAGGAGTGATAGTGACCTGTCCCCCATCTCTCTCCTCCTTAACCTAACATGTGATCTTTCCCTTTGACTTCAGTACCAACGGCTCCCTGCCTCTTCTGACTCCTTAGGGACTTCGAAATGCATCATTTAGTTAGGTTAACCAGCTTAGTTACCTTGTAGTTCAAGTCTTGATCAAGAAAGCCCCCAACCGGTTTGTATGCGCAAACCTCCCTTAACCTTGATTGGTCCGAGTTGTCTTCCTTTCTTCATCTTTATTTCTACTTCATGTTAACACAAATGACTTAAAATGCAATATTACCTTCACTCATAATGATGTCTACTTTCAGGATATTGAAACTAGTAGGTTGCTTGACAAAGGTGTGACCAAGGGAGACTTGTACTTACCTTAAGACACCAAGCTTGCAGCTGATTTATCTTATGCTTTAAATTCCATTTCTGATTTCCCTAAAGATGTATTGTGGCATGCTAGATTAGGACACCCTCATTCTCGTGCTTTGAACATCATGTTGCCTAGTATTTCTTTTAAAAGTGATTGTGAGGCTTGTATCTTAGGAAAACATTGCAAGACTGTGTTTACTAGATCAAGAACCATATATGAAAATTGCTTTGATCTTATTCATTCTGATGTTTGGACAGCACCATGTGCATCTAGAGAGCAACATAAATATTTTGTGACATTTATAGATGAAAAATCAAAATATACATGGATCACACTGCTGCAATCTAAAGATAGGGTCTTAGAAGCATTCATAAATTTTCAAAATTATGTGACTAATCACTTTAATGCCAAGATTAAGATTTTGAGATCAGATAATGGAGGGGAGTACACTGGAAATACATTCAAACAACACTTAGCAAAGCATGGGGTGATCCATCAAACTAGCTGCCCATACACACCTCAACAGAATGGTGTAGCTGAAAGAAAGAACAGACACCTCATGGAGGTTGCAAGGAGCATGATGTTTCATACAAATGTGCCCAAACGATTTTGGGGAGATGCAGTCTTGACAGCCTGCTACTTGATCAACCGGATTCCCACTAGAATCCTTCAAGACCTGTCTCCTTATGAGGTACTCAACAAAACCAGACCAACTATTGATCATATGCGTGTGTTTGGGTGTCTTTGTTTTGTTTTGATACCAGGAGAACAAAGGAATAAATTGGAGGCCAAGAGTACAAGGGCAATGTTCATTGGGTACTCACCTCATCAAAAGGGGTACAAATGCTATGCTCCAGAGACTAGGAGAGTCTTAATCTCCAGGGATGTCAAGTTTGTAGAATCCAGAGGCTATCATGGTGAACAAAGTTGGGATGAGCTGAAGAATCTGTCCCAATCAGCCTCAGATAGAGCAAACAACCTTAGGAGAGTAATGGAGAGTTTGGGGATCAGTATGCCTGAAGAGAGGATTGAGACTGAACCTGAGGCACCCACTCATGTCCCTACATCAAGCAATGAAGCTATGGACACAGATTCTGAGGCTGCGAGTGTTGAGATTCCCCACCTTGATCATGAGGGGGGAAATCAAGCTGAACAACAACAAGAGAGTCCAGCAGCTCATGATCAAGGTGTGCAAGAAGAACAAGAACATGGGGACTCAGCAGTAGATGAAAATCAGTCCTCACATGATGATGAGGAAACAAGCCATGGTACTGATGAAAACCACCAAGTCCAGCCATTGAGAAGGAGTACTAGAATCCGGAATCCTCCTTCTAATTGGGTCAACACCAGGGTCTATTTCAATTCTCAAGCAGTAGCTCATCCCATTCAGGCAGTGTGCTCTCTAGCTCAGTACCCTCAAGAACATCAAGCATTTATTGGTGAATTAGATCAGGAGTACATCCCTAGATCATATGAAGAAGCCATGGAGCATGAAGAATGGAGAGAATCTGTTGGGAGTGAAACTAATGCAATGATAGTGAATGATACTTGGTATGAAGCTGAGCTACCCAAAGGCAAGAAGGCAGTAACAAGTCGTTGGATCTTCACAATCAAGTATCTACCTAATGGGAAGGTTGAAAGGCGCAAGACAAGACTGGTGGCTAGGGGATTTACTCAGACATATGGGGAGGATTATCTTGATACATTTGCTCCAGTGGCTAAACTCCACACAATAAGGATCATCCTTGCTCTTGCAGTTAACTTGGAGTGGGACTTATGGCAAATGGATGTAAAGAATGCCTTCCTACAAGGAGAGTTGGAAGATGAAGTGTACATGCGACCACCCCCTGGTCTAGAAAGCCTTGTCAAACCAGGGAATGTGCTTAGACTGAAGAAAGCAATATATGGCTTGAAGCAATCACCAATGGGCTGGTATCACAAGTTGAGGTTTTGTGAAGTCTCAAGCTGATCATAAACTCTTCACCCTAACCAGCAGACAAGGTATTGTTGTCATCCTAGTGTATGTGGATGACATTATCATCACTGGCAGCGACAAAGAAGGTATCATCTTAACTAAGGCTTTTCTTAAAACATCTTTTGATATCAAAGACTTGGGTGAGTTAAAGTACTTCCTAGGGATTGATATGTGCCGATCTAAAGAGTGGCTTTTCTTATCTCAAAGGAAGTACACACTTGATTTGTTGAGTGAGGCATGTGACCTTGGAGCAAGAGCAGCAAAGACTCCACTGGAAGATGGCTACAAGGTGCTGCGTGAGGGGGAGTTTGAAGACAAACCTTATGAAGATGTGAAGCAGTATAGGAGAATGGTTGGGAAGCTGATCTACCTCACTATCACCAGACCAGATGTGTTGCAGTTAATCAAGTCAGCCAGCACATGCAGCAACCCAAGATACATCACTGGAACATGGTGGAAAGAATTCTAAGATATCTAAGAGAAGCACCAGGGCAAGGAGTATGGATGGGTTGCAACAAGAGCACAGAGATTGTTGGGTATTGTGATGCTGATTGGGCAGGAGATAGAGTTGATAGAAGATCAACTACTGGTATTCCACCTTCATTGGAGGCAACTTGGTAACTTGGAAGAGCAAGAAGCAGAAAGTTGTGTCATGCTCAAGTGTTGAAGCTGAGTATAGGGCCGTGAAGAAACTCACCAGTGAACTCATATGGATCAAGGGGCTACTAAGAGACTTGGGAATAGAAACAACTACTCCTATCACCAAGCACTGTGACAACCAGGCAGCAATTCATACAGCATCCAACAATGTGTTCCATGAAAGGACCAAGCACATTGAGGTGGATTGCCACAAGGTCAGGCAAGCAGTTGAGCAGCAGATCGTCCTCCCTTGTTACACAAGAAGTGAAGATCAACTGGCTGATATCTTCACAAAGGCTGCTAGTACTAAGGTTTGCGAGTCCATACACTCTAAATTAGGGCTCGTGGACCTCTCATCACACTGATCCTCTTAGCCATGGGGTTCCTACTCTTTTTCCTTGGCTTGGTTTTTATCCCATGTGGTTTTTTCAAGCTAAAGGTTTTAATGAGGGGATACTTCATGGTTTCCAAGCTTGACCAGTCCCTTATGGTCAAGCTTGAGGGGGAGTGTTGACATGAAGAAAAAATAATAACAAGGAGGAAGAGACAATTCAGATTAATGAAGGATAAGGCAGATTGGGCTTACAAACTGGTTTGGTGCATTCTCAACTAAAGACTTGAACTAAGAGGGTAACTAATCTGGTTTGTCTAACTAAGTGGGTCTGATCGAAATGTCTGAGGGTTCAGAAGGAGCAGGGAGCTGTTGGTACTAAGGACCAAGACAAGATCACATGTTCGGGTTAAGGAGGAGAGAGATTGGAGACCTGTCACTATCCCCTCTGATCAAGACCAGCCTGCCTAGTTCATACCACATTTCTTTATTATATTCTCGTTGTCTGCTTGTACCTTTGTCTCCCTATTTATGGGATTGTATCCAGAAACTAAATCAAGCAAGTAAATCATTTCACTCACTTGCAAACTCTCTCTCTCTCTTCTCTCACGAAATTCTCCCTTCTCTCTTGTTCTTCATGATGTCCTTCACTTAAATCCATTCTGGTTCTTTAATTCTCACAGTCCTTAGACTCAATCAGTCTCACCCAAGTATACTTAGACTTCTCATCAATGAAGGTCACAAAGTATTTATGATTTTCTCTGGATAGACAAGGAGCAGTCCACACATCAGAGTGAACAAGGTCAAAACAGTTCTCATAGATGGTGCTAGACCTTGGAAAAACTGTTCTACAATGCTTCCCAAGGATACATGCTTCACACACATCATTCTTAAACACCACACCTGGAAGCATCAGATTTAGGGCTCGAGCATGGGGATGTCCCAATCTAGCATGCCATGTGTTGCTATCAACCTCAGTAGCTGTACTGACCATGCAGATAGAAGGTTCTGTCCTTTGGAGATGATAAAGTTCATCCTTGCTGTGTCCTCTTCCAATCAACTTCCCTGTCTTCAAATCTTGAAACTCAACCTCATCTTGTCTGAAGACAACTTGACAACTCAAGTCAACAGTAGCTTTCCTTACTGACAGCAAGTTAGATGTAAACTGAGGCATATATAAGGCAGATGATTCCCTATCAAACAGCCTAAGTTTCCCTATCCCTTCTATCTTAACCTTATCTCCATTTGCTATAATCACATTCCCTAAGGCAGGCTTGACATCACTAATCAAACTCCTATCACTAATCATGTGATGGCTAGCTCCTGAATCTATAATGATGGGTTTAGAGTCAAGAGAGTGTGTACCCGCCTTTTTGGGTGAGATAAGGGCCTTGGCAGCTTTGATGAAGGAGTTCAGATCACTCCTGGTCACTGGTCCATCTTCTCCATTTCTCCATGTTCCTCCTTCATTCAAGTTACTAATGAAAGCTGAGTACATGGTCTTTCCTTCAATCTTCTTGAGCAGGTCCCTAGCCAACTTGATCTCCATCATCTGTGGCTTAAGGTTCCTCCTCCTATGTTGTTTCTTGGTCTTCTTGTACTGAGGAACCAACACAACACTTGGCGACTTCTTTGTAAGATGAACAGGCTGCCTGTCTTTCTCAAAGAGTGTGTGATTGACTTGTTCTCTCTGAATGAGAGCACACACACCTTCTACACTTGGAAGTTTTTCTTCCCTCAAAACACGCTTTATCAGCTGGTTGTATGAAGGTTTTAGAGTCAGTAACAGACTAAAGACTACATCGTGTTCTTGTCTTTCTCTTAAGACTTCCAGATCACTAGAGCTTGGTCTCAGCATGTTGAGCTCTGACCATAGGCTCCTAAACTTCCCAAGATGCTGGCTGAATTCTCCTTCATCTTGTTTCAAGTTGTTGATAGCTTGTTTGACTTCAAACACCCTGCTTATATTAGATAAGTTGCCATACACCTTCTGAAGTGTATCCCACAACTCTTTAGAAGTTTCACAGTAGGAGTAAGCTTCCAATATTGAATCTTCAAGGCTGTTCTGAATGATAGACAACACCATGAGATCCTCCTGACCCCATTTTCCATCATCAGCAAGCACAACTTCTTGTCCATCCTCTCCTAGGATAGTCTTCTTTGGGGATTTACCTTCAGTAACATGTTCCCAGAGCCCTCTACCTCCAAGAGCAGTTTTGACAAGTCTTGACCACAACAGATAGTTAACACCTGTGAGAGTAACATGAATCACCAACATTTTTGAATTTTCCATCAAGAACAGCTCAAGAACAGCTATTATCCAATGGGTAAATGGAAAAATATCAGAAAACTATCAGAGTAAAATAAAGAGATTTGCGGAATAAGTAATAGAGAATGTAGAGAATAAGGTTTCACGAGCTTGTGTGCTCTGATACCATGTGAGAATTGAAGAATCTGAGAGAGATTATGGGAAGAACATGAAGAACATGACAGAGAGAGAGGGGATTTCGAAAATGAGAGAGAGAGAAGAGGAAATATATTTCCTTGATTCATTTGTTACAAGTTACACATCCTTTTAAAGGGAAACCAATCTGAACAAGTTGACAAACTAATATAATAAATAATGCTGGTGAAATAAGACAAATAGGCAGGCCAGCAGGATCAGAACTAGCAGGATCAGAGATAGCAGGATGCAGGACCAGCAGGTTGATAGTGACAGGTCTGTCTCTCTCCTCCTTAACCTTCACATGTGATCTCCTCTTGACAACTTGCTATTTTCGAAATTCAACCTCCCTGATAGCTTCTGGTTACTCAGACAAGACAATGTGCAAGTCATATTCAGTTACTTGCCTTCCAAGTCAGGTTAGGTCAACCTCAACTCAGCTGGTTCCATATTGCCTTTTCTTCTCCATAACTCCATATTATTTCTTCTTCATCTCAACATTATGTTTAAGAAGTTATTCCACTTTCTAATCAGGATATCCATGTTTAGCTTGTTTGGACATATGGCAAGTTCTTCAAGCTTCTAATCAAACCAGGATGAATCAATATGTAAGAAGCTTGATTTGGAACCATTATTCAGTGGAGAGTATCCATGAATTTGAATTAATCCAAAAGGAGTTATGTTTAAGAAGTTATTCCACTTTCTAATCAGGAAATCCATGTTTAGCATGTTTGGACATATGGCAAGTTCTTCAAGTTTCTAATCAAACCAGGATGAATCACTATGTAAAAAGCTTGATTTGGAACCATTAATAATTGTAGAGTCTTTCATGAACTTAAATAAATCTCATAGGAGTTATGTTGAATAAGTTATTTCACTTTCTAATCAGGATATCCATGTTTAGCATGTTTGGACATATGTGTTGACATGAAGTAGATATAAAGATAAAGAAGGGAAGACAACTTGGATCAATCAAGGTTAAGGGAGGTTTGTGCATACAAACCGGTTTGGGGATTTCATGATCAAGACTTGAACTACAAGGTAACTAAGCTGGATAGCCTAACTAAATAGGTCATTTCGAAGTACCTAAGGAGTCACAAGAGGCAGGGAGCCGTTGGTACTGAAGACAAAAGGGAAGATCACATGTTAGGTTAAGGAGGAGAGAGATGGGGGACATGTCACTATCACTCCTGATCCAGGCCAGTCTGCATGATTCAGTCTGTCTCATCCAGGCCCTATTTCTTTATTATATCCTTGTTGTTTGCATTCTTTTTGTCTCTCTATTTGTAGACTTGTAACCACAAACCAGATAATCAAGCAAATAAGTTTTCTTTCTCTCTTTGCTCTCCTACGAATTCTCTCACTCTCTCTCTTGTTCATCAAAATGTTCTTCATGTTCTTTACTTAATCACACTCTGGTTCTCTAATTCTCAGATGGTATCAGAGCTTCAAAGCTCTTGATACCTATTCTAGCTTACTCTCTTCTGTCCATTACTTCTACTTCCGCAAAATACTGTTCTACATCCTCTGTTTCCAGAAACTCTGTTCTTCACCCCCTGTTCCAAAAACTCTGTTTTTTTCATACCCTGTTCTTTCATCCTTATTTCTTTTCGAAAACCTTGTAGTTTTCTCTTCTTCATACTATGTACTTGCTCACTACTCAAATCAAGTCCAGAATGGAGAATGCTAAGACTGTGGCAATTCCAGTGACCCTAACAGGGGTAAATTACTTGCTGTGGTCCAGATTGGCCAAAACAGCACTTGGAGGAAAGGGCTTATGGGAACATGTTTCCACTGGAGAAACCCCAAAGAAAACCATTCAAGACCAAGAGGGCGTGGAGATGGTAGTTGCTGGTGATGGGAAATGGGGTCAGGAGGACCTCATGGTGTTGTCCATCATTCAAAACAGCTTGGAGCCATCTATCTTGGAAGCTTATTCATACTGTGAGAGCTCCAAGGAGTTGTGGGAGACACTCCAAAAGGTGTATGGCAACATTTCAAACATGAGTAGAGTGTTTGAAGTCAAGAAAGCTATCAACTCTCTACATCAGGAGAACATGGACTTCAATCAACACTTTGGCAAGTTCAGAGCACTGTGGGCCGAGCTAGAGATGTTGAGGCCAAGCACAGTGGAGCCAAGTGTGCTGAATGACAGGCGTGAACAAGACAAGGTCTTTGCCTTGCTTCTCACACTGAACCCAGGGTACAATGACCTAATCAAGCACATGCTAAGGGCAGAGAAGTTACCAAGTCTTGAAGAAGTGTGTGCTCAAGTACAAAAAGAGCAAGGTTCAGTGGGTCTCTTTGGAGGAAAGGGGGATCTTGTACTTGCAAATCAAGCTGAAGGGGTTGCAAACAAAGGCTTTTACAGAAATTCAGGTCACCATACAATGATGCTAGAGCCCACTTCTCTGGTGGAATGGGAGAGCCAGCAACTACATCAACTCGCTCAACCATGAATTTCAATTCCAGCAGTGAGGGAAAAGCCTTGGCATCCAGCAGCTGCTCAACCATGAGGACCATTCAAGATGAAGCACTCAAGAGGTCTGACCTTGATGCTCTCATCAAAGCCCTCAAGGAGAACTCTGGTAACAACTTTGGTATCTCTCTAAATGCTTCAACTAATGGTATATCAATGAATGCTGCAACTAAGTTATCTTTAGCAAAGCCATTAGTTATAGACTCAGGAGCTAGCCATCATATGATTAGTGATTTGAGTTTTATTAATAACATTGTCCCTGCCTTAGGAAGTGTTATGATAGCAAATGGAGAAAGAGTTCCAATTAAAGGAGTAGGTGATCTTAGGTTGTTTAACAAAGAATCAAAAGCCTTTTATATGCCTAGCTTCACTTCAAACTTGTTATCAGTTAAAAGAGCAACAAATGACTTGAAATGCAATGTTACCTTCACGCCTAATGATGTCTACTTTCAGGATATTGAAACTAGTAGGTTGCTTGGCAGAGGTGTGACCAAGGAAGACTTGTACTTGCTTGAAGACACCAAGCTTGCAACTGATTTATCTTATGATTTTAATTCCACTTCTGATTTCCCTAAAGATGTATTGTGGCATGCTAGATTAGGACATCCTCATTCTCGTGCTTTAAACATCATGTTGCCTAGTATTTCCTTTAAAAGTGATTGTGAGGCTTGTATCTTAGGAAAACATTGCAAGACTGTGTTTACTAGATCAAGAACCATTTATGAAAATTGCTTTGATCTCATTCATTCTGATGTTTGGACTGCTCCATGTGCCTCTAGAGAACAACATAAATACTTTGTGACATTTATAGATGAAAAATCTAAATATACTTGGATCACACTGCTGCAATCTAAAGATAGGGTCTTAGAAGCATTCATNTGAAAAATCAAAATATACTTGGATCACACTGCTGCAATCTAAAGATAGGGTCTTAGAAGCATTCATGAATTTTCAAAATTATGTGACTAATCACTTTAATGCCAAGATTAAGATTTTGAGATCAGATAATGGAGGGGAATACACTGGAAATATGTTCAAACAACACTTGGCAAAGCATGGGGTGATCCATCAAACAAGCTGCCCATACACACCACAATAGAATGGTGTAGCTGAGAGAAAGAACAGGCACCTCATGGAGGTTGCAAGGAGCATGATGTTCCACACAAATGTGCCCAAGCGTTTTTGGGGAGATGCTGTCTTGACAGCCTGCTGTTTGATCAATAGAATCCCCACAAGAATCCTTCAAGATCAGTCTCCTTATGAGGTACTCAACAAAACCAGACCAACTATAGATCATATGCGTGTGTTTGGGTGTCTTTGTTTTGTTTTGATACCAGGAGAACAAAGAAACAAACTGGAGGCCAAGAGTACAAGAGCTATGTTCATTGGGTACTCTCCTCACCAAAAAGGATATAAGTGTTATGCACCAGAGACCAAGAGGGTCTTGATCTCCAGGGATGTTAAGTTTGTAGAATACAAAGGCTTTTATGGTGAACAAAGTTGGGATGAGCTGAAGAACCTGTCCCAATCAGCCTCTGATAGAGCAAACAACCTTAGGAGGGTAATGGAGAGTCTTGGGATCAGTATGCCTGAAGAGAGGATTGAGACTGAACCTGAGGGAACTACTCATGATCCTACAGCACAGCCTGAACCAATGAGTACAGAATCTGAGCATGAAAATGTTGATATTACACACCTTGATCATGAAGGGGGAAATCAAGCTGAGCAACAACAACTAGACGACTCAGCATCTCATGATCAAGCTGTGCAAGAAGAATATGATGACCCAGCAGCAAGTGAAACACAGACTTCAGATGATGGTGATATGGAATCAACTCATGAAGAAGATCAGGCGCAGCCATTAAGAAGAAGCACCAGAATCAGGAAGCCACCTTCTAATTGGGTTAATACCAGAGTCTATTTCAATTCACAAGCAGTAGCTCATCCCATTCAAGCAGTGTGCTCATTAGCCCAATATCCTCAAGAGCATCAAGCATTCATTGGAGAGTTGGATCAGGAATACATTCCAAGATCATATGAGGAAGCTATGCAACATGAGGAATGGAGAGAATCTGTTGGCAGTGAGACCAATGCCATGATAGTAAATGACACTTGGTATGAAGCTGAACTTCCTAAAGGCAAGAGAGCAGTGACAAGTCGTTGGATATTCACCATCAAGTACCTACCTAATGGAAAGGTGGAGAGGCGCAAGACAAGGCTGGTAGCAAGGGGGTTTACTCAAACCTATGGAGAGGATTATATTGACACATTTGCACCAGTGGCCAAGCTACACACAATCCGGATTGTCCTCTCTCTTGCTGTTAACTTGGAGTGGGATTTGTGGCAAATGGATGTGAAGAATGCCTTCTTACAAGGAGAGCTGGAGGATGAGGTGTATATGAGACCACCTCCTGGTCTAGAGAAACTTGTCAAACCTGGAAATGTATTGAGATTAAAGAAGGCCATCTATGGCTTGAAGCAATCACCAAGGGCCTGGTATCACAAATTGAGTACAACACTAAATGGAAGAGGCTTTGTGAAGTCTGAAGCTGATCACACTCTCTTTACCCTAACCAGCAAGCAAGGCATTGTGGTCATCCTAGTGTATGTGGATGACATTATCATCACTGGCAGTGACAAGGAAGGTATCATCTTAACTAAAACTTTTCTTAAGACATCATTTGATATCAAAGACTTGGGTGAGTTAAAGTACTTCCTAGGGATTGAGATGTGCCGATCTAAAGAGGGGATCTTCTTATCCCAAAGGAAGTACATACTTGATTTGTTAAGTGAGGCAGGTGATCTAGGAACAAGAGCAGCAAAGACTCCACTTGAAGATGGATACAAGGTGCTGCGTGAGGGGGAGTTTGAAGATAAGCTCTATGAGGATGTGAAACACTATAGAAGAATGGTGGGCAAGCTGATCTATCTCACCATCACTAGGCCAGACGTGTGTTTTGCAGTTAATCAAGTCAGCCAGCACATGCAAAAGCCCAAGATACATCACTGAAACATGGTAGAGAGAATCCTAAGATACTTGAGAGAAGCACCAGGATAAGGAGTATGGATGGGTTGCAACAAAAGCACTGAGATTGTTGGATATTGTAATGCTGATTGGGCAGGGGATAGGGTTGATAGGAGATCAACCACTGGATATTGCACATTTATTGGAGGAAACCTAGTTACTTGGAAGAGCAAGAAGCAGAAGGTTGTATCTTGTTCCAGTGCTGAGGCAGAATACCGAGCTATGAGGAAACTCACTAGTGAGCTTATATGGATCAAGGTACTGCTAAGGGACTTGGGCATAGAGACAACCTCACCTATAATCATGCATTGTGACAACCAGGCTGCCATACATATAGCATCCAACAATGTGTTTCATGAGAGGACTAAACACATTGAGGTGGATTGTCACAAGGTAAGACAAGTTGTGGAGCAACAAGTCATACTGCCTTGCTACACAAGGAGTGAAGATCAATTGGCTGACATCTTCACCAAGGCTGCAAGCACTAAGGTCTGCGAGTTCATACATTCCAAACTAGGACTCGTTGACCTCTCATCACACTGATGCCCTTAACCATGAGGTGTTCTACTCTTTTTCCTTGGCTTGGTTTTTATCCCATGAGGTTTTTCCAAGCTAAAGGTTTTAATGAGGGAATACTTCATGGTTTCCAAGCTTGATCAACTCCTATGGTCAAGCTTGAGGGGGAGTGTTGACATGAAGTAGAAATAAAGATAAAGAAGGGAAGACAACTCGGATCAATCAAGGTTAAGGGAGGTTTGTGCATACAAACCGGTTTGGGGCTTTCATGATCAAGACTTGAACTATAAGGTAACTAAGCTGGTTAGCCTAACTAAATGGGTCATTTAGAAGTACCTAAGGAGTCAGAAGAGGCAGGGAGCCGTTGGTACTGAAGACAAAAGGGAAGATCACATGTTAGGTTAAGGAGGAGAGAGATGGGGGACATGTCACTATCACTCTTGATCCAGGCCAGTCTGCCTGACTCAGTCTGTCTGATCCAGGCCCTATTTCTTTATTATATCCTTGTTGTTTGCATTCTCTTTGTCTCTCTATTTATAGACTTGTAACCACAAACCAGATTAATCAAGCAAATCAGTTCTCTCTCTCTCTTTGCTCTCCTACGAATTCTCTCACTCTCTCTCTTGTTCATCAAAATGTTCTTCATGTTCTTTACTTAATCACACTCTGGTTCTCTAATTCTCACAATATGACAAGTTCTTCAAGCTCCTAATCAAACCAGGATGAATCACTATAAAAGAAGATTGATTTGGAACCATTACTCAGTGGAGAGTATCAATGAAGTTTAATAAATCCCAAAGGAGTTATGTTTAAGAAATTATTCTACTTTCTAATCAGGATATCCATGTTTAGCATGTTTGGACATATGGCAAGTTCTTCAAGCTTCTAATCAGAACAGGATGAATCACTATGTAAAAAGCTTGATTTGGAACCATTAATAAGTGGAGAGTCTTTCATGAAGTTGGATAAATCTCATAGGAGTTATGTTGAATAAGTTATTCCACTTTCTAATCTTGATATCCATGTTTAGCCTGTTTGGACATATGGCAAGTTCTTCAAGCTTCTAATCAAACCAAGATGAATTACTATGTAAAAAGATAGATTTGGAACCATTATTCAGTGGAGAGTCTTTCATGAAGTTGAATTAATCCCATCAGGATGTCCATGTTTAGCCTTTTTGGACATATGGCAAGTTCTTCAAGCTTCTAATCAAACCACGATGAATCACTAAGTAAGAAGCTTAATTTGGAACCATAATCAGTGGAGAGTCTCCATGAAGTTGAATAAATCCCAAAGGAGTTATGTTTTAGAAGTTATTCCACTTTCTAATCAGGATATCCATATGTAGCTTTTTTGGACATATGGCAAGTTCTTCAAGCTCCTAATCAAACCAGGATGAAACACTATGTAAGAAGCTTGATTTGGAACCATTATTCAGTGGAGAGTATCCATGAAGTTGAATCAATCCTAAATGAGTTATGTTTAAGAAGTTATTCCTTTTTCTAATCAGGATATCCATGTTTAGCCTATTTGGACATATGGCAAGTTCTTGAAGCTTCTAATCAAACCAGGATGAATCACTATGTAAGAAGCTTGATTTGGAAACATTATTCAGTGGAGAGTATCCATGAACTTGAATAAATCCCAAAGGAGTTATGTTTAAGAAGTTATTCCACTTTCTAATCAGGATAACTATCTTTAGCCAGTTTGGACATATGACAAGTTCTTCACGCTCCTAATCAAACCAGGATGAATCACTATGTAAGAAGATTGATTTGGAACCATTATTCAGTGTAGAGTATCCATGAAGTTGAATAAATCCCAAAGGAGTTATGTTTAAGAAGTTAGTCCACTTTCTAATCAGGATATCCATGTTTAGCCTGTTTGGACATATGGCAAGTTTTTCAAGTTCCTAATCAAACCAGGATGAATCACTATGTAAGAAGCTTCATTTGGAACCATTACTCAGTGAAGAGTATCCATGAAGTTGAATAATCCCAAAGGAGTTATGTTTAAGAAGTTATTCCACTTTTTTATTTGGATATCCATGTTTAGCCTGTTTGGACATATGGCAAGTTCTTCAAGATCCTAATCAAACCAGGATAAATAACTATGTAAGAAGATTGATTTGGAACCATTAGTCATTGGAGAGAATTCATGAAGTTGAATAAATCCCAAAGGAGTTATGTTTAAGAAGTTAGTCCACTTTCTAATCAGGATATCCATGTTTAGCATGTTTGGACATATGGCAAGTTCTTTAAGCTTCTATTCAAACCATGATGAATCACTATGTAAGAAGATTGATTTGGAACCATTATTCAGTGGAGAGTATCCATGAAGTTGAATAAATCCCAAAGGAGTTATGTTTAAGAAGTTATTCCACTTTCTAAACAGGATATCCATGTTTAGCCAATTTGGACATATGGCAAGTTTTACAAGTTTCTAATCAAACCAGGATGAATTATTATGTAAGAAGCTTGATTTGGAACCATTATTCAGTGGAGAGTATCCATGAAGTTGAATAAATCCCAAACGAGTTATGTTTAAGAAGTTATTCCACTTTCTTATCTGGATATCCATGTTTAGCATGTTTGGACATATAGCATGTTCTTCAAGCTTCTAATCAAACCAGGATGTATCACTATGTAAAAAGCTTAATTTGGAACCATTAATAAGTGGAGAGTCTTTCATGAAGTTGGATAAATCTCATAGGAGTTATGTTGAATAAGTTATTCCACTTTCTAATCATGATATCCATGTTTAGCCTGTTTGGACATATGGCAAGTTCTTCAAGCTTCTAATCAAACCAGGATGAATACTATGTAAAAATCTAGATTTGGAACCATTAATCAGTGGAGAGTCTTTCATAAAGTTGAATTAATCCCATAAGAGTTATGTTGAAGAAGTTATTCCACTTTCTAATCAGGATGTCCATGTTTAGCCTTTTTGGACATATGGCAAGTTCTTCAAGCTTCTAAACAAACCACGATGAATCACTAAGTAATAAGCTTAATTTGGAACCATAATCAGTGGAGAGTCTCCATGAAGTTGAATAAATCCCAAAGGAGTTATGTTTTAGAAGTTATTCCACTTTCTAATCAGGATATCCATATTTAGCTTTTTTGGACATATGGCAAGTTCTTCAAGCTCCTAATCAAACCAAGATGAAACACTATGTAAGAAGCTTGATTTGGAACCATTATTCAGTGGAGAGTATCCATGAAGTTGAATCAATCCTAAATGAGTTATGTTTAAGAAGTTATTCCACTTTCTAATCAGGATATCCATGTTTAGCCTATTTGGACATATGGCAAGTTCTTGAAGCTTCTAATCAAACCAGGATGAATCACTATGTAAGAAGCTTGATTTGGAACCATTATTCAGTGGAGAGTATCCATGAACTTGAATAAATCCCAAAGGAGTTATGTTTAAGAAGTTATTCCACTTTCTAATCAGGATAACTATCTTTAGCCTGTTTGGACATATGACAAGTTCTTCACGCTCCTAATCAAACCAGGATGAATCACTATGTAAGAAGATTGATTTGGAACCATTATTCAGTGTAGAGTATCCATGAAGTTGAATAAATCCCAAAGGAGTTATGTTTAAGAAGTTAGTCCACTTTCTAATTAGGATATCCATGTTTAGCCTGTTTGGACATATGGCAAGTTTTTCAAGTTCCTAATCAAACCAGGATGAATCACTATGTAAGAAGCTTGATTTGGAACCATTACTCAGTGAAGAGTATCCATGAAGTTGAATAATCCCAAAGGAGTTATGTTTAAGAAGTTATTCCACTTTTTTATTTGGATATCCATATTTAGCCTGTTTGGACATATGGCAAGTTCTTCAAGATCCTAATAAAACCAGGATGAATAACTATGTAAGAAGATTGATTTGGAACTATTATTCATTGGAGATAATTCATGAAGTTGAATAAATCCCAAAGGAGTTATGTTTAAGAAGTTAGTCCACTTTCTAATCAGGATATCCATGTTTAGCATGTTTGGACATATGGCAAGTTCTTCAAGCTTCTATTCAAACCATGATGAATCACTATGTAAGAAGATTGATTTGGAACCATTATTCAGTGGAGAGTATCCATGAAGTTGAATAAATCCCAAAGGAGTTATGTTTAAGAAGTTATTCCACTTTCTAAACAGGATATCCATGTTTAGCCTATTTGGATATATGGCAAGTTTTACAAGTTTCTAATCAAACCAGGATGAATTATTATGTAAGAAGCTTGATTTGGAACCATTATTCAGTGGAGAGTATCCATGAAGTTGAATAAATTCCAAACGAGTTATGTTTAAGAAGTTATTCCACTTTCTTATCCGGATATCCATGTTTAGCATGTTTGGACATATAGCATGTTCTTCAAGCTTCTAATCAAACCAGGATGTATCACTATGTCAAAAGCTTAATTTGGAACCATTAATAAGTGGAGAGTCTTTCATGAAGTTGGATAAATCTCATAGGAGTTATGTTGAATAAGTTATTCCACTTTCTAATCATGATATCCATGTTTAGCCTGTTTGGACATATGGCAAGTTCTTCAAGCTTCTAATCAAACCAGGATAAATCACTAAGTAAGAAGATTCTTACATCAGATAATGGGGTTGAATACACTAGCACATCCTTCAAGCAACACTTAGCCACACATGGGATCATTCACCAAACCAGTTGCCCTTACACACCACAACAAAATGGTGTGGCAGAAAGGAAGAATCGACACTTAATGGAGGTGGCCAGAAGTATGATGTTTCATGCCAATGTACCTAAGAGATTTTGGGGAGATGCAGTTGTCACTGCCACTTATCTGATCAACCGCATACCCACAAGAGTACTCCTTGATGCTACCCCATATGAGGTACTGAACAAAACTAAACCAAATATAGACCATTTGCGTGTGTTTGGGTGTGTGTGCTTTGCTTTGGTACCAGGTGAGCTAAGAAACAAACTAGAAGCAAGGAGTACAAAGGCCATGTTTATTGGGTACTCAACACATCATAAAGGGTACAAGTGCTATGTTCCAGAAACAAGGATGGTTCTAGTATCCAGGGATGTTAAGTTCATGAAGTCAAAAGGCTACTATGATGAGAAGAGTTGGGGAGAACTCAAGGATCTATCTCAATCTGCCTCAGACAGAGCTAACAACCTGAGAGTAATTATGGAAAGGCTTGGTATCAGTTTACCAAAGGAACCAGAGCAGGTCAGGGAGGTCCCAACTCAAACTATAGAAGAGACAGTAGATGATGTTGGAGTCACTCATTCTGATCCTGAGGGGGGCAGTGGAACTGAGCCCATGCAAGCTCAACATGAAGAAGCATCAAGTCTTCATGATCATGATCAAAATGAGACTCCATCTGATAAGACACAAGTGGAAGAAGCACAAGTGGGAGAACAGGGAGAAGAAAATGAAGCTGAACCTGAGCAGATACAGCCTGTGAGAAGGAGTACAAGAATCAGGAAACCAGCTTCAAACTGGATCAATACAAGGGTCTACTTCAATGCTGAAGCTGTGGCTCATCCCATTAGTGCTGTCTGCTCTCTTGCACAATACCCCAAGGAGCATCAAGTTTTCATCAGTGAGTTGGATCAAGAATACATTCTAAAAACCTATGAAGAATCTATACAACATAAGGAATGGAAGGCTTCTGTTGGAGATGAGATAGGCGTCATGATTAAAAATGATACATGGTTTGAAACTCAGCTTCCCAAAGGCAAGAAAGCAGTAACAAGTCGCCTCCTCTATACCATCAAGAATCAAGCTAATGGGAAGATAGAAAGGAGAAAGACAAGACTGGTGGCAAGGGGATATACTCAAGTGTATGGTGAAGATTATCTTGACACTTTTGCTCTTGTGGCTAAGCTTCACACAATAAGGATCCTTCTATCCCTTGCTGTCAACCTAGAGTGGGACTTATGGCAGATGGATGTGAAGAATGCCTTCCTTCAAGGAGAATTGGAAGATGAAGTTTACATGAGACCACCTCCTGGTCTTGAGAGAATGGTTAAACCAGGAAATGTCATCAGACTAAAGAAGGCAATCTATGGCTTGAAGCAGTCCCCAAGGGCTTGATATCATAAGTTGAGCACCACTCTCAATGGGAGAGGATTTGTGAAATCTGAAGCTGATCACACGCTCTTCACACTGACCAGCCAGCAAGGTATTATAGTCATTCTTGTATATGTAGATGATATTATCATCACTGGTAGCAACAAGGAAGGTATTCTCTCAACTAAAACTTTCCTTAAGAATGCTTTTGATATTAAAGATTTGGGAGAATTGAAGTACTTCTTAGGGATTGAAATATGCCGCTCTAAAGAGGGGCTTTTCTTATCCCAAAGGAAGTACACACTTGATATTTTAAATGAGGCAGGAAACCTTGGGAGTAGACAGGCCAAGACACCATTGGAAGAAGGCTACAAGGTGCTGCGAGAGGGGGAGTATGAAGCTACCCCATTTGAAGATATCAAGAAGTATAGGAGGATGGTTGGCAAGCTTATCTATCTGACCATCACTCGACCAGACCTATGCTTTGCTGTGAATCAAGTGAGTCAACACATGCAAGCTCCTAAGGTTCATCACTGGAACATGGTGGAAAGAATATTGAGATACTTGAGAGAGGCGCCTGGACAAGGGGTTTGGATGGCTTGTAACAGAAGTACTGAAGTTGTAGGATATTGTGATGCTGATTGGGCTGGAGACAGGATTGATAGGAGATCAACCACAGGGTATTGCACCTTTATTGGAGGGAATCTAGTTACATGGAAGAACAAGAAGCAAAAGGTGGTCTCCTGCTCAAGTGTTGAGGCAGAGTATAGGTCCATGAGGAAGCTAACCAGTGAACTCATATGGATCAAGGGGCTTCTAAAGGATTTGAGTATTGAGATCAACACTCCAATGACCATGCATTGTGACAACCAGGCAGCAATACACATTGCATCCAACTCTGTCTTTCATGAAAGGACAAAGCATATAGAAGTGGACTGCCACAAGGTGAGACAAGCAGTGGACCAGCAAGTGATACTCCCATGCTATACTAGAAGTGAAGATCAACTGGCTGACATTTTCACCAAGGCAGCTAGCAGCAAGGTTTGTGAGTTCATTCATCCTAAGCTTGGACTCATAGACATCACAAGTCACTGATCCTCTTGCCATGGAGTATTTTACTCTTTTTCCTTTGCTTGGTATTTATCCCAAGTGGTTTTTCCAAGGAAAGGTTTTAATGAGGGAATGCTTCATGGTTTCCAAGCTTGACCAGTCCCTATGGTCAAGCTTGAGGGGGAGTGTTGACATGAAGGAGAAATAGGCTGGATAAGATGAAGCAAAGGCAAAGCAATCCGAGAGAAGTGATTTGAATCCATCCGTACAACTGACCCACATGTGACCTAACTTGGTTTGGAAGGCAAGTTATCTATCTTGGAGAATAAGCAACCAAATGGGAAGGATAGAAACATCTTGCACACGATTTCAGAAGGCAAAGGAGAGGTGCAAAATATCTTGGAGCCGTTGGGGTTTATGGACAAAGGCAAGTCATATGTGAAGGTTAAGGAGGAGAGAGGGAGTGGAGATGTCACTATCATCCGGCCTGCTGAGCCCTTTTTGTCATGTTATAACAGCTTAGTTTATTATTTCCTGTAGTCAACTTGTTTCCCTTTAAATGGGAGTGTAATCTAATACCAAACTGATCAAGGAAATATGTTCCTCTTTAGTTCACTCTCCCTCTCTCTCTAATTCGAAGTTCCTTCTCTCCTCCTCTCTCTCTCTCACGACTTCTCTGTTTCTCCTATGTTCTTACTCTGTTCTTACTCCATTTCACTCACAAATCTCTTATTCTACCTCTAAATTTACAGAATCACTAGGCAAGAAGCTTGATTTGGAACCATTATTCAGTGGAGAATATCCATGAAGTTGAATAAATCCCAAAGGAGTTATGTTTAAGAAGTTATTTCACTTTCTAATCAGGATATCCATGTTTAGCCTGTTTGGACATATGGAAAGTTCTTCAAGCTCCTAATCAAACCAGGATGAATCACTATGTAAGAAGATTGATTTGGAACCATTATTCAGTGGAGAGTATCAATGAAGTTGAATAAATCCCAAAAGAGTTATGTTTAAGAAGTTATTCTACTTTCTAATCAGGATATCCATGTTTAGCATGTTTGGACATATGGCAAGTTCTTCAAGCTTCTAATAAAACCATGATGAATCACTATGTAAAAACCTTGATTTGGAACCATTAATAAGTGGAGAGTCTTTTATGAAGTTGGATAAATCTCATAGGAGTTATGTTGAATAAGTTATTCCACTTTCTAATCATGATATCCATGTTTAGCCTGTTTGGACATATGGCAAGTTCTTCAAGCTTCTAATCAAACCAGGATGAATTACTATGTAAAAAGCTAGATTTGGAACAATTTATTCAGTGGAGAGTCTTTTATGAAGTTGAATTAATCCCATAATAGTTATGTTGAAGAAGTTATTCCACTTTATAATCAAGATGTCCATGTTTAGCCTGTTTAGACATATGGCAAGTTCTTCAAGCTTCTAATTTAAACCACGATGAATAACTATGTAAGAAGTTTAATTTGGAACCATTATTCAGTGAGAGTCTCCATGAATTTTAATAAATCCCAACGGAGTAATGTTTTAGAAGTTATTTCACTTTCTAATCAGGATATCCATATTTAGTTTTTTTGGACATATGGCAAGTTCTTCAAGCTCCTAATCTAACCAGGATGAAACACTATGTAAGAAGCTTGATTTGGAACCATTATTCAGTGGAGAGTATCCATGAAGTTGAATCAATCCCAAATGAGTTGTGTTTAAGAAGTTATTCCACTTTCTAATTAGGATATCCATGTTTAGACTATTTGGACATATGGCAAGTTCTTGAAGCTTCTAATCAAACCAGGATGAATCACTATGTAAGATGCTTGATTTGGAACCATTATTCAGTGGAGAGTATCCATGAAGTTAAATAAATCCCAAAGGAGTTATGTTAAGAAGTTATTCCACTTTCTAATCAGGATATCCATGTTTAGTCTGTTTGAAATATGGCAAGTTCTTCAAGCTCCTAATCAAACCAGGATGAATCACTATGTAAGAAGATTGATTTGGAACCATTATTCAGTGGAGAGTATCCATGAAGTTGAATAAATCCCAAAGGATTTATGTTTAAGAAGTTATTCGACTTTCTAATCCGGATATCCATGTTTAGCATGTTTGGACATATGGCAAGTTTTTCAAGTTTCTAATCAAACCAGGATGAATCACTATGTAAGAAGCTTGATTTGGAACCATTATTCAGTGGAGAGTATCCATAAAGTTGAATAAATCCCAAAGGAGTTATGTTTAAGAAGTTATTCCACTATCTAATCAGGATATCCATGTCTAGCCTGTTTGGACATATGACAAGTTCTTCAAGCTCCTAATAAAACCAGGATGAATCACAATGTAAGAAGATTGATTTGGAACCATTATTCATTGGAGAGAATCCATGAAGTTGAATAAATCCCAAAGGAGTTATGTTTAAGAAGTTATTCCACTTTCTAATCAGGATATCCATGTTTAGCATGTTTGGACATATGGAAAGTTCTTCAAGCTCCTAATCAAAGCAGGATGAATCACTATGTAAGAATATTGATTTGGAACCATTATTCAGTGGAGAGTATCCATGAAGTTGAATAAATCCCAAAGGAGTTATGTTTAAGAAGTTATTCCACTTTCTTATCAGGATATCCATGTTTAGCCTGTTTGGACATATTGCAAGTTCTTCAAGCTCCTAATCAAACCAGGATGAATCACTATGTAAGAAGATTGATTTGGAACCATTATTCATTGGAGGGAATCCATGAAGTTGAATAAATCCCAAAGGAGTAATGTTTAAGATGTTATTCCACTTTCTAATCAGGATATCCATGTTTAGCATGTTTGTACATATGGCAAGTTCTTCAAGCTTCTAACCAAACCAGGATGAATCACTATGTAAGAAGATTGATTTGGAACCACTATTCAGTGGAGAGTATCCGTGAAGTTGAATAAATCCCAAAGGAGTTATGTTTAAGAAGTTATTCCACTTTCTAATTAGTATATCCTTGTTTAGCCTATTTGGACATATGGCAAGTTTTTCAAGTTTCTAATCAAACCAGGATGAATCACTATGTAAGAAGCTTGATTTGGAACCATTATTCAGTGGAGAGTATCCATGAAGTTTAGTAAATCCCAATGGAGTAATGTTTTAGA
Source organism: Sinapis alba (assembly GCA_012274485.2). Classification (NCBI taxonomy): domain Eukaryota; kingdom Viridiplantae; phylum Streptophyta; class Magnoliopsida; order Brassicales; family Brassicaceae; genus Sinapis; species Sinapis alba. The sequence goes on along the minus strand of MU105802.1, from coordinate 46,177 downwards.
AGTTATTTCACTTTCTAATCCGGATATCCATATTTAGCTTTTTTGGACATATGGCAAGTTCTTCAAGCTCCTAATCTAACCAGGACGAAACACTATGTAAGAAGCTTGATTTGGAACCATTATTCAATGGAGAGTATCCATGAAGTTGAATAAATCCCAAAGGAGTTATGTTTAAGAAGTTATTCCACTTTCTTATCAGGATATCCATGTTTAGCATGTTTGGACATATGGCAAGTTCTTCAAGCTCCTAATCTAACCAGGATGAATCACTATGTAAGAAGATTGATTTGGAACCATTATTCAGTGGAGAGTATCCATGAAGTTGAATAAATCCTAAAGGAGTTATGTTTAAGAAGTTATTCCACTTTCTTATCAGGATATCCATGTTTAGCCTGTTTGTACATATGGCAAGTTCTTCAAGCTTCTAATAAAACCAGGATAAATCACTATATAAGAAGCTTGATTTGGAACCATTATTCAATGGAGAGTATCCATGAAGTTGAATAAATTCCAAAGGAGTTATGTTTAAGAAGTTATTCCCTTTTTTAATCAGGATATCCATGTTTAGCCTATTTGGACATATGGCAAGTTCTTCAAGCTCCTAATCAAACCAGGATGAAACACTATGTAAGAAGCTTGATTTGGAACCATTATTCAGTGGAGAGT